>JAXCLQ010000004.1:4371336-4406971 GCA_035584115.1 Cedrela odorata
AATTCTAAAAATAACCTTGTTCACTATAAACTTCTCATTTAATGTCTACCATATTTCCAAACTTACAAAACTAGGCTTATACAATGTTGAACGTAAATTACAGATGTTACATATGTGCTCTATACACACAATGAATTCCATTACTTTCTCTTTCATAAACACTAATTTGATATCAATATGCTTAGAGCGTGAGGAACTCCTAGTATTTCGAGGGAAAGCAATTGTTGTAGAATTATCACAAAACATCTTTAGCAACTTCGAAATGGGAATAACAGAACCTAGCCCTGAGATGAAATTCTACTACCAAATAACCTAGCATATAGCTTCATAACATGCCACATACTCAGCTTCCATGGTTGAGGATGCTGTCAGTGTTTATTTAACACTTTTTCAAGAAATAGCTCCTCCAGCCATTATAAAGATGTAGCTGGAAGTCGATTTTCTATCGTCTAGATAGCCTGTAAAATCAGCGTCAGAATATTTAATTAAATCCAGAATGTCGAATCGCTAATAGGTCAAAACATAATCCTAAGTGCCTTGAAGGTATCTTAGTACTTTCTTTGCAACTTTCCAATACTCTAACCCAGGATCGCTCAAGTATCTCCCAAGTATACCAACAACATAAGCAATATCAGGACGTGTACATACTTGACCATACATCAAACTACCTACTATAGAGGTATACAGAATATTCTGCATTTGAGCTATTTCTTTATCATTTTGAGGACATTGAGATTTCGACAATACGTCACCTTTCACAATAGGTGCCTTACCAGGAAAACAACAGTGTATATTGAACTTACTTAGTACACATTTAATGTAAGCTTTTTGACACAAATTAAGAATGTCTTTATCTCTATCATGCAGGATCTCAATCCCTAAAACAAAATAGGCTTCACTGAAATCTTTCATATCAAAGTGACATGACAACATGTATTTTGTCTCAATTAATAGATCAGTGTCATTAGCTGCTAGCAAGATATCATCAACATAGAACACAAAATTGCAAAGGTACTCCCACTGACTTTCAGATATATACACTGATCAACAATGTTCTCCTTAAATCCAAGTGACGTGATAATTTCATCAAACTTTAAATACCACTGTTTCAATGCTTGTTTCAGTCCACAGAGGACTTCTTGAGTTTACAAACTATATGTTCCATTCCAGGAACTATAAAACCCTTAGGTTGCTCCATATAGACATCCTTAGACAAATTTCCATTAAGAAAAAGCAATATTGACATCCATATAATGTAACTTCAAATTAAAATGAGCCACCAATGCCATAATGATCTTAAAAGAATCCTTAATAGAAACTGGAGAGAGAGTTTCTTTATAATCAGTCCCTTCTCGTTGTTTAAAGCCTTTAACTATAAGTCTATCTTTAAACCTTTCTACCTAACCTTTGAAGTCCCTCTTGGTCTTGTAAACCCATTTCCAACTGATTGATCTACTACCATGTGGCAATTTGACTAGATCTCATGTATCATATCATTATAGAACATTGAAGCCATCTTATCTTGCATGGCAAGCATCCAACTCAAAGAGTTTGGACTACTAACAGCCTCCCCAAAAGTACCAGGATCAGAAGACACATTAATGTCATATTTATGTTCCTATAAGTAAACAACATATTCATCTAAGATTGCAGATCTTCTGGTCCTCTGTGATCTCCTTAATGTGACACATTGTCATCAATATTAATCATATCAATTTCAACTGCAAAATCCGTAATGAGATTATTAAGATCTATTATTGGTTCATTCACATATGGCATTACTGTCAAAGGACAAAGCATATAAGAGATTGGCACAACAATAAGTTCTTCCTTGAGAACAACCTCACAAGATTCAGAACCTCTACTTCCAAAATCATTCTCAAAATAGATTGCACGATCAAACTCAATAATTCTAGTTGTATGAGAAGAGCAATAAAATCTAGAACCTCTAGAGCCGATGCAATAGCCAACAAAATTTCCACTAGCAGTTTTCTTGTCAAGCTTCTTTGACTGCGGGTTGTAAGGCCTTATTTCCGCTTTACAACCCCAAATGTAGAAATGATGTAAACTCGACTTCTTTCCTAACCATAATTCAAAAGGTGTTTTGAGAACTGATTTACTTGGAACTTGATTTAAAATATAAATTACAATTTTCAAGGCTTTACCCCATAGAAAATCTGGAAGTGTAGAGTTACTTAACATACATTGTACCATATCTAGAATTGTACGATTCATTCTCTTTGCAATTCCATTTTGTTCAGGAGTTCTGGGCATGGTATATTGGGCATTAATTTCATCATATTGCCCATAATATTCACCACCTCTGTCTAATCTCACTGCCTTAATGAACTTACCTTTTTGAAGCTCCGCAGCGAATTTGAAAACTTTAAAGGCTTCAAGTGAATCAGACTTCTCATGGATTAACTCCACATGACCAAAATAGGAATAGTCATTAATGAAGGTGATGAAATACTTATACCCACCTAGTGCAATAGGTATAAAAGGCCCACAAATATCAGTGTGTATTAGTTCCAAAACATCCCGACTTTTACTAATCTTATCCCTTTTGGTCTTGGCAGTAAGCTTCCCTTTAATGCAATACACATATGTGCCAAAATCAGAGAAATCAAGATTCTGAAGAATCTCTTCTCGGACAAGTTTTTCTATCCTTCGTCTGAAAATATGTCCAAGACACCTGTGCCACAACATGGAAGATTTTTCATTCATCTACCATTATTAAAACCAACAACCACATTATTCACAACAAGAGATGAAGAAGAAAATTGCCCAACATTGAGGTGCAAATCCATCATATATAATCCATCATATACAGTGTCAAAGCCAACATACATGTTATTTCGATACTAAAATACTTTTCCTTCACCAAAATGAAAATCATAATCGCCCTATCCAAAATAGATACAAATATTAAGTTTCTTCTAATAATAGGAATATACACTGTATTAGGTAGTTCCAAAATATAGCCAGAGGATAACATCAATCTAACAACTCTTACGAGCTCAACTTGGACCTTCACCCCATTGCTCATGTTCACCGAAATCTCCCTCTCATTTGGTCTCCTGTTGCTTATTAATTCCTGAGAGAAATGAATAATATTTATACCAGTACTAGTGTCTAACCATCAAGAATTAGAGAGTACGTCAACCAGATTGAATTTAAAAGAAACAAAAGTAAAGGTAATTATAATACCTTTTTTTACTTTCTAATCTGCAAACTTTCTGCAGTCATCCCTCTTATGCTAGGTTTGTTACAGAAATGGCACATTCCTCTAAATCTACCTAGTTTTTGAGAACTAGAGGTATTGGTGGAACCAGAATGAGAACCGGACTTTTGAGATTTCTTCTTAAAAGGCTTTTTGCTAGGCCTACCCTTAAAAAATGGTTTCTTGGCATTACTGCTACCTTGTATCATCATGATGGTAGAATGAGATCTACCAGCTTTCTAGATCTCCTCCTCTTGAATGACAACAACAGTCATGGTATTCAAATCCCTAACTTTCTTCTATACTGTAGCTGGATTTCATTCTATCAAATTGGGAAAGAAAGGATTCCAGTATTTGCCAAACAAGGAAATGGCTTCCCACTTTAACTTTCATTTCCTTTAACTTGTGGTAGTAAGAGGTCATTTTCATAATGTGTTCTCTGACACCATTGACCCCATCATACTTGGTAGAAGAAAACAGTTGCATGTAATTAGATATCTCAGCCTTATTAAACTTTGCAAACTGCAACTTAATGGCATCCATAAAGTCCCTTGCACTTTCATTTCTCGGAATACTCTTTCTGATGGCTTTATTAATAATATAATTCATGATCATCAGGCAATTATGATTAGAGTGCTCCCACATGGCATATCGGTTCTTTTCTTCTAAAGAGCTGGATGGTATGGGTAGAGTAGGTAGATCGACTATCAAAGATAAGTCCAAGTTCATCACACCTAGAAACATGAGAACTATTCAAACCAATCATCAAAGTTTGATCTAGTTAAAGTCTTGATAGAAGAAAGTTGTAGGGGCATGCCAGGATTGAATGAAGCCGACAGAATAACGCTAAAAAAACATTAAGCATGTGTATCCAGAGTCATGCTATAAAAGTTATTCTATCACTATTCTTAATTAGCACCGTCCCACAACTTAACACAAAGACAAAGCAAATCCAGTTGAATATACATCTCATAGTGACAAGTCACCGACAGAGTAACATAATCACCTAAATTATTTATACTATAGTCAACCTGAAAACCTTTATCGACCCAAGCATCCTTCAAAACAATAATTAATCCGACAGGGAAAAAATTACCACTCTTAGAGACCTAGGTAAAAAAAAAATTATTAACCGCCTAATATTATTATTATTATACCTAAAATTACCCAAATGAATCTTCTCATAATTTGTCTTAACTAGTCCTACGATAGGCGGGATTGTAATTAATCCAACTTGCGATTCTATGTAATTTTAGGAATAGGCATAGTGATTAATCAATTAAACAAGCTTGACACAAAAAAAAATGAATGAATTAAATACATAAAGGATAAAATTAATTTCATAAAAATTAAAGTATACTAACATACTCAATTAATTCATTCAATTGCTTATTTAACTAAAACTAAATAACTCAATAAAATGGCCCAAAATAAAATAAATTACATGACCAAAATAATTGCATAAAGTTAGCAAATAATAAAGGCACAGCTCAAAAATGGTTCAAAAAAACAACAATGATCCAAATTACTTCATAATGTCCAAAATAGAAAATGGCCCACAAGAAACTAAGTCAAAAGCAGCCAAAGACTTAACTAAATGGTGACCCAAGATACTTAAAAAATGGCATGGCCCACTTACAAAATAATTACAATAAAAACTTTTCAAAAGCTACATGGTTTGTCAAAAAAAAAAAAAATTATTTTCAAAACATAAAAGTTGATACATATAAAAAAGGGTTGTTTGCTCACTTCTCAAGTATGGCGCATGTGTCTCACGCGATTCATCTTCTTCAACAAGATGGGTAAAAAAAAATAGATAAATGGGTCTTTAATCCGACACGACTAGAAAATAAACGTCCAGATATCATTTTCTGCATCGAAAAATATCATTTTGATCCTTTCAACACCCATAACAAGAATTTGACCACCATTTTTACAAAAAAGGCCAAAATCAAAAATGGATTTCTTTTTTTGAAGTTTGAAGAAAAAAATAAAATCTTTCAAACTATCAACACAACAACACCAAGCATCAATGACTTATAATCTCGAGTGAGAAACTCTGATACCAGTTGTTGAAACTTGCAAAACCAACATGAAATTTCTCACTAAATTATAAGCACATAAAAAACATTTAAAACTAACCTTGGAGCAAGCTGTGTCTATGGAAGGGGTTGTTGTGATGATCCGATCAATGTTTGTGGCGAATCTCCTTGATTTGAGTTAAGAGTATTTTGGAGAGAAAAAAGAAAGAACTTTTTACTACACATTACACTTTTGACTAAAGATGATAAAATGGTTCAATAATAAAATGGTTCAATAGACTAACCATTTAATATATAATGAAAGTTTAGGGACCTACTCCTATTAGCAAAATTAACCCATCACATTATGAGTCATAACATTATAACACAGGATCATACTTAACCATAGTGCATATTACATGATATGGGTGTAACATAATTGGCACAATATCATAATTGATCACAAATATAATGTCCCAATATTATTGTTCCATAAATTTAACATTAAACCAAAATGTATAAACTAAATTAATGACTTTGCTAGTCCAACAATATGGAGTAAATACAACATGCTCCAATTGACAACTTCAGGCCAAAAGTTTTTTAGAACTCCACTCATTACCAAAAGATTTCGCACCGTATTTAGGATTGTACGATTCTTCCTCTCACGTACACCATATTTTTGAAAGCCATGGGAACTTCAAATTTTTCTTTGCAAAAAATAAACTCATGTTTTTCGACTACAATCATCAATAAAGGTAATGAAATATCGTTTAGTGAAGGTAATGAAATATCATTTACCTCTATTAGAAGTTGGTTTTTTTAGCTCACAAAGAACTGAATGAACTAGCTTCTTCGCTCTCCATGGTTTTCCTTTGAAAAAGGGTCACTATGTTGTTTGCTCACAATACAATCTTCGTAGACGTCCGAGGGAAGTCAAATTTTGGAAGACCTGCTACCATTTTTTTCTATTTTAGAGTCCTTAAGCCACCAAAGTTTAGATGTCCATACAGAAAATGCCAAAGCCAAGCAGCCTCCTTTAATCTTGATGTGAAGCATGATTGAGTAGTGTTGTGGAGATAAGCGGAAACATCCGATTTGTAATCATGTTAATTTGAGCATGAAGCCCAATTTTTCATCTCGAATTCGGCAAACACCATCCTTGATAGAGAACTCTTACCCCTTATCTTGCAATTGACCCACACTTACCAGATTGGTCATTAATACAAGAACAAAAAGAACGTCAGAGATAGTCTAAATTGTGCTCCAATTGGATTGGATTAACACCCTTCCTTTTCCCATAATAAAAATTGTAGAATTGTCCCTAAATTTCATCGAATCATGATAAGATTAATCTAAATAAGAGAATGCAGACTTATCTGCACTAGTGTACCAAATTTTTTATGAGATTCTTCATTGCATGACACACCATCAGAAGAGATAATTCTTTCATTTTTCTCTGCAAAATTAGACTTTTCTCCACATTGTTTATTCAAATTAGTTCGACAGTCATACTTCTAATGGCTGAACCTGCGACACCTGTAGCACTCAACTCTTGATTTGTCTGCTAACTTTAGTCTGCAATTTGTTGAATGATGTTCATCACGACCTCTTCTTTTCCCTTGAGAGTGGTTGTTTTTTGATTTTTGGTGTGGCTGTTTGCGTTCCTTATTTTCTGATTTTTGGTGAAGAAAAAGCGATTGCTAGTTGAGACTTGTAGTGCTTGCTCCTCTTGTCTTTGCTTGATAAGTTTTCGTTCATTATACGCAAGGAATTTTACAATTCATCAATTGTCATCTAAATCTTTAGATTCTTCAATTGTACAAATAATGTAATTATATTTTGTCGTCAATGATTGCAAAATTTTTTCAACTATTGTAACATCCTGTATATTATCTCCATGGATTTGTATCTGATTAGCAATTTCCATTGTCCTTGAGATGAAATCGTCAGTAGATTTTCCCAATTTCATGCGCAAAACCTTGAAACTCCTCTCGAAGTTCTTGTAGCTGCACCCGTTTTGCCTTCTTATTTCCCTAATATTTTCTTTTTATTGTATCCCAAATCTGCTTAGAGGTGTCTTTGCAAAGAATTGTCTCTAAAACTGATCGATCAATGGCTTCAAAGATGTAGTTCTTGGTCTTGAGATCCTTAGCTTCAATGCTTCTAATTCAGTTTTTTCATGTTTCCGCCAACACTACTCCAGCTGCTAGTTCTACTACTCCAGAAACAATGACATTCCAATACTCCTTAGACCTAAGGAAGTTCTCCAGCATGCTCCAATGATCATAGTGACCATCGAAGCGAGTAATCGCTAGTTGTACAAAATTTTCAGATGCCATGGATTGCTGCTGCAATTTCAAAGAGATATAACTACTACTTGTGCTACTCTACCACTCACTTTTCCCACGGAACATAGCAGAAGAAAGAATTAAACTGAATGAAAACTTTTTATTACACTATCATGAAAGACTTACAACTTAATACTCTTTATATATAGTTAATACTCAATGTTTACATGCTTAAATTCTGGGATATGCACCAACTAAATCCCAGAAAGTAACTAACAAATCTTAATGAATAAAACTAACAACTCACGTTATAGCTGAAGTCTAGGGCTAATTATTCTTGACAACATAACATTATAACAAAAGAACTACAACAAATTTATGTGCTTTTTCAATTCTATAGTTAACGCAAATTTACTCAATATCAAACTCTTCTCTTTTTTAATAATGTTATACATACATCTCGTATTAAATGGTACCCCAATTTTGTGAAATTATGAAGATATTTAGAATTAGAACCAAAACTCAACCACGATTAAAGGGCATTATTGTGATTATTTGCAATCCCCTAGGATATTCTAGTTATTAACTCTTCTATATAAATCAAATGTTGGCAAAGCCAAATGAACCAACCTTCATTCTCTTCGGACAAGCCAAGCTAATTGATTATTTAGTGTGATCAAATTCTAAGTTCACTAATGGTTCTCACACTGATGCGGCTGCTCCTCTCCCGCAAACTCTTTACCCTCCCAATACCAATACTCCGCCACTCTTCCCGTTCTCCGCCGTGGCCCCAGCTCCTTCTCTTGCAGTTTCCAGACTGCATATTCGGATAATCCTGGAAAGAATTTACGAAGAAGAAAATGATCAAGAAGAGTTGGTCATGAATGAAACATGCCAGAATTCATCTGCTTCGTGCTTCTTCCAAGTTCAGAAGCCTTCCAAGCATTTTTCAAGATTATTGACTTAATTATAAATCTAATGTAATCCGTGAAATTGTTATTATTATAAATCATGGTTTATGAGTTCACATTCGAATTTTATTAATTTCTCTGTTGTTTGTTGTCAACTTACTCCCATTTTTGCTTCCTCGCAACAAAAACTCGCTCTTTAAATACAGTAATTCTCACACAACTCTCTCCGGAAAATGAAAAAAATCGTTTCTTTACATCATTTTCCTTCTCTTTTGCATCAGAAAACAAAAGGGTTATTGTGGAAAGCTTCAAATATATATATATATATATATATTTCTCTCTTCAAAAAAAATGGTGAAGGATATGAACAAAAGGGCACCGACCCTTTTATTTCTAATCAGAAATCTTTAAAATCTCCGAAATTGGAAACAATTTTCGAAGAAGGAATTGAAGATTTTGAAGCTGGACAGAAAATCAAGTTCATGTTTCCTGGTCCTGTGCTCTTCTCTCTTGTCTCTTATCATTTGTTGTATAGACATTTGCAGTAACATGAAATTCCAAAGGCTTCATTAATGTTGTACTAAATTCAAACTTGTAATTCTCTTTTCTCTCAACATTATAAAAGATGCAAGGTGCTTTATTGTTATAAATTAGGATTTCTTTTTTTTATCTGAACTTATATTTTTAATTATGTATGGTTTAAAATTTACTTTGTTTTTACTACTATATTCTTAGATCACTGCCTAAAACTGAAAACAGCGGCAACATAAAAAATGGGTCGGGCTAATCGGGCCAGCCAGAATCCGATTTGTCTCGTTGAATTAATAACTTCAATTCTAATTCATTGATTCAAAATTTTGAAAGAGAATAAAATAATAAGTGAAAAAGTTATAACTGTGTGTTCAAAATATTAACCAAATGATGTTACATTGTTGACCCCAATTTGATTTTTTCTCTTTAATATTATTTATTTAAATTTGTAAAAAATAACAAAGATTGTGATTGATAGAAAATAAAAAAAGATATCAGGAGAATTTATGACTTTACTCCTCATTGGGTTCATGAAATTGCTCTATATTGAATCATAAGAAAATTACTTGGTACAGACAGTAAAATGATCTTAAAATACAAGTTATTGTTATTTTTGGGTGCTGCTAAATGATAAAAAAAGGATCTTATGAATCTGTATGAATGACAAAATTAATCAAGTTTCACATCCATCTCCATCGACGATGTTGAAGAGCAAGGAAGACATGAATCTGTAATGAAGTTTCAAAAATCTGGGTATTTTCTCTATGTAATATGCCAATTCTGAATTCAAAAAACTCTATTAGTCTTCCTCTCTTTACAGCAGCAACGTACAACTCTCGTATGGAAGGACTTAAGGTAGGATGCACTCTCTGTCTCCTTTGTATCATCAGCTACTTATGGATTTTGTATTAATTCGATAGCATTTTTTTGGTAAATATATGCTAGCAAATGAGGTGGGAGGCTACCTTTTAATTAGCTTTTTAGATTCCATGACAAATAAGCTGTTTCACCGTAAGGCCTGCAAATAAAGATAACGCATCAGATACATTGCATTTGTAGTTTCTGTGTTCTACAAAGGAATGACAAACATTTTGCGTTCATAATTCTGTAACAAATAAGTAATTCTAGTAAGTATGGTCAGCACAGGTTAGGCAAAGATGATATGGTTGCCATATTAATGCAGTCAAAAAACAGTATCAACCAACAAAGAAAAAAGGACCTTCAGAAGTAATGAACAGCATCCCAAGGACGGTGCAGAATAATTATACCACAAATCTAACTTTACAGAGCAGAAGAAAATTTTCCAGCATATATACTATAATATTACATTAACTTTTACTCCAACCAACCATCTTTGAATGCTAAACAGTTTTCTGAAGATCCTTGAGAGCTCTGGTTAATGAATGCAAACTTTCTGAGTTTTGGATGTGCTAGAGGATGAATGTGCAAAGAATTCAAAAAGTTACGTTGGATATATTACCTTGGATTTTTCACATGAAGCAACATAAAGACAAGAGACATCATGATAGAAGAAGAACCGACTAGGACGTAGGCAGCACCAAGGAAGTCATTCTTTCCACCCAACCAGCTTGATGTTGAAAGAACAAGCTTCTTTTTCCCACCAAAACTGTAAGTGTTGTAGTTGTTCATAACGTGAACTACCACCACATCACCAGCATCCAGATCTTCTTCAATTCTTCCGTACAATTTTCGGAAGCTAGGGAGAGCTGCAGTACGCATCCATACAATAAGGTCCTCTTGGTCACTTAGCTAATTAGATGCAACCGACCCATCAAATGACAAAGGGAGCAAGAAAAGACAAAACCATATTAGAGAGCTCAAGCTTTAGATGGATATATTATTGAATAAGTTTTATGAGCACAGGACGAAGTAGTTCCTGCCTCTTCTGTATATATTACACATCACATACATATAATGCAAGATACTGGAGGTACAGAAGTGATGGACATAGGCAAAAAAATTATTTAATTATAAATCCTGATCATAGATAGGATCTGGTATCATCATATGCACTTTGAACTCAACATGAAGGACAAGAAACATCCATCCGTTGAGGAGGTACATGGTCCAACAATGATTTCTGAGATACTATTATTCTGTCATAAACTTAACAAAATAATGAGAAATTTGTATAATCTATATATCCCCATTTGTACAATTTTTCCATTATGGCACGACTAATAATTGCACTAGAAATAAGGACACCATTCAGACACAAATCAACTGATTTTTAGTATTTGCACTCAAATTCCAACCGTAAAAGCTACTATTTTCATTGAATATGCTTGGAGAATCCAGGATACAGTTTATAAGAATATAGATAAAAACATAAGAAACTACTAAATGAGTTCTAAAACTTTGTTGGATATGGAAAGTTATTGCAAGTCATAAACAAGTGCAACTGTTTTCAAGAATAAATAGTCTAAAATGAGAAAACAATAAAAAGTTGTAAACTAAAAAATTTATAGTAGTACTTACAGGAACTCTTGGATTTAGACTTCCACCGCCAATAAAGGTTCCATTCTGGAAATTGAAGGGATATACTTGCTTTCCAAATTTGTGATCACGGTCACTTTTCCATGCAATGTTCTTCCGATTTACAATCAATTTTGTGCTCCCATGAATAAATGTAAATGTGTCGTTGAACAAACTCCAGGCTATCAACCCACAAGGGACAATTGGGAGACCATTATTAGAGTCTTCAGGTTTACAGGAACTAGTATCATTGTACTTCAATCCATGTAAGAGCTGCTGATCGCTTCTACTCTTTACATACCTGGACAATAACCGGGAATCTGATTAAAATGTAAGAGAATGCAGAGGTAGAAACCAAGATCATTTGGTATTTAGATCCCTGGGACACAAACCAGGAAAAGTGATAAAATTTGCAAACAACTAGAATGACAATTGATGGTTTATGATTATTAAATTTTTGGTCACCAAAAGCAAACTATTTCAAGAACTCCTCCACAGCCCCTTTTATGAATTCATGGAATTAGCAGTGCATTTACATAATTGATCAAACTCATAAAACAAGTCTATCACTATACTGGAAATTGAAGTCAAAGAACCCTTACCGTCGGTGATTTTGATAGTAGTTATCAAGTTGATAGTAGACGTATATTGGAGCTTTCATAGGCTTGTGGACCTACAGGCAAGTTGTGAATGGAAGATGAACAAATGTGAACAAAAATGTAAAAGGTTAGCATAGTGAATAGAAATTTCCACCACAACCCAGAATACAAAGAAAAGTTCATTAAGAGACACCAAGTAGTAAATTGTTGAAGACGGAAGAAAAACTTCGCCTATTTGCTCCCAGTAGTTTCACAATGATCAAAATAGAGAGCAGTGAAATAATAAATTTTCTGCTTGTAAAAGAAGAAATTACATTTAAACAATCCTGACTGCTCATCCAACTATCTAATTAGAATTTTTAAAATTTTTGAATACACTTGATGATTAGGATAGTTGAGGAACTTGTAACAGGGGAATGCACTTTTCTGAATTGTGAAAGCTTCACAAAGAGTAAAGGAAAAATCACTCATAGAAATAGAAAAGAAACAAGTTTTAGCAAAGTATTTGGATTCATAGATCAAATGGGGCTTAAAAATGTCTCAACAGTTTTCCTCTTAAAGATGAAATCAAACACAGGAGAAAAAGCTAACCTTTACATACCGAGTACAGTTTTTGGGGATTGAGCTATCTTTAATATATGACACTTTATTACCTCTGAATTCCTCAGGTATACATTCAGTATCATACCGCTCCACGATTTCAATAACCTATCAGTCATACATGAAAAAAAATTATAAGGAATAAGGAGGCACTTAACAGCTGCATTATATGGCAAAAAGCAGATAGAAAGTAGATTTACTCTATGCGAAGTACGCAGAATGACCAGCCCAATGGGTATGAAAATGACACCCATCAATAAAAACGTAGTAATTACCTGCAGACAGGATATCAACATCACTAAGTAAAATTGTGAATTATAAATGGGGAAAAAAGAAAACAGTACTAGTTGAATCACTCACCCAGGCTGGTGATAATACAGGTTTACAAGCCGGGAGATTCTGTTGCGTAAACTGATAGAAAACTACAAAACAACCACCATATGACATATTATATACTAATGAAAGATAATCTACGTACTAATAACGTGCCAAGAATATGTTTCCAAGGAGGACATCTAAGTTACAACTAAAAGTAACAAAATATATGAAAATACAATGTCATAAAATTACTGCCAAAATACTTCCTGTGTGTCGTACTAAACACACATATGGATTGCACTTAGAGGCATTAATAGAGTTCTTGAATATCCAAAGCTTTCTTTTTCAACTTTACCAGAAACTACTTTCTTAGTTGCAATATAGCATTACAAGTCCTTTCACTTGATATATAAAACTCAGAACAAGTGGGTGGGTTCACCGGCAGCATCTTTGTTTCAGAATCTGGATGACACCAGTGTGTGTGTGTGTGCGCGCGCGGGTGCAGACACCCACATATAACACTTATGAAACACACACATACATGCATATGGATACAAGCAAACATAACATATACATTTTTTATATAAAGATGAAAGCCCCAAAGTTTGAACTAAAAGTAACCCAGACTAGAAAAAATCACCTTTTGATCTCCCTGATTGTATGGGGATTGTTCGGACTACCCTATCATTTGCTGAGGTACTCCCTCCGTCCACCTCCATTAATTACAATTTCCAGCAATGCCGTTCCGAATACACAGTCCTTTACAAACAGTGCTCAAGTACTTATAAAAGTTCCAAAAGAAACTTAAATATGATACGATCTGCACCAGAAATGCAAACTTTCTTCTTTTATAATATGCCTATTAAAATGAAGAAAATAAGCATCAGCCAAATAAGGTCCTATACTATCCCATAAAGCTTACAAATACAAAATATGTATACAGAAATTCACCATATAAAGACAAACCAATCAAATTAACATAAAATGGTTTCTATTCCAATCCTTCCTCAAAGGATCACAATCAAACAATCAACAGAAACCGACAGCCCTTTTCTTTCCCTCTCCTTTTCATACTACCAGTCAAATGGAAAGAAGAAATTATATTCTATTTTCATTTTTCCTTCCCTTCTATCCCGACCCTTCCCCTCCTCCTTTCTTTCCCTCTTTCTAAACATAGTATTAAGTTGTTCTCTGGCAACATTTTCACCATAACCAAACAGAAAAATAAATTCAACATGTATCCAAACTTCAATCTCTCTATTGCAAATTTTCCTAAATAAGTTTCTTTATCAGACACATTGAGTTACCAGACTATCCAAATCTATATCCAGCTCAATAGAGTAACGAACGATCATAGAATTTGCAACTATAGTTCTTACATTTTCTTGGCAGCCAAACAAGAGCAAAAATAAAAAAAAGCAAGAGAGAAAAAAGTAAAAAAAAAAATCGTACCCAGATTCCCAACTGCAGAACTTTCTAGAGAACGGTTGACCAAAACTCTCACCAGCTACAGGAATGAATGGAACAAAACAAAATGGAAATCGAAGCAAAAACGGAATAAAAAAATTCAACAAGAAATGTAAAATTGAAATAGCGTGCGGAAAATGCGTGTAATATTATTATTATTATACCTGGGATCTATAGAGGTTTGAAAATGGAGAATGGGATCGCTTGTGTTGAGAGAATTGGAATCTGGGTTTAATTGTAAGTTTGATTGATTGTTGGTTTTGTTTAGATGCAGAAGGAACTGAAGAATAACGGAAAAACCTGCTCTTGTACGCTTCCCGCTGAGAAGTTTCTTTTTATTTATTTATTTATTTATTTATTTTTAGCAAGAGATAAGGCGGGTTCTTGAACTAAATAATAAATACAAAGAAAGCTCGTGTTCACCAAAATGCCACCTTGGTTTTCCTCCTGACATGCTCTACGTTAATCGATCATTACATATTTTCCCACTGAAATTCCCCCAATTTCCCGCCACCCAAACAAGGTCACTCACCACCCTCTCTTCTTCTCTCTTAAACCTCTGCAAAAACCCACAACATCTTCAGCAAATCCATGCAAGGTACATCCTTCATGGCCTCCACCAAAACCTTACTCTATCCTCCAAACTTATTGACTCTTATGCCAATCTTGGGCTCCTTAATCTCTCCCAACAAGTTTTTAACTCTATCAGAAGTCCAAACTCACTTCTTTACAACACAATCTTGAAAAATTTGTCGAAGTTGGGTGAATATGAAAAGACCCTTTTGGTGTACCAACAGATGGTGATGCAGTTTATGTACCCGAATGAAGATGCCTGCCCTTTTGTTTTTGAGTCATGTACTTGCTTGTTAGATGTTACAAATGGGAAAAAGATTCATGGGCAGGTTGTGAAACTGGGTTTTGATTCGTTTGATGATGTGGGTGATGCTTTGGTGGAGTTTTATATGAAGTGCGGTAATGGTTTTGAAAGTGAGCAAGTTGTGACGGAGAGAAAGTTTAAAGATTCGAAGAGTTATTGGAATTCTTTGATTTGTGAGACTGCTCGAAAACCTGAGGAAAGTTTTGAGCTTTATAAGTTGATGAGAATGGAGGGTGTGGAGCCTGATTCGGGTAGTTTAATTAACTTGTTAAGATCAAGCGTTGATTTGAATTCGTTGGAGTTAGGTAGGATTGTTCACTGTGTTGTTGTTGTGAGTGATTTGTGTAGAGATTTGTCTGTGAATACTGCGTTGTTGTCCATGTATTCAAAACTGGGATGTTTGGAAGACGCGAGATTGTTGTTTGAAAAAATGCCTGAGAAGGACTGTGTTGTGTGGAATGTAATGATATCTGCATATTCTCGTAGTGCTTGTCCAAAAGAATCCTTGGAATTGTTGATGTGTATGGGAAGATCTGGGATTAGAACGGATTTATTTACTGCAATTGCTGCAGTTTCTTCGATTGCTAGGATTAAATGTATTGAATGGGGCAAGCAAGTGCATACCCATGTGTTAAGAAATGGTTCAGATTATCAAGTTTCAGTACATAATTCTCTTATTGATATGTACTGCGAATGCAAACATTTAAGTTATGCGAGAAACATTTTTGACTCTGTGAAGAACAAGACTGTTGTGTCATGGAGTTCGATGATCAAAGGATATGTAACACATGATCAATCTCTTGAAGCTTTGGCTCTTTTTTCTAAGATGAAATTGGAGGGAATAGAAGTTGATTTTGTAACAACTATTAACGTTTTGCCTGCCTGTGTGGATATAGGGGCACTAGAATATGTAAAATACCTACATGGGTATTCAATGAAAGTAGGCCTAAATTCACTGTCATCTGTTAATACAGCAATTCTTATCAGCTATGCAAAATGTGGATGCATAGAGATGGCAGGGAAACTTTTTGATGAAGAGAGAATAAATTCTAAGGATATAATCACCTGGAACTCTATGATCAGTGCATATGCTAAACATGGAGACTGGTCTCAATGTTTCAAATTGTACATTCAAATGAAGCAATCAAATTGGAGACCAGATCTAATTACCTTTCTTGGACTATTAACAGCTTGTGTTAATTCAGGTCTTGTTGAAGAAGGCCGAGAAATTTTCAAAGAGATGAAGGAATCCTATGGATATGAACCTAGCCAGGAACACTATGCTTCCATGGTGAATTTACTAGGACGTGCTGGACATATGAATGAAGCTGGAGAACTTGTAAAGACTATGCCCTTCAAACCGGATGCTCGGGTCTGGGGCCCCTTGTTGAGTGCCTGTAATATGCACTCTGAGACCAAATTAGCAGAGTTCACTGCTGAGAAGCTTATAACTATGGAACCAGAAAATGCTGGAAATTATGTGTTGCTCTCGAACATATATGCTGCAGCAGGGAAATGGGATGGAGTTGCAAAAATGAGGACTTTTCTTAGAGATAGAGGATTGAAGAAAACCCCTGGCTGTAGCTGGATAGAGATAGGAAGGCTAGTACATGAATTCCGGGTAGCTGATCAATCTCATCCAAAAGCTGATGATATATACACTATATTAGGCATACTGGAGTTTGAAATCATGGAAGAAACAGAAGAGATTTCAGAATAGCTAAAGTTGTCCTGAATGCTGATTTTATTGAATCTCTTGATCTTACTCTCAATGATGTTTCTGTCCACAGATTTTATATAATTAGCCTCAACCAAGATGGAATAACTCTTAAAAGAGTTGGGGTGAAATGGGGCATCATCACAAAATGGATTGGCTGAAGAGTTTCAACTGTAGCTAATATTTCATGACACCAGCCAAAATATAAGATTAAATATTCACTTAAGCTGGAAATTTTCTCTATGGTTTTCTTAGACTCCATTTAGTCAAGGAAGAGTTTGCTGGTTGTGATTTGATTTTGCCAATGCCAACCTAAAGTCCCATTGAGCAGATAAAATATATTAGCAATACACAGAAGAATAGAAAAGAGGTTAAGCTAGATTTCCTACAATGCTCTCATACTAAACACGAAGAGCATCATTCATGTGGAAAAACTTTTGCGGGTTGCAAGAGGGTTTTTCAGTATATGGGGAGAAGCATCATTAATCATTGAGCTACCACTGAATTACCTCCTTATCTGCAGAAAATTTCCAGTGTTTTCAGATATTCTGCTCATTTTCTATCCTGAATGTTAGTTGATCTCAGTCTAGGTTCAACAGCATGACAAAGGGGAGGCATCAGTTTCAGAATCACAGAAGGCTCAACCAAACATCAGATACAGTCCCTGAAATCATTTCAATTGTCTTCTTTTTTAATGTAATTATTCAATTAATTTTATCTCTACCAAGAAAGGGTTATTAGTAATTATAACCTTTTTTCTCCAATTGTTTGAATCAGATCCATAATTTGTTCAAGTTAAAGACATGAATCTGCTTAAATTTGCAGAATTAGACTTACTTTCCCTTAATTGAATGTGTAAAGGCATGTTGGCTTGGCAACACTGCCAGCCCCTCGCTCATTTGAAGCTTTCCTCTTCTATTAACTACTTTGACCTTATTTAGCATGATGAATAAGTTTAATAATTGATCAAATTATAGGTGGAATTCCGTAGTTTTAAATCCCTTAGAACTTTTGTAAGTTTCAAAATTCTCATAAATTTTAAATTCCTTTTAAAATTTACTATGAATAATAAACTAAAATTGTAAATTTTCAAATCAAGTTTCATTTTTTTAAAACCCTAACAGTTTCCTTCACTCTCTCTTTCCTTCCTAGGGTTTTAACAACCCAACTACTGAAGCTTTAGCCTAACGAAATTGATCAAACAGAGGACACAGAAAGCCCTAATCATGAGTTTAATAGCAGGATCCTATGAAAAATTCATCTGGGGTTACAAACTTAAACCCCTTAAACATTCTTCCTCGGACCAGAAAACCCTAACACTAACCCAGCTCTTCTCATATCCTTCCCATCTCTCTCCCATCACCACCGTCGCCGTTTCAGGCTCCGTCGCCGCTTCCGGCTCTACCGACGACACTATTCATCTCTACGACCTCTCTACCTCGTCTTCACTCGGCACCCTCCACCACCACGACTCTTCGTCAGTTACATCTCTCGCTTTCTACACTCCCCAAAACTTCTCAGTTCCTCGCAATCTCTTTTCAACCTCTGCAGACGGGTTTGTTTCCATCTTTGACGCTGACCCTTTTGTTCTTTTGAAGTCTTTTAAGGCTCACAAAAAAGGAATCAATGACTTGGCTGTTCATCCTTCTGGTAAGCTTGCGTTGACTGTTGGTAGGGACGAGTGCTTGGCGATGGTGAATTTGGTGAGAGGGAGAAGAAGTTGTTATCATAAAATAGGGAAAGAAGCGAGTTTGATTAAGTTTGATGCGAGTGGGGGGACGTTTTCTATGGTTACTGATGAGAAAGTTGGGATTCATCAGGCTGAGGATGCAAAGTTGCTGTGTGAATTGGACGGCACGAAAAGCGTTCTTTGTGCTGCTCCTGGAGAGGTTATTCTCATGAATTTCGTTTGGACTTCGGTGATTTTGGGTTTTTTAGACTGTTTTAGTTATATTATTTTGTTTTGGAATTGGCAAATTATTGCCTATAGTCTTTTATTTTGATTGATGATGAAATGGAGGAAATTTGTGACAAAATTGAAGTATTGCTGCAGTGAATTAATATGTTTCTATAGATTTTGAATGATTGATTGTAGTTGTTTCTTTATTCTGGAAGCAGAAGCAGATTAGATTTTTTTTTTTTTCTAATGGGATATAGAAATCAAACAACTGAAAGTTCTCTAAATGCAAATAGAGTTTAAAGTTCTTACCATAATGTTTATTGTCTCATAGATTGGATGTCATTACCTACATGTTTGAGTCCTAAAAAATAATGCAGTTTTGCCAGGCCCTGTCTAGCAACAGACAAGATATCATTTTTATATGATACCAAACATAACTTTGTAATTTTTTCCACCTGCCTGCCGCCCCGTTTGTCTTCTCTCCTATTCAAGTGGTTGTAGAAACCCAAATATGTTATATTTTCCTCTAGAGAGAGATTGTAGTCTACTTTTTAAGATGCCAGCCTTTGCCTACTTCTTTAGGAATAAAATCCAGAATGATCGGAATTGTATGGTAGGATGGCTGACGTGCTTTTCGTTTAAGGCTCTGCCCATTTTATCATTTTTCTTACCTATCCTGCGTTGTCCTTTTATGATCTATATGAAGTTCAAATATTGCTATAAGACATCTATTTATACTTCCAATCACGACAACCTGAACATGTTTGGATCAAGAAGAAGAGAATTGAACACCAAATGCATATGGATAAACATCTAGGGTCATAACATTGCTTACATCAAGATTGCGATAGTACTTTCTTTTGTGGCTGTGGGTCATATTTTGCAAGTTAAGGTGCCTCTGTTGTGCCTGTTGTTTTCTCGTTCCAATTCCTGAACTTATTGATATTTTTGACAGAATGGAGTTCTATTTACTGGTGGTGAGGACCGGAATATTACAGCATGGGACACAAATAGTGGAAAGGTAGCATATTGCATTGATGGTGCTCATTCTTCCATGTGAAAGGTATTGTTGTTCTCACTAGGAATGATGGAGGTGCTTCTGCTGGGGATCCATATCTAGTAGCATCAGCATCATCAGATGGGATTATACATGTTTGGGATGTTCGGGCGGTGATCAAGGAGAAGCCAGTTCCATTAGCTGAGGCTAAGACAAATTCAAGGCTGACTTGTCTCGCTGGATCATCTATTAAATGTGAGTTTAATGCTTGTCTGATGCATGATTTTCCTCCTTCTAACCCTATAGATTAGTTCCTCTTTCAGTGAATTGTTGGTTCTGTGATATGATTTTTTTTTGTTTTTCGTAAACTCTTCAAATTGATCATTTATGTATGATGAACTGTACTGTTAAGTAGTTTAAGCCCTTTTTTTTTTCTCTGCTGTATACTTATATTGCCTTGCCCCTTATTGAAAATGATAAAGTATTTTATTATAGTATGATGTTCTATCCTCTTAATCATTGTGGAATTCTTGTAGGAACTCTTTTTGATGTTGAACATATGGGGTTAGTTACATTGAGGTTGAGTGGAGGAAGATATATGCTTTTGTAGTATGTGTCTATGTATATAATTTCTGTTAACAATCCATCCTTCTTCATTCTTTCATATACTGATTGCCAATATTAGATGGAGCTAGCTGCGATTTTAATTATAAATGATCTTGCTTTCTTAATCATGTAAATTGCAATTGGTTTTCAATACTAGTCTATTTCCCTTTTTTAACAGCTTTCAAACGACCTCAAATTGGAAATAGTGCTCCAAAAGAAGTCCAGAATGCAGCTATGGAAGATTTATAATCTAGAAGAAATGATGATTTTTGGGAAAATTTGGCTTAAGCTATTCAGAAGTGTATCATGAAACAGTATATGTTAATGTTGCTGAGAAACCTGAGAGGATCAGAGCAGAGCATATTTCTCAAGTTTTGCCTGTAGTGAATTCTACAAATCAATTTTGACATTTGAGCTGTCCATATTAATTTTGACACATGTATCAGTGGTAATTTTACTGATTTGTTAAACTTTGCAGTCATCTTATTATGTTGTTTAATCAATGAAAAAATAGTTTTGGTATGTTATGAGTCATTCTTGTAACTGGGGCATTTTTCTCTCTTTCTGTTTCTCTTTTCCTTTCATTGGACTTTAGCATCTTTCTTCAATATAGATGAAGTTACATTCTTGGTTATGAGATTTAAGTACAGGTTAGCAAAATCCATTCTGGTTTTAGAATTTATCCTAAAGAGTTTGGAACTTAAATTTTGAAACTGTAATCTACCATATTTAATAGGGTTTTTTTTTTCGGTTCTAATTTAATTTCGGTTCGAAAATAGAGTATTTTGTTTATTAATTATCTCAATTTTTTTAATTTTTATCTATATAAAAAAAAAATAAAATCAATAAAATTAAATTATAAATTATTATATTTATAACGAAAAATTGATTGAACGAAAAAGAAAAAATAAATTATTAAAAAGAATTAATATACGATAAATTATTAAAAAAATATTTTATTATTATTCGAGTTCATATTATACTTTATTAAAAAATAAATTTAATTTTTTATGATAGTATAATTATATATCTAATAATATTATATCATGTATATATTTATTTATTATAATTATTAACTTATTTGATAATTTTAAATTAAATATATAAATATTATAATTTTATTAAATTATTATACAAATAACGTGATAAATTAAGTTAAATAAAATATTATAAACAAATTAATTAATTTTTTTATATAACTCAACGAATAAATGAATGATTAAGAGTTTGTATTTGAATACGAATTATAGTTTAATTCATTTTGTTTGAAAAATAATTTTTTATTTTTAAATTAAACCGATTTTTCAGTTCGATTCTGGTTCTACAATCTTTAAAATTGAAATTTACTCTAAAAAAATCGATTCTTAATTTTTTAGAATCAGAACCTATCTTAAAATAAATTAATTTTTATTCAAAATTAATTTTTTTAATTCATTTCTTGATGATTGAATTGAACCGAAATCACTGCATACCCTAATTTAATTTTAAGCCTAAATATTTTAATTAATTTTGCTTAAATTCTAATATTTATTAGTTGTATAATCTAAATATTTATTAAATAGTAAAAGAAAAAGGGTGTTGAACCGGCCCAACTTTAGGTCCGAAGACAAGCGCAGACGTTGTGGGCTGTCAGACTTCCTATGTTTTTCCGTGCGTTATTAATTTTGTGTTTCGTTGTTCATTTCGATTGTCGCTGTCTTTGACGTTTATTTACGGAAACGAAAAGCCGAATTCTCGGAAACCCGGTTAATTTTGATAGTGGTTTTAGTTGCAGAGGCGACCCACCCTTGAATTGATTCTTATCAGAAACGAAGGTAATAATGATGGGCGAAGAAGAACAGAAACCAGCCTCAGCCTCAGCTGATCCTTCTCCTTCTCCTCCGTCTTCCTCATCTCAACCCGATTCTTCTCCACCGTTCGATCCCAGTCGAAGTATATTCTCTTTCTCTCTCTTTGCCGCGTATTTCTTTTATGTACATTAGGGTTCTTGAGTATTTTTTATTGCGCTTGGCTACTTTTTACTTTCCTTTCTTGACCCCAAAAAATAAGGAAAAAAAATGCTTTTGCAGGCACCAAAGTGATAACTGAATAATGCCACTCTCTGATGTTTGTGTTGCTTGAAACAGCTGGCAATTGATCGTATATTTGAATCTTTTACTGGGGTTTCAATTGTTTGCGTAGGGAACATTTTGCATGCTCACGGTTGAACTTTTAATGTTTATTTTTGTTTTGTTTTTCTTTGACTAACTGCTTGCTGCTGCCTTTTCCTTTATGTTTATCTCATGCAAAAGTGAAGGGGTTTTGTCTGGACGTCGGCATGATCGTAATTTACATAACTAAGCATGCATAGTTTTATTGGGAAGTCAAGTTTTATATCAGTATAAAGTTATATTGATAATCAAAAGTTTTAGCTTTTGTATAATGTGGTGTTGATGAGCCTAGATGTGTCAATGAAGTGGCAAAAGAGTAGCAAACTTCTTTTATCTAAGATCTAGAATTGTCTACGGTGATGATCTGTAAAATTTTGTTATTGAGGATTTGGTGTCCTTAACATGGACAATGACTGGTAATGGTTTCTTTGTGTGGCTTACATTTGTGTTTTTCTGAGTGAAGTGATTGGTATCATCAAAAGGAAGGCGTTGATAAAAGATCTGGCTGCTTTGTACCATACCGAGTGCCTTGCATACTGTCAAGAACTCTTGGAACTTCAAAAAAAAAGGGAAGAGGTTAGAATGATGGCCTCTTATTTTTCATGCATGATTTTGACTGCAATATCTTTGAAAAGCTGATATAGATTGTCTGAAAGTGTGAATTGTAAATTTGATCAAGAAAGAATTTTTAAATATGTGGTGAACTATTTTTATGCATTGTTTTGCATTTAATATGTGACTTTTATATCTATTTAATGTGAAGAGCCGTAGTTGAAACTTCTGATATTACAATTGATGAAATTTCCAATGAAATGATCTTCACAAGAGAGTGGAGAGACTCGTAAACTTTGTTGAAATATGGCTATCAATTAAGTTCTGAGTTACTGGCTTGTGCCAAAGGGAGTGGAGAGACTCGTAAAATGGCAGGGGCAAACATCATTGTAGGAAATGTTAGATTTGCTTGATTGTTAAGATGTTTCAAAATCAACTGTTCGAAAAGTTCCTTCTTGTCAAATATGAACCCAACAACATAATTGGCTCATTGGACTAGATTAGTAACATGGAATATTAGAGATCAGACCAAAGAATTTGCAAGGTTGGAGATTTTGTTGCTTTTGCTGAGGGTAGAACTACCCTTGTCCAATAAGGTGTTAAAACTGCTTGTATTACATAATTAAACTTGGACAGAATATACTGAAGGAAAATGATTCATGTAGTTGACTGTAATTAATTTGTGAAAAATGATCTAGCCACATGATGGCATAGCTTATATTGTACTGCTATCCATATTTTCAATTGAATTGTGATGAAGGTATGACTAATATTGTGGTGGCAAGTTTAGATATATTAATTCATACATAATTTTTGAGTCTGGATTCTTTAAGTGTATATCTTCATCTTGGTTTGTTTGTATGTGGATTGTGCAAATGCACTAGTGATTGTGGCTAATCAGCATCTCTTGCTAGAGAATTGAACTGTATGTTGAATGATCTTGTCAACTTTTCTGGTGGTTCATCAAAATTTTATGGTCAAAGCTCTCCACTTTGATCATTGGTTTATGATGTCAATTATCATAACCAGGCTTTTCACTTTTATTGTGTTCTGGAAATTCATGCAGCCATTTGTGGATACAAAAACTCAGGATAATTCACGGAAAGAAATGACGAGACTTCCCAAACGTTCAAAGAAGACCCGCTGAGCATATTGTAAGACCTGCATCTTAATCTTGTTTCTGTATGGTGAAATTTGTTAATGCATCAGAATCCTCTTAAGCAATTTAGGATGTTCACTTGACTTGCACGTTCAAGTTTCATATTTACTTGGCATTGACTTTGCATATCTGCAGATGCTTGGCAACATTGGCATTTCATAGTTATCCATGTGTCTACATAAGAAGCATTCTCCAATTCACTTGATGCTGAAAGACAATAGCCAGAGAAGGAAAGGATGGATCCGTTAGCAATTTATCTAACTCTCGGTAGATTGTATAGTATAATAGGATATGAATATTTTGGTCCAAATTATAAGAAATATAACAATGAAACATGTACTTTAATTGAGTGTAAAATGTTGGGAAGTATCCCTTTGCTCTTGATTTTAGTTGGCATTTGTGTGATTAAATTTTGTTTTTATCATCTTACATTTATTTATTCTTGATGATTGAATATATTATATTGCTTGCATTTCAATTTTTTCGGTTGATAATTTACCACCTTTAATTCGTTAGCATTGCAAAAAACTCTTACGATGATTGAGTATGCAATCACTACATGCATATTTGCATGTACGCATTAAAATGTCTTCAAAAAGCATCTTCATTTACTTGATTTCAATAGAATAAGGGTAAAAATTAACGAAAGTTGTAAATAATTTGTGAACCTTTAAAACACAAAGTAAAACAATCAATTCAACAACTTAGCACGGCGAAATCCAACAACATACAACTCACACTTATATTTAAAGATTGCATCCATTACAAGCTCTATAATTTCTGTGGTTACATTCTTTCCAAAACTGAAATTGCAAAGCAATTTCCTATCATCTGGGATAATGTATGGCTTTCTATGGCTGATTCTCTACAATTACCTGCGATCACACTCCTCTTAACATCATTTAAAACCAAATAAACCGACTTATTCATATCACAAACTATAAATTACCTATGATTTAATTATAGAAGCTCTTATCTTCTGCAGTAGTTTACTTAGAGCCGTAGGTGAAGAAATCTGTCCTTCCATAATCTTTTCTGCAGCAGGTCCCATTTCATGGACAAATTTGACAGATTCCGACAATCGATTGAGAAGATTCATCAAGGCAATCACTTCATTTCGTTGCAGCTGCAGCTGCAGATCAACACAACAAACTTCAGCAATGCTTAAAACATGGTTATCCAGTAAAAAGAAAATATGAAGTTTTAAGTCTTTCAAAGGAGTACCGTAGACAATACTTACAGTCTGACCCAAGTGTTCCTGACCATTAACAGAGAAGAGGATTTTCAATGCAGTACCGAGACCAAGAACCTGAAGCTTCCCCCATAGCCGGCACTTCTCACAACCTATGCAATCCATCAACGCACTGCAATGCAAATTAAAAGAACAGTTATGTTATTGCCATAAGGACAAGCACATTGCAGTAGTTATCAATTAATTAGAGTTGCAAAAACCAGAGGAAAATGGATATTTAGCAGTTCAAAGGAGAAGGTAAGACTCCGAGTTCAGACCGTTTATATGTGATAGCAAAACAAAATTTTGGCCTTATGGCACTTTCTTAGCAAATAAATATGACATTAAAAATGAATTTTATAACTATCCAGACATGCTAAGCATAAAACCATGGAAAGTAATTCGGGTTTTATCATTTAAAAAAAGGTCATATTGTAAGAAAGGAACAACCAGTAGTCCAGAAGATTAGAGTATAACCTAATGTTTCTAAATTGTCCCTGAATTTTCTGTTTCAGCTCAGGTCCACTTTGGCCTTTCCATAACTTAGCCTCATCAAATGGGAGTGGGCATGCAGCTTGTAGTTGTGGATTATAGAGAAGCTGTCTCATTAAGGACTGTGTCTTCAGGTCTTCGGTAGGGTTACCAGTTTCATACTCAGCCTGTTCCAAGTACTCTGTTGTCTAAAATGAATTCAGAAAGACAGAGCAATCAGGTTTACATCTTAGCTTTGAAGAACAAGAAAATCCCATAAATTTCACATTTAATAAGAACGAATATATTGGGAATAGGAACAATTTTACTGAATATTTGTTCAATATGCATTCTTGTAAACAAAATTTGAGTTATTACTGTATGTTGATTTCTCACCTTTGTCACTGCTCGAAGAACAAAGAGGAATGTGAAGTACAAGTTTCTGACACGATCTGGATATCTTAAAACTCGATCATACATCAATGCAAGATTTTGACCCCACTGAAGTTGAAAAGAAAATACAGTTTAGACCCCATAAAACACCACTGTCCATAATAATAATTTATATAATACACTTCAGCCTCCATTAGCTACAAATGCACTGGCTAGAGTTTAGGCTTCTTAATAAGAAACCTTAAGATTAGCATTACAAATTTTTATAGAACAATTTAAATCATTCAAGTTGAACAGATTCAATATACAAAGCATAGTTAGAATTCAAGCAGGAAAAAAAACCCTCAAAATTCATACAAATATTAATGAACTTTAAGGTTGCACTCACTTTGAAAGTGCATGGTCTTTAAGTTATCCGATTTTATGGGTGTTAAAATACAAGTTGTATGTACATAATTTTGCAAATACCATGTGAAATAAGGAAGTTTCAATAGCAAATATTAGTGTTTGAAGAGATATAATGAAATCCATACCAAGTTGGTAGCTTCATCAAGAAGATAATCAGCAGCTATATGGATCGAAATAGAGGAGTGAAGACCAGATATCAATTTGTACAATATTCTTTCTTCTTGGCATAACTCTTCCGATGGATCTGCAGTTGATGTCGAAAACAAAACAGATCGTGAAAACAAGCATGAATAACTAAGTCAAGATCCTCTAGTCTAGGTAGAAGGGAAACATCAGATAGAACAGCCTCAACAAACATGAAATAACAGAAGAGAGTAAATAACAATAAACATGTTTGTAGGCATGACTAAGTAGGGATGCACAGCATATAGAGCGAAAAGCATAAAAGCAAATACCTAGTAATAACTCCAAGGAAAATAATTCAAAAATTTGCAAAGGTAGCTATTTTATCATTTGATAATTTTTAACTCCCAAAAATTTCAGCATGAGCCAGGACATAATGTCCACAACCCATGAGAACCAGAAATTTAGTACATGTGAAATAGTCAACTGGGCAGTGAAAGAATAAAGAGCAAAGTTAGAAGAAACAGAAAACCTTCATAGAAAAAACAATGACATTACAGCTTATCATCAAATAATGAAAATTTTGACTTCAAAAGAATTATGAGATGCATGCATAGATAGAGAGAGAGAGCTCACATTTCGGACAGTTTTCTGAGTAAACAGCATCCCATATCCTTCTTGCTGATGGACCGGTGTAGCCAGTATAGCGTTCAGGGTTTAGTTGGAGATTTACATAAGTCATCTCAGCTGCAAAAGGAAATGAATATTGAGGTTAGACGATTAACAGAATTATCTAATCTGGAGAGATAAAATTGACAGAAAGGAGCATTTTTAACTTAAGATAGTCAGAATATATGACTTACTAAATCCAATATTGCCAAAACAGCATTAGCATATATCTCAGTGCAGTATTAACATTTGGTATATCACTACATAAACTATAGATACAGATTATCATCTAAAAATGATGGGGGGTGGGGGAGGGGGGAAGAGGGGGTTGGGTAGGTGGAATGATAACAGGCTTAAAATGCAACAATTTCATGATAAATGAGGTTGGCTTGTGCTTGTACAAAAATGAGACAAACCATTGTCAGTTTCATCATCATTTGTCCATGGATTGTCTGTTACTGTCCAGCCTCTAAAAGCTTTACTATCTAGGGTGCGATCCACAGCAGCCTGTGGCTTTCCTTCTTGACACACAAGATCATCTGATGGAAGGCCACGACTGAATGGCTTCTTAAATGTTTCAGGAAATTCACTTTCGGGGCATTCACAAACACTGCAGTCCCGCAAACGGCACATACCATCATCAGGCCAGAAAGGGCAGTCACACCACAACTTAACCTACCACATGCATAGACCAATCGGGCTTAATAAATATCAAATGCATGACCCAAGTTAAGCAAAACAACATACAATTAGAAAACTAAAATCCATCAAGAAATAACAAGGAATCTGAAATATTTCCATTCTCCATTTTAGAGACTAATATTATTCAAGAGCAGGGTAAGAGTTGGGATAATAAACGAAATTTTGATAATGATTTTGGAATCTGTAGCTAAATGAAAAATTCTTAAATCATTTTCAATTCAAATTTCTCAAGCATGATTACTCTCAAAAACATTTGGGTCTAAAAAATTAGCCTATTTGTCATACAGAATTATAAGCAAACCTTGAAATATCGGAAAAAGGGTGTTTTAACAAGCTCTTGTAGTGAAGGATGCAACAGTTGCTCATTGAGCTGGTTTACAGTCTCATAATCACAACAACAATCCTCCACCACCCCACTGAACTTGTGTTTCTCCTGCACAAATGAGGCAAACCAAATCAGATAACATCAAAATTCGATCCCAATTCGAATCAAACGAATTAAATAAAAGGACAATATTTAGTCATCCAATGAGATGTTTCTAAGTTATAGGTTCATAAAATGCGAATATCAGTAAAAACAATTCGAAAGTAAAGTCGTGATCGACATTTTTAATTTATTTCTTCTCACTAAGAAAGTAATACCTGACCACAGTGACAGCTCTTATTATCCGGTTCAAAGTGACGGAAATTTGGTAAATTTGTTATATAACCCGTAGCTATAGCAATCAAAATCGAGATTACAGCGCCGAGTAATAACCACCATCGCGTGTTGTCACTCGTCTCTTTCTTCTTCTTTTCAACCTCTGATTCCACCATTACAATGTCAAATCTCTCAACAGTTATAATTTCTTAAACACGGTACAAACCCACCTGTTTGGTTTCCTAGAAAATGAAAGAAACCAATAGAAAACAAAGTTAACTATTACAGTCTCCTCAGCGTATCGGGTTATTTATCAGAATATAAGATATGGGTTTGCTTGGACAGAGGTAATTAAGATTAAATTTTTATAGAAAGTTATTAAAGAAAATCTACGAAGGAAAACGATGGGCTTTGACCGTTGAATGCTGATGGTTTTTGATTTGATTGTTCTCTGAATTCAAAACATTAAATGACAGTCAAAAACAAATTTCTAGAAATCAGGGGACGAGCCACAAGAAAACTTTTTGGGTTGGGCTAGTATGGGCTGGGCTCGGCCCATTAATGTCGTGCTTGTGTTGGGTTTATTATATGGGCTCATAAATATATGGGTTGCACCGACTACAAATTAACAGCTTAAATGGATTTGTTTAATACAACGAAATGGGTTTGTGACCAATACTTTTAAATAGTATACGCTACAAAAATTTAATATTAAATTATTTTTAAATTCGTAACAATATTTACTTTAATAAATACTTGGTAAATATTGATCAAGTAATATCCCGAGGATTGTTCATTCTCCATGTGAAGATATATTTCAGCATTAGAAAATCTCCATTTAAGCTAGAAAATATTTCTCATATCCTTAGCATCATAAGAATAAAAAGATATGTGGGATAATATTACTTTATACTCTAACCAATTACTATACTTCAAATCTTCACACCAGTTAACTTTACATAATTTTTTCAAAAGTTAACTCATATAAGAAAATTTTTACCTAAATTAATTAGTGGATAAAGTCAATAAATATATTAAATTTATCGATAAATTTTTTATTTTTATCAATTAGGATTGGATAAGTCCAATAAATGCATTAAAAAAAATTATTTTGGTGCTTTTATAAAATAATAAATATTTTAAAAATTAAGTATTTACAAGTATCCATAACAAGTATTCGTGGATATTTATCCGTATTCGAACTCATATCAAACTTGTAACAATTTTTTTTCCCAAACTCATCCCTAATTTGTTAAGAAACGTATCAAACTCGTCTCGTTAGAATTGAGTACTAGTGAGTTGGCAAGTGAAATTGTCACCCCTGGTTTAGTATAACTTTTTTGAGTAATTTTAAGCACAATAAAATTTTATATTATTTGAGTATTTAATAAAAAAAATTACTAGTTATTGGATTGTGAACGAGGAAAATTGTGTAATTATCTTAAAAGACAAACAAGATTATGTTATGAAGGATATGAGATAAATTTTGTAAAATAAGATAAAGCATTGTTACATGCACAAAGTAGTATTATTATATCATAAACACATGTTCTATACTTTTACAAGAGTAAGAGATAATAAATTATATGAGACAAATGATAATAATATAATATTATCATATCAATTTGTACAAATTAGATAATTTTGTATAAAGGATTGTATTTATAGTAGTACTGAAAAAAAAAATTAAGGTATTCTTAGATTATTTTATCTTTTAAAATCTCTATAAAAAAATTTAAAAAATAAAAATAATAAAAGCTTAAAATTTTAAAATTTAAATTTCTCTCAATAAATGTAAAACAACATTTTACTCTTTTTTCTTAACAACTAAATATCATATTACTAGTAAAGTTTTTAATATATATATATATATATATAATTTTTTTAATGGATAAAATATTGTATCAAACAAGTGTGAAATGAAATAAGGTACTGAATAACATTCCCTAGTAGAAAAATAATCTTTCGTGATAGAAATCTAAACTTGTGACAGATTTTTTTTTCCTATCAAAATTTCAAAATACGTATTTAATAGAAAAGATGAAAAAGTAAATATTACAATATAAAGAATTATAGGTAAGACAATCTCATTGTATCATTATAATAATGCAGTGTGTGATCATTTAATTAGTGTGAAAAAAAAATTGGTAATAAATATAAAAAATTAAAAAGTCAAAGAGAATCTTATTATTTAATTATTTTTTATTTGATTTATTTATTTTTTTAATTTTTTATATTTTTTATCAATTCATAATTTTATCCCTTCTCATTAATTTGATTGTCCCATCACGCACTAAATTATTATAATGACGTGACAAGACTATGTTACCTAACAATATACACATGAATAATGTATTTAATATTTTTTTGGTTAATAAATTATTCGCACAAGGTAAATATTACAATGGTTTATATCATGATTAGAGATTATCCAATTTGAATCAAACATGTAAGTAAAACTCTAATGGATAGAGCAGTCAAATGGTCAAAGATAAATTATTTTGATTTGACCCATGGTCAACATGAAAAGTTGTGAAATGAGAATGTCATGGTCAAATTTCTTTTTATCATTAATATAATCTTAGTTATGATATCACTCCTGATTTTCATGAAATAAATTCTTTGAAAGCGATTGCTCTCACATTGTAATCATTTTGCATTATCCGTCGTACCCCAACTGCATACTTTTCTCTTCTCTTCTGCATGTCTCTGCGATTCATAACATGTGATACATAATAAAACTACTGTTTCATTAATTCATCCTCTTTTGATCGTAAAAATTTACCAGATAACTTAATGATTTAATGATTTAATGATCTCACAATATCATTACCAATTCAAACACTGTGGCACAGAAAAAAGTATCACGTTCAATTCATATATGCTGCAGAATCGTGAAAAAGCTGCCATTGATTTGGTGATATCATGAATATTTTTGTTTTCTTTTTTGCCTTGTTATTTATTATTATGTTGATAACAATTTGCAGGTAAATGAACATGGAAACCACTCGAGCTAATGATCAATGGAGTACTTCCCTTCGTCCACTCTATTTTCTGATTAAAGCTGATCAAAAACTAGCTTTCATTATTGCTTCTGCTCTTCTATGCTATATCTTATACAACAAACCATTATATATGTTAATCAAGGATTGAAAAGCCACCAAATTAACCACTAATTAAGTATTAAAGTATATATTTCTCCTTGAAATTAAGATACCGTTATTTACTGTACTGGGCATGACGTTGGTCTCACCAGCCAGCGACTCGCCATATGATCTCTATGAACACTGAACACCTTTCTCATCTTTTTCATTCACTGCCGGAAGCACGACTCCACCGCCATGTTTTCCGGCAAACATGATCAAGAGTGACAACTAATATTGCTGCTTTGCGCGCGCGCGCGCGCGCGTGTGTATGAACCAAAAAATTGATAAACAAGGAGACAGAAAGAGAGAGATACGATGCATTGTTTTCAAATTACAAGTAATAACTTCTCTATAAATTAAGATGAAACATATATATAATGCTTAATAATTAACGGATTGTTTTTTTTTTTTTAAATTATTGTACAATAGCCAACTACTGTACTCATAAAACTATAGACTATATATATATATAAAGCAAGTAAATAACATAAGCATATTTAGGGTTTAGTTCTGAGAGATCAGAAGATGATTCAAAGCCAGAGAGCGCCGGAGTCTTTGAGCAGAGGGACCAAGGTGCCATTGATGTGGCAAGCCATGAGAGTCTCAATTCCGCCAAGGAACTTCCCACCGACGAAGATGGCAGGGACAGGCTGATGCTGTCCGTTGGGTGCAAGTTTGTAGAGTACAGCCTCGATGTCGATTCCGGCAGCATGGTGGTCGAGCTCAACGACGGCAGGGCCAACGCCGAGGCCGAAGAGGAGGCGCTTGGCCACGGTGCACATGCAGCAGCCGCTCATGCTGAACAAAACAACGGCGTTGCTCGATGCCAGCTGAGTTATTATCTCGTAAGTATTCTCTGTCTTCATCGCTGCTGATGAAGACGACGCCTCGCTGTTGAATGTCACGGTATTGGCCATTTGGATTCCGGTTTTCTTCGCAACCTGCATATTCGATCGATCAACTTCTTTTATTTTTTTCTAAATTTCTTTATGTTTTCAAAGATGGTGTGGAGAAAATGATAGAGATTGAAGGGTAAGGGTTTTGATGTTGGATAAAGAAGAAAGAAAATTAAAGACGAAGAAGAAGAAGAAGAAGACGACGACTCAAGGATTTGGAAGAAGATTTTGGAAAACTCTTCTTCCAGTCAAAGTTGTGTCTGCAGAGAGTGAAAGAGAGTGATACGCAGGGTTTATTTTTGGTGGGTATATTAATAGATAAAAATATTTATATTATAAAGAATTGTAACATAGTAATATCATGCTACAATTCTATTAAATATTAAGACAAATAATCAGTCATAATAATTAATGATGGTGAAACATGAAATTGAAGTCGTGATAACAACAAAGTTGATTCATAATTATGTGGCGATTTGACTCGAGCCTTTGCATAATTAAATAGTTAAATAGTAGAAAAGAGAAAGAGTCAAATACTAAAGGACAAAAACAAATGCATGGATTTTCGAATGAAAGGACCCTAGGGTTTTGAAATTCTAATTATGTTATTAACTAGTTAAACCAAAAATAAAAACGTTTACTCTGACGAAACCTTAGACCTACCTATCTCCTTTATTGCTTTGCTTCCAACCGTACTGGTTCAGGTCCTAATTTATATTCGTCGTCGTCATCATCATTCTCCACTTTCAATTTCAGAAACCCTAGCATGTCTTAACCTTTCTCCCGTCTTTAAAGTGCCTGCAAAATAACACTTATCAAAGATTAAAGAAAGAAAGACGATCAGAAATTGAGGGTAAGAAATGCACGCGCCAGTCAAACAAAGTCAGTTGAAGACTTTAGAGATAGAGTGGGGCCCATTTAGAACAGAAAAAAAGAAAACTCAGTGGAGCCCTTTGGGTGTGGGACCCACTTACCTGCTAAAAAAATTCTCAACAGAAAAGGATTCGTATTGATAAGTGTTGCCATGCCATGCCATGCAGGCTAATTGCCATAGCGTGATCAGCTGTACGGTGCGTTTTGGACAGTGGTGAAAGAAAAGAAAGGGAGAGATAGACGAGATGGTAATTATGAATATGGTAAGAAAAACCGACAAGCCGACAGGGAACGACTGAAACGGCCGTTCATTTGACGGTCAGTCCGTCGCTATCGTAACAGACAGTGACGCCGTCAGATATTATGCATTCCGTCTTTAATCAGGTATTTATTACATGTCGATTTTCCAAATTTGCCCTTGAGTCAATACTCTTCTGTCTTCTTGGGGATTGTTAGTTAGATGTTCTTTCATTGTACAACAACTCATCTCATGTTCATTTCTATTTCTACTTTGTTCATTTCATGAATGCTTTTGGGTTAACAGAAAGCATCTTTATTTATCTGATCAGTACGTATATAACTGTAATAAGGATTAACTTCTTATGCATATGCATATATTTAACTAATATGACATTTATTATGTGTGTTATAAGTACATCCTTGTAAGTTATTAATTAAGAATATGTTGGTAATGCTACAAATTTGTCATTACAATGTCTGCTTTATAACTATATGATATCTCGCTCATAATAATGATATGTATATGCATGATATTTTGACTGCTAATTCTTAGGAATGTTAATTCAAGTTATTATATCATATTTGTATTGTCTCGTATCGTATCGTGTTAAAAAATGTTAACTCGAATTCTACTTATTTAATAATTGTGTCAAAAAATAAAAATTTTAACTCGACATAATTAATAAACGATTAAATAGTTTGTAATTATGTCACCTATTTAAAAATATATTTTTTATAATATTTATAATAATATTTTCTTAAATAATAATCATTGTTATTTTAAATATAACTAAATAGATAAATATAACTATAAACTTTTTTAAATTAAAAAATTATAAAATAAATTTATTAAATGATAAATAAGTTAGTATAATATAATTATTCGAATAATTAATTGTGTCATAAATGAATTCAGGTGTTGAGATCTTTAAATCCTAACCCGACACTATTATTAATCGTGTCGTATCATCTGTTTAATAATTATATCATCTTATCTCAATTCAAATTTATAAATTTTGTATTGTGTTTATGTTAAATTGGCAGATCATGTCAAAAATTACAACTCTTTCTCTTAATAAATCTAAAAAGTTTAGACCCCATCGCAACAATTTAGTTGTAATGCCTAATTCTAATAATCCCTCATTTTTATTTTTTATATTTCACAATCAAACATACTATTATATATCAATTCATTGTAATATATTAGTATTGATTAAATAAAAATATAATTAATTTATTAATTTTATATTTTTATTCAATTAATATTATTATTTCAGACTAATTTATATAAAAAATTTGTATCTAAGAATATAGATCTTGATTCAAGAAAAACCCATTAGTTTTCGAGACAATACACACACACACACACACACACACACACACACACACACACACACACACACACACACACACACACACACACACACA
>JAXCLQ010000004.1:4415640-4428143 GCA_035584115.1 Cedrela odorata
CAAAAAAAAATGAGGCTTTAGCAAAATCAAAGGAGGAAAAGTAAGTTTAGAGAGAAAGGAGAGCAAAGGAAAATGATCTCTTGACAATGACCAAATTAATTTAGGAATCATCCAAAATCCAAGAAAATGTTGAAAGGTAAAGAAGTGTGTTGTAAGTTGGGAGGAAAAAGAGAAAGAAAATAATAATAATAACAATAATTAGGAATATATTAAAATAGATATCTTTCCAAATTACTTGATTTGAAAAGAAGTGTGTTGTAATTGTTATATTTTTATTTAAATTTAAATTTAATTAATTAAAATATTTGATAATACCCACTTTTATTTGATAGTGAAATAATTACTCGCTCACTTTATTGTAATGGTATAAAGATTTAGTACTAGATATAAATTTATAAACTGTTACAAATGTGTTATATCATTATCATATTCTATATTTTCATAGAAAATATGGTAATTGTATACTTCAATTTATGAGAAAGAGTTGTGTAAGATAAAAATTAGGGATTGACTTGTATAATTGAGTAGCAAAATTGATATCAATAAGAAGGGCATAGAGAAAAGGGAAAGGAGTAGGAAGAAAAAAGAAATAAATGGATAAAGGGGGAAGAATCAGCCATTTGCCCATACAAATGTGTAAAAGAACAAATTAAAGTTGTGGTCCTCAATGTCTTCTCAATTATGATTAATATTATGAAAAAAGATCATGTAAAGTAAAAGAATGCTCGTCTCTTTACATTCCTTTTATAGTCACCTGCATCTGCATGTGCTAATAATGAATAAAGGACCCCCAATATTCACTCAGACCTAACCCTAATCGAATATCACCTCATCAATTTTAGCTAAGATTCTTATGAAGCATACACGCATCTGAGAATTGAAAGTAGGATTATCTACAGAAAGTGCTTCCAAGTTTGAAAGCTCTTGCTTAAAAGCACTTGTGGGAATCAGAAATAGAATTGCATACTGATTTGGGTGTTAACCAAAGTGTTTAATGTCAAATCTGTGGTTTGACTTGAAGTTAGTAACAATGACCTGCCTCAATTAATTCTGTAATGTAAATTTTGAAAGAAAAATATGTATTATTTTGAATTTTCATTATCATTGAGTTGTCAAATTTGAAAGCTTATTTCAACTTACCAACTTTTAATTTTGTCCAAGCATGGAGTAATTGGTAGGCCAAAGAGAAAGACATTATTATTTCTCTCTTTATGAAAAGGAATTCAGATTGAAATTGAGTCTCACTCCTTTTCCTTAGCTTGTTGCTACAACTTTCCAGGAAACTTTACTTAAAGGAAGAAGTATGGAATCCAAATTCAGCTATCTTCCATGAACTAATCGTTCAAAAATCCGAAACCCTAATAGCATATCATCAACATTGACATAATTACCCTTCACTTAAAGATCTCTCGGTCGTAGTTCTATCATGCCAACAAGACAAGCTGCAGGAATACAAATGTAATTCAACACGAAGCTTACAGAACATGTTTAATTGTTCATGGGACAGTTGTTGCAGGGATAATAATCTGTGATGAATTGGTTGTCTGCCATTGTTACCAACTTTGATTCAAATCAGAAACAGACCACAAAAAATTAAAAGAACAGATGCCGATTTTATGATTTTCATTACAGAAAGTATTGGTTAGAACTAAAGTCTTTTTCAAATTTGGTTGTTTCTGTAGCTTAACTACCAGTCGTACTACAAACTTGTCACAATTTCAGTGGTGAAAATTTGATTATTGGTATAATGATCGCTATTATTTTAGAACTTGTCTTCCTCCTCTCTTCTCTTACCCACATGCTTGCTTTCAGGCAGATTCATATGCATAGATACCTATATTCATGTGGCAGCTAAGATTCAGGATTCAAAATTATTAAGATGTAAGATTAATAAAAAAGACGAAGAAGAAGAAGTTGGGCATCAAGTTCATATGCCTAATATTTGAATTAGTTGTCATTACCCCGTTAAAAAGAATTGCGAAATTGTAAATGAGAATATTAAAAGTAGTGTTATAGATATAAATTTTATACAAATTTATTCATACAAATTGATATAACATTGTTATATCATTGCTACATATCTTATATTTTTATGAGAGTAAATAAAAATTAACGATAGTTTCAAATACTTTGTGTTGGTTGAATATGAGAACAAAGAGTTAATAATGTGGTCCAATTCCTATGTTTGAATTGAGTGTGCAAATTTGTCAAACTCTCTTTATTATATTCTTCTCTTTACTTTCACTTAGAACATTATCTGAATATTTTTTTTATCAACAATAAAATTGATATAAGTTTGTAAATATATATAAATGTCATTATATACCTTGAAGTTAGTCTTTATGAACGGAAGAAAACAAGAGAGACTTCTAAACTTAACAATAAACCACACAAGCTTTGTCAATTGTCACCTAATTAATTAATTATCTATTGAGATTAAGTCTTAATTAAAGTGATATCGTCTCCCTTAATATGAAAAGCAAAGCAACAATTAATGACTTTTAAACTTTGTCAGCTTCTAATTATATAATTCATTAATTAAAACTCTTTTCTCTATTCATTGCTGACAAAGTTGACTCGCCTAATTAATATTATATTAATAGTATAAACAAATTTGTCATTGTTTTTGGAAACTTTCTAGCTAATTTCAAGAAATAATAATTAAATCCAAATTATAAAAATTAAAATAAAATCTTAAATGGGTTCTCATGAAAAATAATTATTATTCAAAAAATTTAATTAATTTTTTTTCTTTGACTTAGCACATGTTTTCATAATAATTATTCATAATAAATTATACTTTGTATTTTATTATTTTTTTCTTATTAACAATTTTTGAAAGGATAAATATTTATAAATATTATTTTAAGATATTTTTATTTTAAAAAAAAAAAATTAACCTTTTATTAAGTTGTTACAAATTCAACCCCGACCCTACCCCAACTTGGTTATTCCCAAACCAGTGCTCTCACGAGGAGAAGCCAAACTAATTCAGTGTCGATTTAGTTTGGCTTCTCTACTAGTCAAAATCTCTTTTCAAATTTTTTGTTTGTGCCCTTTAGTTGCCACTAAAAAAAAAAAATTAGTAATTGAACCCAAATTTTTGACTTATGAGAGTAGAATTTTTTTATTCATTTAAAAAAATAAATTATTTGAAATACCTTTATTTTATTTTAAAATTTTTACTCTATTTTTTTTCATAACTTAACTTTAAAAAATTCGTCTACTAAAATAATTACAAAACTTTTATTAAAAAATATTTATGACAATCAAACAACTCATAAGTTCTTTTTTTGGTCGAAAGTTTTACTTATAAAAGTTGTACTTGTACACCGTAAATTATCACGAAATTAGAAAAATTTAAATTAATATTGAAACACAAAAATAAACATGTTATTCAAATTTATTATTTTTTATTTCAATCAAATTTATATCTAATTAATTTAATTTGTCAATTTTTGTTGTTGTAATATTCATATCATTAAAAGTTTTTAAAGAATTTCTTACTTAATTTGTAATTAAAAAAAAACAGATAGATAAAAGCATTGATTAAAAAGAAGTACATAAAAAATATTGGATTAAGATTCCATATCAAATTATGACACATGCATTAATTTCACTAACACTTACCTTATCTTTCTAATTAATACTCTAATTAGAATAGGCAAGACTTTTACAATCCCACTTTAAATTTTGATAGAATTTTATTGTATACTCCTCAAGATTTGTGGTAATTTTATTTTATAACAAATTTTATAGAAAAATATACTTATTTCTCCTATACATTATTTTAATTGTAAGTTGATTAACTAAAAGATAAATATACCTTAATTTATTTATTATTTATAAGTAAAATCTTAATTTGCTTATATTTTTTTTATTTTTTTATTCTTTAATTTATATTTTAAATTTTTAATTATATAAAATTTTAATTAACTTAAAATAAATATCATTAATATATTACCATATTATTTTAAAAATAATTACTATTAAAATTATAAAATGTTATAATACAATTATTGTAATATAAAAATACTTTAAATAATAAAAATTAGAATATTTTAATATAGTTATTATTATTAATTAATTAACATAATTTAAATATTTATATAATAAAATTATTTTTTAATATAGATTATGAATCTTATATGCAATTAGTAATTCTAAATTAATTTATTAGAGAATTAATATAAATATATATGAGTAAATTTTTTTAATAAAATATTATTTTATTTGTTTTAAAAATATATTCATCAAACCTTAAAAATTAAATAAGAATAAATAAATTAAAATTTTACATATAAAGAATTAAAAAAAAAAAAAAACCTAGTATTAAAGCAATATCTTAAAAGGGAAGTGTATTTTTTTTTAAAAATTTGTTGGAAAGTAAAATTATATGATAAAATCTTTTTTAATAATAATAATTAAAATTAAAAAATAAAAAGTAAAAAGTAATAACCTTCTACGTCTCTCTCTATATATTTTAAAGGGATTAGTCATGCAATCAATTAATTAACCATTAATCCTGAATAATGTGACACGTGTATACACGCGCTGAAAAACATGTGCTGGTGATCACGTGTACCTGAAGACAAATTTGGTTGACTATTTGAGTTTGGCCGGAGACACTCTCAATATATTTCTTACTTCCGCTCTTAGCTTCTCCTCGTTCATTTAATTTTCTCTCTTCGTCTCCCTCACTTTCTTTCTACCTCGTCATTTTCCGGGAAAATACAATCAACCAGTCCAAACACTACACACTTTTCCTTTTTCTCTTCTGCTCCAACCATTTGATGAAAATATATATATATAGTTAAATTCTTCTTTTTACAGTACTAATTCTCTGAAAATGGAAGGAGGAGTGCATGCAGGCACAGATGCGACGGCGTTTCGAGACTGTTACTCTCTCGCGTGGAAAAATCCTTATGTGCTTCGTCTTGCTTTCTCTGCTGGAATTGGAGGCCTTCTCTTCGGCTACGACACTGGTTTGTTAATTTTCTCTCTTTCTCTGTATGCAATTACTGAATTTTCTCTCTGATTTTCTCGGAATTTCTGGGCGTGATTCTGCAGGGGTGATATCAGGTGCATTACTTTATATCAGAGATGATTTCAAGTCTGTAGACAGAAAGACTGTGTTACAGGTGACGTATATTTATACATAAACACGTATATGTACAGTATCTTCTTGGTTCTTCTTCGTCATTATCTCCTTGTTAATTCCATCGGCAGTGCTGGCTTTGCCGTCTCTAGTATTATTTTCAATTAATGAAACTACCCTTGCCACCAAAAAAATAAAAATGAGAAACCATTTCTTCCTTCAGAAATTAATTTATTTGTGAATTTTCTACTTGGCAATATTTGTTTCTTTGAAAAAAAAAATACTTGGTCTGTTCATTGGAGGATAACAGGGCTGCAGAGTACTTTGTTGTAGTAGAAAAGGCAGCAATGATTATTTCTAAACAGGAATGATATATGAGTTAGTTGATAATTACGCATAGTGATTATATGTAAACAGGAGAGCATAGTTAGCATGGCTGTAGCTGGAGCAATCATTGGAGCTGCTATTGGTGGATGGATGAATGATCGTTACGGGAGGAGAAGTGTGATCCTGGTTGCAGATATCTTGTTTTTTATTGGTGCTGTGATCATGGCTTCTGCTCCTAACCCGGCTCTTCTCATCGTCGGCCGAGTTTTTGTAGGACTTGGTGTGGGAATGGCATCAATGACATCCCCTCTCTACATTTCCGAAGCTTCTCCGGCAAAAATTCGAGGTGCCCTTGTTAGCACCAATGGCTTTCTTATCACCGGTGGCCAGTTCCTCTCTTACCTCATCAACTTGGCCTTCACCAAGGTAAGCAAGCTAAAGATATTATTAGAAAATCCTAAGTGTTCTGCTATTTCAGCAGCATTTTATAGTCAAAAAAAGGAAATAAAATCAGGAAAACTAGTGGCTGATCATTCAGTTTTCACTGGACGTTCAATGGGATTATTCGGAAGTTCGTTGATTAGAAGCTTTATAATCTGCATATGAAAGTTTGATAATCTAACGCGAGCAAGTGATCTTGTTTAGGCCCCAGGGACGTGGCGGTGGATGCTTGGAGTTGCCGGTATCCCAGCTCTGTTGCAGTTCATACTAATGCTACTTCTTCCAGAATCACCACGTTGGCTATACCGCAAGGTCCTTTTATCATTGTTTCGTTTAGATTAATGCTTTTATGTGCATGCACTTTTCAAAGAATAACCAATTATGTTCTCAAAATTACAGGGTCGAGAAGAAGAAGCAAAAGCCATACTAAAGAAAATATACCCTGCCCATGAGGTTGAAACAGAAATTCGGGATCTGAAAGAGTCAGTTGAGAAAGAAATTGAGGAAGAAGGATCATCTGAGAAGATAAACTTTATCAAACTATGGAAAACCAAAACGGTGAGAAGAGGACTCATTGCTGGTGTTGGCCTTCAGGTTTTCCAGCAGTTTGTGGGCATAAATACAGTTATGTACTACAGCCCTACCATTGTTCAGCTGGCCGGTTTTGCATCCAACCAAACTGCACTCCTCCTTTCTCTTGTCACTGCTGGCCTTAACGCCCTTGGCTCCATTGCGAGCATTTATTTAATAGACAGGACTGGAAGGAAGAAGCTTCTAATCGCCAGTTTGTTTGGCGTTGTAATTTCATTAGGGCTTTTATCAGCAGTCTTTCACGAGACCACTTCTCACTCACCAATGGTTAGTACAGTGGAAACATCTCACTTCTCAAATTACACTTGTCCAGACTATCATTCAGCTGCAAATGCTGATAGATGGGATTGCATGAGGTGTTTGAAGGCTTCGTCTCCAGATTGCGGGTTCTGTGCTTCATCTTCAAATAAGGTGAAAAAAACACATTTCCTCTTCAATTCAACAAAAAGCCTGTAATCTCAATTATCTGAGCATCAGCTGCATAAATTCTGTTAGTCTGTTCTCAATATTTTTATGGTTTTTATTATTGCAGCTATTTCCGGGAGCATGTTTGATCTCAAATGACACAGTGAAGGATCTCTGTCATGGGGAGAGAAGGGAATGGTACACGAGAGGATGCCCAAGTAAATTTGGATGGCTAGCGCTAATTGGTCTGGCACTCTACATCATATTTTTCTCTCCTGGAATGGGAACTGTCCCATGGATTGTGAATTCTGAGATATATCCTTTACGTTTCCGAGGGGTTTGTGGAGGAATGGCCGCAACTGCAAACTGGATATCTAACCTCATTGTGGCACAATCCTTCCTATCTTTGACACAAGCAATCGGAACATCCTGGACATTTCTTATATTCGGTGTCATCTCTGTCTTAGCCTTGATTTTTGTACTAATATGTGTTCCAGAAACAAAGGGACTTCCGATTGAGGAAATTGAGAAGATGCTGGAGCTAAGAGCTCTGCACTTCAAGTTCTGGGAGAAGAGGTCCTTGCCAGACAAGACACAAGCTGTGTGAACAAAAAGAAAAATGAACAGAAATTTGAATAGGAAACACCCTGAAAATTGTTCAGTGGAGTTCTTTAGAGATGTGATTTTCTATCTGGGAACGGACCTAATAAATATTATAGTTTTTCAGGGAAAAAGCAATCTATGAAAGATTTGTGTTCATCTCTTGCAGATTCTTTCTTCATCCTCATCTCTTGTTACATTCACCCCATTTTTCATTAGTTTACTTCTTTATTTTTGGCATATAGTCACCTTTTGGCTGAGCTAAATACATAGATTAAATGAAAATATAACTATCTATTTTTTCGTTTGTTGTTTTTTTTCAGTATTTTACTGCAATTAGGCATTATTTGCTATAAGAAAATTAAGGTCTGTGTATCAATCTAGCTATCGAGAAAGCTATGTTCTTTGAGCAGCAAATTCCGGAAAACTTAACACAATTGATCGGAGTAGATCAGCACAATTACTGAATGGTGGTTATTAGAAAGTTAAAACTTCTGTCAAAATTGTAAAGCTAATACCATCTGCAAAATTCTTCAGGTATATGATATGAATAACATAAAGTGAACCATGTTGCCCAATTAAATAATTGGGTACCAAGTGAAGAAAAGTGAGTCTCTGTCTGAGCTAGTGAGTCAAGCTTCTAAATTACTGATACAACCAAAAATTACAGGAGAAGCATTATTTTCACGAGTAAAAATGACAGCTTTTTCATCTGAAGCCAACAAATTAGTATTGATATTGTCAAATTCAGCACATCAAGATGGTCTGAATTGCCATCTTCAACATCTCCCCACCCTCCTTTCCTTCGTCTTTCAACTCCTTAAGAAATCTCCCTTCTCTTCAACACAATACTAAGAACCAAATGTTAAAAGACTAAACATCAATAACAATCATAAAATTCATACCTCAGGCAATATGTTCTGCCAAACTAAGGATCTTGACATGTTTTTTCTTCCTTAGCTCATGTGGGACTGGCCCAAACACCCTGGTTCCAATTGGCTCACCTTGCTTGTCAACTAATACTACAGCATTGTCATCAAATTTGACCTCACTCCCATCAACACGGCCCTTTGGCATGGCAGCACGAACAACCACACCGTAGACAACCTTTCCTTTCTTTACTTTACCATTAGGTATAGCTTCCTTTACTGATGCAACAATCGTGTCCCCCAATCTTGCACCTTTCTTCCCTTTCAGAGCTTGTATGCACATCACTTTCTTTGCCCCGGAATTGTCCACAACTTTTAGAACGGTTCTCATCTGTATGAAAGTCCTTTGTTGCTGTAAAGTTCAAACCAAATATTAAGGTCATGTGCACAAGAGGAAGTAACAAAAGGAACATAAAAGACTAATTTTACAAAACAACATTGCAAACTGATGAATGAACTAGCCAACCTTTCAAAAATTTGAATTGCTAGATATGAAAATAAATAATGTTGTTCTTTTCAAGGAACGTAGGTTCAAATGTACATCAATTTCATCCAGAAAGGAATATGGCCTTTCATGGAAACAATGTCCTAACCATTTGAGGTTGGAAAACAACTTCAGTTGACCTTTACCGACGTATTTCTATACACAATTCGTACATGATTACAAGAAAATTACTTCTCAAGCTGTCTGACAAATTAAATTTATGAAACCTTGAGCACTTCTTAACATCAGTGTAAACCAAATATAAAAGTCTAACAAAACTTAAGCAATAAGCTTAACAATCACCTGAGATAAGAAATTGTTGGATGCAATCTCATGCGATGTGCTCAATAAACCAGACAAGTTCTTCCCAAGGCCTCCCACAAGTGAACGTCCCACTAGTTTTGTTGCCCAACATGTCAGATAAAATTGGATGAATCAATAAGGAAAAACTACCAGTAAAGCACAGAAATTGCAATTGAATCCTTTCATCAAAGGACATTTGGAGCACCAGGATTAAATGCATTATGACATAATTCAACACTTGTATTCAATTTATATGGGTTGTAACCATTTCATCAAAAACAGGAAAAACAAAAGTAAAATTGTCTAAATTTGCATGTTTGTTCACTGATCTATAGTAAAGAGCATCCATTCATCGAATAGAAGACACTGTTAATTTTCCATAATACAAGGATTTAAGCAGAAACTTTTTGAAGCTACACTTAAGTAAACAATTTGAAATGAATTAAAGCAAAAGGAACCCCAAATCCATGGAATTCAAATTCAGATAATCTAAATCGACGGAACTCAAATTTCCCAACTAAGACGCGTACAATTAATTTCAAAAAGTTAGCGTAGAAGTTCATAGAGATGGTAGCAAAAAGTGACACACCCACATCAGGAATTGCATAACATCAACTTTTATTAGTTATCTCCTAACATTACTCAGAAACTACCACCAAGAAAAAGTAAATTACACCTTGTGAAACAGTTCTTATAACCATTTACTCTACCACAAAAACTCATAAATGAATACTAAATTTGCATACATACTGCATCATCACAAATACGGCAACAAAAATTCAATCAAACCAAAATCCACTTAAAACCAAAGAAAACACATACCTCGAGAGCATTTAGAAGCCAAACTTGCAGCCATCTCTGTACGTAATGTGCAATCTCGATCACAGCAAAAGGAAGTGTAAATAATTATGAAGTTATCACAAATAAATCCAGAAATCACTTTGCCCACAAAAATATCAGAGAATTCTAATGCGCATGAAATGTCGGAGAGCAAAAAAATAACAGAACTAACCCGTAGAAGTAACAGTGAAGCTTACTGACTTTGATGGCGGGTAACCCTAATACGTTTTCAATTCTCCGTCTATGAGCGAGAAAAGAGAACGAAAGTACATTTACATTTGAGCCCAAGCCCAGAACTTTGTAGGCCCATTTTCCTAAAGTTGGGCTTAGATAAATTGTGTCTGTCAGATTGGGCCTCATCATAATAATTGAGGGATTTAATTATTTAAATTTGATTTAAGAAAAAAAAATTAAGAAATGTCTATATAATTTTAAATATAATTAGATTTAAGGAACAAAATATGTATGGAATTTTATTTTTTGAATTTAAATTATTTAAATATATATTTTTCGGTGCGAATGTATAAAACTAAAACTTTGGTTTATTATTATTGTTGGCTATTTTAGACTAACATAAACTAATAATTAGGATCTTATTGTAACGTTATATGTAACGTTAATAAACAAAGTTTGTATCATAATTAATGTGACATTTGATTTGTTGTTCGTCTATTTACTAATATAATATCAATTAAAATGCATCTCAATTTATAGTTATGTAATTTTTTTATAGTTGGTTAAAACGTTAAAAAGATAATATCATCTTAAAAAGAAAAAAAATTACTCAATCCAAGTGTCGATATTTAGGTTGAGTAATAAAAACAAACAAGATGCGTATCAACATTGCAAATGAACAAGTTTAGGAATTTGGCTAAGATACATTTCATATATCTTACATCTTTATAAAATTTGAAATAATTAACGTAAAATTTAAAATAAATAATATAAAAAATTTTAAAATATGAAACGGTTAACTTTAAAAATTTAACACAAATTTAAAATTTAAAATGATAAATATAAGAGATAAAAAAAATTAAATATATTTTATATTCAATATATTACAGTCAAATACCAAATTTGGTCATATTGAATTGGTGATAGTGATAGAGTCAAATTTTGTAGGAATAAAAATAATGTTAATTAATGAATGTATACCACCTTACCTTCCCCCACAACTTCCATAAAACAAAACTTGCATGCTACTCAAAGCCTACAATATTCTCTTTTGCATGTGTGGGTTGTACACATGAAGATATGGTCAAACTTGACTGAATTTTATTGGCTTATCCGAATTTGGATTAGTCATTACAGACCTGAAGATTAAAAACGAAAGAGACAAAGCTATTTGACCTCCAACATGATATTAAAAGGACACCCAGAAGCACTTTTTTATTATTTTTATTATTTCTAACTTGAAAAGCAAAAGCCGAAAGACACAGAGTCAAAACTTGTAGCATAGCATAGCTGCTTACTTAGCAACCAGAACTAACTGGAAAGAAAAATAGCTACCAGTAGAATGTCAATGTAGTTACCCATCTTTTTCCAAAACTAGAAGCACTTTTAGGGTTCAAATTGCTTTTCCTAGGGAAGTTATATTTTGCTTGAAAGACAGCTAACTTAGTGAAACAGAATTGTGCTGTTACTGCTTTATATAATTGACTGTCCTGCTTCTGTTCCTGCTAGTATTAATCAGAAACAGAGCTGAATGACTTGAACCAAAGTTACATCAAATTTCTAACAAGAAGTTGACAGTTTTTCTTTTTAAATAGTAATTGCAATTTTATGCAGAAATTGTTCTGAATCTGTAGCTTTCTCCTTGGACTTCGGCATTTGGAGGTATGATTTGGGTATCTTGGTGGGGGAGGATGGGAAGTTTTAATTGTTCATGTTTATTTTAAGTTTTTATATACACATAAAACTGTAAATTTTAAATTTATTGTACCATAAGTAATCCCTAAAATTAACTGATGAATTAAGGAAGGAGAGATTAAAAAAAAAAAAAAGAATGGGAAGAGGGAAGAGGGAAGATCTGAATTCTCCAAATGGGTTAATCGTGGTTCACATGAATGTACTATTGACTTGGACAAACTGAAAACTCTGCTTGGGGGGATGAATAAATTATTGAGTACACCAATATTGAATAGTTTGAACAGTACACTGCACCTGCTGCAATTATTTTAATGAACTGGTGAATATTTATTTATTTATTTGTCCTTTTGGAAAGATAATCCTCTTCTATTTCAAGAGATAAATTAAGGCACAATCCTCACTTCCATAGCTTTAATTGTTCTGTAAAGAAGCTGTTATTTTGAATTTGGGATTGGCTTTACATGGGTTTTCAAAGCTTTTCACATAAGATTCTTACTACAAATATATTTTGTTCAAGCTTAATATGAAATATTGTTGTTCTAATAATAAAGATCTTAAATTTGAACAAAAATTTTCTCTTGGTATGAATAAATATATATATATATATATATATACA
>JAXCLQ010000004.1:4448389-4526271 GCA_035584115.1 Cedrela odorata
ACACACACACACACACACACACACACACACACACACACACACACACACACACACACACACACACACACACACACACGAAATGCAATGCAATTAACTATAATGTTACAACCTTTTTCAACATGTCTACATTAATAATAAAACATAACTTCCTTTACAATTTAACACATCATATAATTTACAACATGCTCTCGTATATGGATTTCAATTAGAAACATAATCGAAAATTAAAAAAAAAAAAAACAATATAAAATCATATATATACCTAATATATATATATATATATTATATACCTAATATATATATATATATATAGACGCACTCACACGTATGGATGTATGTATAGATTTTCATGATATTCGAGTCATCCTGTTCCACAGAAACCCTAATGTGTGAGCAAAAAACTTGTAAATTGGATTGAAGCATGCATGCAAAGGATTTCTCAAGTAAACATTCCAACAGGAAGTTGTAATTCCAGTCCTATGGTTTATTCTTCCCCAAACACTAGCAAAATAATTCTGATTTCTCGTTACCATAATCGCTGCCGATTGAATATACGCTGAAGCCGCACGTTTCACCAGACGATTTCTAATTGTGATGTTCGATGAATCGAAGTCGTAGTTGATTCCTTCAGGGTTGCTTGCAATTGCATGACTTATTGGTGGCGAGTTTATAATGATATCCCTTAAGCTTGTGTATCTGGGATAATCGTGGACATCAAAACTATCCCTCGAAGTTCCTGTTACTGGCAGTGAGGGAAATTTCTTGAGCTTGAGAAGTTCAGTTTCCATGGTGGTTAAAACCCATTGGAGAAGATGAAAGGGGTGGAAGATTTGACCATGGTGGCGAAGAAAAGTTTGAGATTAAGGGTGGAGATTGAATTTAAAAGTGATTTTGGATTCGGGTTTCGTTTAGATTGTGTGTTTGTTCATATAGTAGTTACATAGTTTGTTAATTTTGATTGATTGATTGATAGAGAGTGAGAGATTTGAAGTTGTGGTTTGCTTAAATTATATGTGTTTTAGAAATGAGGGTGATCCTTAAATTTAGGATCGATAATGACCCGGACAAATTAAGATTAATTGGGTGTTAATTGTGATTAAGCTTATAACAAAGTTGGTCATATTTAATTTGGATCATTATATATTTTATTTACCATATTATCTTGTTATGCCAAATCTATTTAAAAATCAAGCTTTAATTACTTACTAAAATTTTAATTATCGAATTTTTAAAAAATCACAACTTTAAGGTTTCATGATTTGAGCCACTTGAAGAAACCCCAAAATGGGCCCAATTGGATTAGTGGGCTAGATTGAGGCCCAATCTTTCGTTAATTCAACTGATAGAGAAAACCCAGCCCGAGTTTGCACACCATATATACATATGTGTGCGTGTGTCAAATTTAATGTAAAACGAGGTTCTAATTTATGCTAATTTCCTTAATTTTGACTGTATTTTAATTTAATTATATACTTTTAAATTGTTATAATATTAGGATATTTGATGACATTTTTCTATTACTATAATTAATTTAATATTTTTAATATATATATATTAATCACATAAAATTACTTGTAATTTAATTAAGTTTAGCGAAATTTAGAAAAATATACTCTAACTAATATATAAAAAATGTAAATATATATTTTATTTTTTTAAAAAAGTACAACTTACCCTTTAAATAATAAATTTAATAAGACTAAAGTATATTAAAAAAATGTACTTGATGACTTGTACAAGTCAAATTATACAAAGCATGAGGAGTTTAACTTCTATGAAAGGGACATGAAATTGAATTATTTTATATGTTTAGTCAAGTGGGACATATATATATTTCAAATCAAGGCTTAAATTTAGAGTCAATAAGCAAATATTTCTGCATAAAAATCATTGCTCTCTAGCTTCATGTATTTATTAATGGTGGGCCTTTCAGAAAGATACTCAATTTAATATTCTTAGGATATGACCAAAATGTGCACGTATGAACATATCCATTCCCAGATTTTGTATATGATTTTACACTATATTTTTTAAATTCTCTTATCCATATTTGTATAATACTAAAATTTATGAATCTTAATGCATTAACTATTATAAATACAAGCTCGTTTTTAGTTTTGTTCGTTTTTTGTTATGATTTAAAAAGTTCGGCAAATATTAATTTTTAGTAAGAGTTGTTCGCTTTTTCACTAATATTATATATTTAGAAATTTTATCGTATAATAATTATAGTTTTGAGAACACAATATTTTAATTTTAAATAATTTTTTAATATAGAATTAATTTATTTTTATTCTTTTTCAAGTTGGATGAAAAGGGGTTGATTATTCAAAGGGGATAATCAACAATTCAAAAATTTTAGAGGCTTTAGCAAAAGCAAAGGAGGAAAAGTAAGTTTAGAGAGAAAGAAAAGGAGGAAAGTGATTCCTTGACAATGACAAAAAAATTAGTTTTGGAATCATCAAGAATCCAAGAAAATGTTCAAAGGGTAAATAAGTGGATATCTTTTCCAAGTGATTATAACAACACCATCTCCAAAAATCAATTTCACATCATTTCCTCATCAATTACTATCATATATTGGTTTGAATTTGAAATGAAATTATGATAATTTCACTATCCATTATGATAAATAAATAAAAATGATTTGCCACTAACCCTTGATTACCCATCATAATTAACTTTAAAATTTTGGGTAATTTTAAAATAAGTAAAATTAAAATTAAAATATTATAATTTATTAGTTAATAATTTTATTTTATAACAATTATAAATTAATAACCGTGCAATTTCTTAATTGAGATGACAATGATTAATTAGGGATTGACTTGTATAATAATTGTGTAGCAAAATTGATATCACTAAGAAGGAAAAAGCAAAAGGGGGATAGAGAAAAGGGAGTAAGGAGAAAAAAAAAAATGAAAGGATAAATGTATAGATATATAATGAAAGGTATAAGGATAGCCACTTGGCCATATAAATGTGTAATGGTACAAATTATAAGTTGTGGTCCTCAATGTCTTCTCAATTTATATGATTAATACCATGAAAATGCTCATGTAAATTAAAAGGATGCTCGTCTCTTTTCATTCCTTTTGTAGCCACATGTATTTGAATGTGCTAATAATAAATAAAGAACCCATTCACTCAGACCTAACCCTAATCAATCAAATATCACCTCAACAATGCATTTGACAGTAGAAATATCTGGAACTGCATCCAAGTTTGAAAGTTCTTGCTTAAAAGCACTTGTGCATGGGAAGCAGAAATAGAATTGCTTACTGATTTGGGTGTTAATCAAAGTGTTTAATGTCAATCTCGATATTGACTTGAAGTTAGTAACTATGACCTGCCTCTATTAAATTATATTATTTGATCCCTTTAGAAATAAAAAGTAAATATTCTACATTGAATTTTCATTATTAAGTAGTTGTCAAATTTGAAAGGTTATTTCAACTTTCTAACTTTAAATTTTGTCCAAGCGTGGAGTAATTGGTAGGCCAAAGAGAAAGACATTACTTTTTTTTTTTTTTTTGCTCTTTATGAAAAGGAATTCTGATTGAAATTGAGTATATATCAAAATAAATAAATAAATTAATTAATTAAATTAAATTAATTCCTTTCGTTAGCATGTTACTTAGGAATATTTTTAAATTTTGAAAGATATTAAGCGAGTTCTTAAATTGTGGAGTCGAAAAATGATACGGTACTACTTCAACTTTACAGAAAACTTTATTTATAAGTAAGAAGTATGCGGAATCTAAATTCAGCTATCTCCATAAACTAAACGTCCGAAAAGCCGAAACCCTAATAGACATATAATTGACATTGACAAAATTACCCTTAATTCGAAGAGTCTCTGTCTCAGTTCTATCATGTCAATAAGACTAGCTGCAGGTATATAAATGTAATTGAACACGTACGAAGCTTACAGAACATGTTTGTTCATGGCAAGGGACAATTGTTGCATATAGAGATAATAATCTTTGATGAATAGATTGTCTTCTCTGCTATTGTTGCCAACTTTGATTCAACATAAGAAATCGACCACAAAAAATGGAAAGTAGAGATGCCGATCTATGATTTTTATTACAAAAAGTAAGTATTTAAAAAATATCTGCTAATTTATATTCAGTGTGTCATATACATTCACGGATGTAAAAGTTAAAATATATAATTAATAAATAACTTAAAATAATTAACGAAAAATTTAAAATATAAAATACAAAAATTGAAACGATTAATAAAAAATTTAAAATAAATAACAAAATAATTTAAAATACAAACGAAAAACTTAAAACTGTTAACGGGAAAATTAAAAAAATTCAAATGTTTGGTACATTAAATGTGTAATAGAGTATCCCATAAGTAAAAGTCGTCTTCAATTTTGGTTGGTTATGTAACTTAACTACCAGTCATACTACATACTTGTCACAATTTTACTGGTGAAAATAATTTAATTATTGGGACCATGATTGCTATTATTTTAGAACTTTGTTTTCCTCTCATCTTCTCTAACTCACATGCTAGCTTTCAGGCAGATTCATATGCACAGAGGCATTGACTTTATATTTAGTTAAAATCATGTATGTGGCAACTATGATGTAAGATTCAAAATTGTTAAGATGTAAGATTAATTAAATAAAGAGGTATCAAATTCATATACTTAATATTTAAATTAGTTCTCATTACCTTATTAGAGAGGATTATTGGATTATATATGATAATATATGTTTAGTATTCTTGTGTTTTTACTAATAATACTACATTTATAAATTTTTATATAAATTTTTTCATACAAATTAATATATCGGTATTATATTATTGTTATATTTTTAAATTTTCAGAGAAGTATACGAAAATCCGCATATCCTGACAATAGTGTTAAATATACAAATTCTTATATAAATTTTTTTGTATAAATTAACGTGACAATATTATATTATTAGTACGTTATATTTTTATATTTTAAAGGAGTAAATAAAATTATTATTTATCAAGTACAAGTTAGGTGCATGATTAATAATATTTAAATATTTAATAATATAATAATTAGAATTTAGAAATAGCTTGTGTAGGTTGAATATATGCCAAGAAAGTCCATTTCCAATACAAGTAAATTAAGTGGCATCCTATGATTGGATTGAGTGTGCAATTTTGTCAAACTCTCTTTATTATATACTCTTATCCGAATACTTTTTTTTATCTACAATTTCAGAAATACAATTTGAAATTATTAGTCTTTACGATGATATCATCATTAAAACAAACAAGAGAGACTTGTAAACGAAACGACATAAGCTTTGTCAATTGTCACCTAATTAGTTAATTAATTACATGTATTAAATATTGAGATTAAGTCTTAATTGATACCTTTCCTAAAATTTATGATAATTTTACTTTATTATAAGTTTTATGAAAATATACACTTACTTCCCCTACAATCATAAATTAACTAATTAAAAAATAAATATACTCTTAATTAGTTTATTTTTTATAAGTAAAATTCTAATTTATTAATTCTTATTTAATTTTTAGAATTTTTTTTTAGATATACTTCCTAAAATAAATAAAATAATATTTTATTAAAAAAATATTAATCATATATATATATGCATGTTAATTCTCTAATAAATTAATTTAGAATTAAATTGTTACTCCATATAAGATTTATAATCTATATTAAAAAATAACTTTTTTATATAAATATTCAGATGATATTAATTAGTAATAATATTAAATTATTATAATATTTATTATTTAGTGCATTTTTATAAAAAAAAATATTTGTATTGTAAATTTAAAAGTTTAATATAAATTGTTTTTTAAATAATGTGATAGTATGTTAATAAGATTTATTTTAAGTTAATTAAAATTTATATTATTAAAAATTTAGAAAAAAATTAGTACTTAATATAAATAAATTAAAAATAAAAAAAATTAAATAAAGATTAATAAATTAGGATTTGACTTATAAAAAATAAATAAATTATAAGTATATTTATCTTTTAGTTAATTAATTTATGGGTTAGAGGGAAGTTAGTACAATTTTTTTTATAAAACATACTAAAAAGTGAAATTAAATAAATCTTCGGGGAGGTATATGATAATATCTGGATAGATAATAATAAAAGCCATAGTAATAGCATGTGATGGTGATGACGTGTAACGGAAGACAAATTTGGTTGACTATTTGACTTTTGCGGTAGATACTCCCAATATATTTTATGCATCTTGCTTCCACCTTATCCCGTTCATTTAATTTTCCATCTTCGTTTCCCTCACTTTCTTACTCCCTCGTCATTTTCCAGGAAAATACACTCGACCAGTCCAAACACTACACACTTTCTTTCCTTTCTCTCTTATTCTCAAAGCATTTGATAAGAAACTAAGTAAATAAATAAATTCTCTTCATCTTTTTTCAGTAGCGTTTGATTAAGGTAATTCTCTGAAAATGGAGGGAGTGCATGCAGTCGCAGATGCGACAGCGTTTCGAGACTGTTACTCTCTCGCATGGAAAAATCCTTATGTTCTTCGTCTTGCTTTCTCTGCTGGACTTGGTGGCCTTCTCTTCGGCTACGACACTGGTTAGTCAATTTTCTCTCTCTACTCTCGCTTTCTCTGTATGGAATTACTGAATTTTCTCTCTGATGCTCTCGGAATTCTGGGTGTGATTTTGCAGGGGTGATATCAGGTGCACTACTTTATATCAGAGATGATTTCAAGTCTGTAGACAGAAAGACTGTGTTACAGGTGACGTATGTATATATTTATATGTACAGTGTCGTCTAGCTCTATTATTGAAAACAACTGTATAAAAAAGTTTGCTATGACCATGAAACTAGTCTTATATTCAATAATTTTTCCTTATGAATTGTATCTTAATTTCTTCTGAGTTATTAATAACGTTAGTAACATTAACATAAATGTTTTGGTAGAACATAATTATAGAGCAGCAGCTGTGGCTTAACATGTGACATGATTCTATAATTGTATTTTGCTTTTATTGGTAAAAACAGCAACGATTACTTTTTAACAGAAATGAAATATGAGTTAGTTGATAATTATGCGTAATGATTATATGTAAACAGGAGAGCATAGTTAGCATGGCTGTAGCTGGAGCAATAATTGGAGCTGCAATTGGTGGATGGATGAATGATCGCTATGGAAGGAGAAGTGTGATCCTGGTTGCAGATTTCCTGTTTTTTATTGGTGCTGTGATCATGGCATCTGCTCCTAACCCGGCTCTTCTTATCATCGGCAGAGTTTTTGTCGGACTTGGTGTGGGAATGGCATCAATGACATCCCCTCTCTACATCTCTGAAGCTTCCCCGGCAAAAATTCGAGGTGCCCTCGTTAGCACCAATGGCTTTCTTATCACTGGTGGCCAGTTTCTCTCTTACCTCATCAACTTGGCCTTCACCAAGGTAAGCAAGAAGAAGATTTATAAAAAAAAACTCCCAAGTATTCTGCTATTTCAGCAGGCAATTTATAGTCTAAATGAGGAAATAGAATCAGGAAAATGAGCGGCAGATCATTCAGTTTTCACTGGATGTTCAATGGGATTACTCGGATGTTAGTTGATTAGAAGCTTTATAATCTACATATGAGAGTTTGATAATCTAACGTGAGTGATCTTGTTTAGGCCCCAGGGACGTGGCGGTGGATGCTTGGAGTTGCCGGTATCCCAGCTCTGTTGCAGTTCGTACTAATGCTACTTCTTCCAGAATCACCACGTTGGCTATACCGCAAGGTCCTTTTATCGTTGTTTCTTTTAGACTAGTACTTTTATGTGCATGCTCTATTCAAAGGATAACCAATTATGTTCTCAAAATTACAGGGTAGAGAAGATGAAGCGGGAGCCATACTAAGGAAAATATACCCTGCCGATGAGGTTGAAACAGAAATTCGGGATCTGAAAGAGTCAGTTGATAAAGAAATTGAGGAAGAAGGATCATCTGAGAAGATAAACTTTATCAAACTATGGAAAACCAAAACTGTGAGAAGAGGACTTGTTGCTGGTGTTGGCCTTCAGGTTTTCCAGCAGTTTGTGGGCATAAATACTGTTATGTACTACAGCCCTACTATTGTTCAGCTGGCTGGTTTTGCGTCCAACCAAACTGCACTCCTTCTTTCTCTCGTCACTGCTGGCCTTAACGCCCTTGGCTCCATTGTGAGCATTTATTTAATAGACAGGACTGGAAGGAAGAAGCTTCTCATCGCCAGTTTGTTTGGCGTTGTAATTTCATTAGGACTTCTATCAGCGGTCTTTCACGAGACCACTTCTCACTCCCCAATGGTTAGTACAGTGGAAACGTCTCACTTCTCAAATTACACTTGTCCAGACTATCATTCAGCTGCAAATGCTGATAGATGGGATTGCATGAGGTGTTTGAAGGCTTCGTCTCCAGATTGCGGGTTCTGTGCTTCATCTTCAAATAAGGTGAAAAAAACACATTTCCTCTTCAATTCAACAAAAAGCCTGTAATCTCAATTATCTGAGCATCAGCTGCATAAATTCTGTTAGTCTGTTCTCAATATTTTTATGGTTTTTATTATTGCAGCTATTTCCGGGAGCATGTTTGATCTCAAATGACACAGTGAAGGATCTCTGTCATGGGGAGAGAAGGGAATGGTACACAAGAGGATGCCCAAGCAAATTTGGATGGCTCGCACTAATTGGTTTGGCACTCTACATCATATTTTTCTCTCCTGGAATGGGAACTGTGCCATGGATTGTGAATTCTGAAATATATCCTTTACGTTTCCGAGGGGTTTGTGGAGGAATGGCCGCTACTGCAAACTGGATATCTAACCTCATTGTCGCGCAATCCTTCCTATCTTTGACACAGGCAATCGGAACATCCTGGACATTCCTGATTTTCGGTGTCATCTCTGTCATAGCCTTGATTTTTGTACTAATATGTGTTCCAGAAACAAAGGGACTTCCGATCGAAGAAATTGAGAAGATGCTGGAGGTAAGAGCTCTGCACTTCAAGTTCTGGGAGAAGAGGTCCTTGCCAGACAAGACCCAAGCCATGTGAACAAAAAGAAAAAAGAACAGGAATTTGAACAGAAAATACCTTTGAAACCTGTTCAGGTGGAGTTCTTTAGAGATGTGATATTTCCCTTCAGGGAACATACCTAATAAATATTGTAGTTTTTCAGGGAAAAAGCAATCTATGAAAATTTTGTGTTCATCTCATGCAAATTCTTTCTTCATCCTCATCTCCTGTTACATTCACCCCATTTTTCAGAACTTTATTTTTGCCATATAGTAACCCTTTGCCCCTTGCCAGAGCTGAATGCATAGATACATGATAATATAACTATCATGCTTTTTTTCTTTGCTTTTTTTTCAGCATTTTACTGCAACTAGGGCATTGTTTACTTTAAGAAAATTAAGGCCCTTATATAATCCTTGCCACCTAGAAAAACTCATTTCTTTTAGCTGCATTTTCTGCAAAACTTGCACAATTAAACAGAGTAGATCACCACAATTACTGAATGGTTGTTATTGCAAAGTTGAAACTTCTGTCAGGAAAGTAATGCTAATACCATCTGCAAAATCCTTCAAGGTATATCTTCTAATTATTGATCCATATGAATAATATAATGCGAACGATGCAGTGCAGTTAAATAATTGGATAACAAGTGAAGAAAACTGAGTTTATGTATAAGCCAGTGAGTCAAGATACTAAATTACTAATACAACCCAAAAATTACAGGAGAAGCATTATTTTCACAAGTGAAAGTTGAATACTTTTGCATCTGAAGCCAACAAATTTGGTACTCCATATTGTCAAATTTAGCTCATCAAGATAGTCTGAACTGCCATCTTCAACATCCCCCACCCACCTTCTTCTCTTGAATTTAGAAATTTCCCTTCTCTTCAACACAACACTAAGAACCAAAAGCTCAAAGACTAAACATCAATAACTATCATAAAATCCATACCTTAGGCAATATGTTCTGCCAAACTAAGGATCTTGACATGTTTTTTCTTCCTTAACTCATGCGGGACTGGCCCAAATACTCTGGTTCCAATAGGCTCACCTTGCTTGTCAACTAATACTACAGCATTGTCATCAAATTTGACCTCACTCCCATCGACACGACCCTTTTGCATGGCAGCACGAACAACCACACCATAGACAACCTTTCCTTTCTTTACTTTACCATTAGGCATAGCTTCCTTTACTGATGCAACAATCGTGTCCCCCAATCTCGCCCCTTTCTTCCCTTTCAGAGCCTGTATGCACATCACTTTTTTCGCCCCAGAATTGTCCACGACTTTTAGAACAGTTCTCATCTGTATGAAAGTCCTTTGCTGCTGTAAAAGTGCAAACCAATCGTTAAGGTCATGTTCACAAGAGGTAGTAACAAAATGAACATAAAAGACTTAATTTTAAAACAACATTGCAAACTGATGATCAAACTAGCTAATATTTCAAATTTTGAACTGCTAGATATGAAAATAAATAATGTTCTTTTCAAGAAGAATAGGTTCAAACATTAATCAGTTTCATCCAGAAAGGAATATGGCCTTTCTCAAAAACAATGTCCTTCTAACCATTTGATGTTGGAAAACAACTTCGGTTAACCTCTTCCGACCTATTTCTATACACAATTCGTACATGATTACAAGAAAATTACTTCTCAAACTGTCTAACAAATTAAATTATATGAGATTTTGAGCACTTCTTAACATCAGTGTAAACCAAATATAAAAGTCTAACAAAACTCAAGCAATAAGCTTAAAAATCACCTGAGACAAGAAATTGTTAGATGCCATCACAAGAGATGTGCTCAATAAACCAGACAAGTTGTTTCCAAGGCCTCCAAAAAGTGAACGTCCCACTAGTTTTGTTGCCCAACATGTCAGACAAAATTCGATTAATCAATAAGAAAAATTTACCAGTAAAGCACTGAAATTGCAATTGAATCCTCACTTTCATCAAAGGATATTTGGAGCACCAGGATTAACTGCATTATGACATGTATCAACATATGTTTTCAAAAATATGGATAGTATAACCATTAGATATTAAAGGTTATACTTAATTTCAAACAGTTAGCGTAAAAGTTCGTAGAGATGGTAGCAAAAAGTGCCACACACCCACATAATTAAATCAAACAAAACTGGAATTGCATAACATCATCTTTATTTATTTCCTAACATTACTCAAAAACTACCACCAAGAAAAAATAAATTATGCCTTATGAAACAGTGTTTATGACTATTTACTCCAAAAAAAAAAAAAAAACTCGTATGAATTTGCAAGATTTTTATATATAGACTGCACCATTATAAAAGAAATTTAACCAAACCAAAACCCATTTAAAACCAAAGAAATAGCATACCGCTAGAGCTTTTAGAAGCCAAACTTGCAGCCATCTCTATACGGAATGTGCCAACCTTGATCACAGCAAAAGGAACTGCAAATAATTAAGAATTTATCACAAATAAACCCAGAAACTACTTTGCCCATGAAAATATCAGTGAATTTGAATGCGCACGAAATGTCAGAGGTGAAAAAAAAAAAAAAAAAAGTACTAACCCGGAGAAGTTACCGACTTTGATGGCGGATAAACCCTAATAGGATTTCAGTTCTCTGTCTATTTTCCTTTCGAGAACGAAAGAAAATTACATCTGGGCCCAAGCCCGGAACTTTCTAGGCCCAGTTTCCTAATTTTGGGCTATTATCAGATTGGGCCTAATTACAATAATTAATGGGAAATTAAAAATAATAATTATTAAATCCAGGTGTGAGCGTTTGTTTAATAAAAGCAAGAAGATGAATAGTCAATAGTCAATTAGAATTATTGAGAGTGATAAGAGTAGCTTTAAAGGATATTTTTGTTAATTTTTTTATTTCAAGCATTAGATTTATATAAATTAATGGTTTAAAATTAATATCAATTAAAAATTTAAGTTAAAAAATTAATGTATTCTCAATGGTTAAGATCTAATTTAACACGTGTAATTAATATATTATAATTAATGTACGTGTGAAATACAATTTCAACCATTCAATTAGTATTAATTTAAAGGTACAAGAAATTGAGTAAAAAATAGAAAATTTTGATTATAACCCATATATATATTATAAAAATTTATTAAATAAAAAATAAATACAAAATTAGAAAAACAAAACTCCAACGTAACAAATTGGTATTTAGAAATACTAAAGAATTGTCTTGCAAATCATTTTTAATATAATAAATTAGGGCTTGTTTAGTATGGAATTGGAAAACTTTTTCTAAAAATTTGAATACAACTCAAACAAAACATTAGTTATGTTGTTAGTATTTCTTATATTTAAAAATATATTAGATATAATATTTAAAAATTATTTATATATTAAAAAATAATAAAAATATTTTATATATAATATAAAAAATTAATAAAAACAATAATATGTATTTAGTTAAAATTATTTTGAAGAATTATTTCTATCAAAGTTTTAAGATATGTAAATCTTTTATTGGTGTTAATTATACAAAAAAAAAATAATTGTATAATAAATTAGTACATTTTGGGTCCGTTTGGTGCATGATATAAGGATGAAATAGTCCAATCCAATGCTTGAGAGCAACCTCATAGAATATGAGAAATTATATAGGGCTTACATAAATTATCACGCGCCCATTTGATAAAAAAAATAAAAAAAATTTATTTCATTGCAACCTTTGGAATAATATAGAATAGAATAAAATAAGTATTTGAAGTCAAAAAATAATATAAATTAATATTTTAAAATATTTATTTATTATTTTATTTTAAATAATTAATTATTTTATTTAATTTTAATAATTTTAAAAATAAAATTATATATATAATTTTATCATATTTGTCATATATCAAATATAATATAATATAATATTTTATTATATTTTATTTTAAATTATTAATTTTATTGTATCGTGGTAGGCAACGTGAATCGTAGCCGGACAGATTTTGTATCCGTCAAACTTGATAGAATTTGGATTTTAAGTCGTTGGCGACTTGAAGAAACAGCAAACCCTAATCTCAACATTAAAAAAAAATGACAAGTTATTTGCCTAGATAATGGTTTTGAAAGGACACCCAGAAGCACTTTTGTTATTTTTATCATTATTTTTAACTTGAAAAGCAAAAGCTGAAAGCAAGACGGTCAAAACTTATAGCATATATAGCTGCTTACTTAGCAACTTCAAAAGTTGAACTAACCAGAACCAGGCTGAAAGAAAAATAGGTAGAAGTAGTCAATCAAGTTACCTACCTTTTTTCCAAAAACTAGAAGCACTTTTAGGGGTTTAAATTGCTTGTTCTAGACAAGTTTTATTTTGCTTGAAACAGAAGTGAAAACAATTTCAGCTAGCTTAGTCAAACATGCCATGCCAAACAATGCCAATCGCTTTCTGTACATTTCGGATCATATTCATATATTAATATTTGTTCCTACTGCTTCTGTTCTGTTTCTGTTGCTGTTAGTATTAATCAGAAACAGCGTTGCGTTGAATGAAGAGAAACAAAGTTACTTAAAACTTCTGACAAGAAGTTGACAGCTTATAATATATCTTTGTGGGCAGAGACGTGGAAAGAGGTGTACATGTTGCAATTTTTATGCAGAATTTTTTCTGAATCTTGTAGCTTTCTCTTTGTAATTTGGCTTTTGAAGGTAAGATTTGTGTATATTGGTGGGGAAGGAAGGGAAAGTTATAAGTGTTCATGTATGATTCATGTTGTTGTTTCTTTGCTTTTTTGCATATTGTGTAGCTTGATGAATTGGGATCACTATTCAAGTGGGATACAGGCTAGATACATCATCAAATATTCAACAATCTCTCAGGAATCCTGACATTATTCAATGAATGATTTCAAATCTTGACAAGAAATTAAAACAAAGAATGATCAAACAACCTGTAAAGTGTTGAACAGTCTTTCTATTATCAGAAACTTTTTCATGTACTTTTAGAGCACACGATGAACTAAAGAAAAGAGAGATGAGGAAAATGGGAAAGAAAGAAAGACAATCTGAATTCCCCAAATGGGTTAATTGTGGTTCACATGAATTTGGCTTTGACAAACTGAAAACTCTTGCTTGGGGGATGAACTAACCCTGTGGTTGATTTTTTTCCCCCTTTTGGAGTGATATTCTTATTCTATTACAAGATGTAAATTAGGTTTGTTTAGTGGGAGGTACAACTTTTAAATCATAATTATCATTCGATAAAATTACTAGATATCAAATATTATTACGTAAGTTTTACCAAAAATTGATGTTATTAAACATCTCTTTTAACTTTATTTTTAAAATTAATAAAATTACCACAATATCAAACGAAACCTAAGACACAACCTTTACTTTCATAACTTTTCGTAATTTTGTTATTATGTAAAGGAAATATTATTTGAAATAGGAATGGACTTAGGTTTTCAAAGTTTTCATAAAAGATTCTATGTATAAATGTATTAAATTTTAAGTTTAGCATAAATCAAAAGTTACAAGTCTAACATGAAACATTCTTGATCTAATACTAGTACTCGAGATCTTAAATTTGCACTAAAGTTCTCTTTTGATATGAATAAATATATGTGCGTGATTAGTGGTTAATAATAAATAAATATTAAGCACACGTGATATTAATTTTTTTAAAAATATTAGGTAAGTTCAAATTAAGAGATAATTTTAACTTTTCAAATTTAACATTCTATAGAAAAGTTTATAACAATCGCGATACACTATAACAATATGTCATTCGTATAATAATATAATAATTTAATAAAATTATGCTATATTATTTTATTTTATTTTATAAAGTCTTAAATAGAAGAGATGTATGTCCACCTACTAAAATTATATTTACTAGCACATTTAATTTAAAATTAACTAATCATGATAAAAATCGCAATAAAAAAATTAAAAAAAGATTTAAAATGCATGACATAATTTTTTTGGATGGTTTCATTGAAACTTTTGCACCTAACATTTTATGGTTTTTTTTTTTTCTAAATTAGACTAGATAATTTAATCATTATAATAAATAAAAGAAAATAAGAATCACTAGACCATACTAAATAGGAACGACAATATAAGTCACGACACGATTATTTGACACAAATAAATAGATTCGAATTTGAAAATTTTGACATGAATAATAAATAAGTCTTATTTGTGTTACCCGTTTAATGATCGTGTCGTATTCATGTTTGAACTATTAGATTTGTTTATTCATTTAAAATACAAATTATAAATGAATAAAATTATCGTAAATGAATTGTAAATAAATTCGTATCATAAATAAATAAAAAAATCGTTTCAATTCGTTTATAATTTACTTACGATTCATTTATTAATCATGTTTAAATAAATTTTATTTAAATCATCAATTTAATTAAAGATTCGTATTCGTATTTGACTTTTTTAATACGATTAATATACTAATCGAATTTGGATTGATCATTATTTGACACAACATAAATATAACATGATAATCTGAATTGGCACCCCCTCATACTAAATGAATATATTACAAGAGAAATATATGAGATGCCTTATTGAAAATCCAAGTATTGAATAGGTGATTGTGAGTTGTGACTCTTCAATTTGAATGAGTTGTTGTTTAGTTTTAATTTATTGTTGAATGATTTTGTATCCCTTGCCTTATACATTACCTTAAAATTAGAAGGAATGTTGATCAAATATTATTCATCCCTATATATATGGATTTAATTTTTTACATAATTTATACATTATTAAATTAATTATATTTAAATAATTGAGATTGTATTTTATATATATATATATATTAATTATGATTTATTCATTATACGTATTAAATTAATCTCAATTATTGAAAGTTTTAATAGTTAAAAAAAAATAGTATAAAAAATAGTATAAAGGTAATCGGCTTTATATATATTGTTGATGAAGATAAAATAGAGTGTATGATATGAGAAATAGATTATAAATATATATATAATAATAATATTTTTAAAAAATATAATTTATTTAAAAAATTATTGAAAATTGATAAATTTTAATTATTGAAAATATTGGGTTAAAAATTTAATTACCAAAATAATAAAAGAAAAAAATCCGAAGAAACAAAGAAGCGAGCAAAGGTACAAATGAAGTAAAGTATGTAGTAAATAAAATAAAAAAGAAAAAACAAGGACAAGGACAATGACACGTGCCCGTGGACATCGAGAAAGAAGTCAGCTAACGCATTGATAGATTACACGCCCCCTCAGACCACGACACGTGACTCTGCCTCCTCCCTCTCTCGAGCATGTAACTCACCACGCACTGCACTCTTCTTTCTTTGCATTGAAGTACTCAAAACTTTACTTTAAAAAAAAAAAGTGCTTTTCCCCATCCTCCTCCCACTTCCTTTCAGCTTTTAGCTTTTAGCTTTTAGCTTTTTGTGACAACAAACACAGTCTTATTGTTGTGTACAAATTTATTAGTGCTATAATACAATCATAAATGTAGTAGTTAGTACATTTTTGCTTTTTAATTTTAATATAAAGTTAAAGTGGTTGATTATATTAAGATTGGCTTCTTTTTAACCGGCAAGTGATTAAGCATGGAATTGCGAGAACCTTAATTAATTAATTAATTAATTAATGGGAATTATTATTTAATTAATTTTTGGGGTTATGGGAGACATAACTATGATTTGGAGAAGAATTATGGTACAACAAGCCATTTTCCTTAATCTCCACAACCTTTTTATTGCTTTTGCCAACTTGTAAAGAAATAGGTGTCATGAAAAGCAGTGGCCACGTCATCTTAAGCCTTGGAGTTTTACTTTTGTTGGGTGTACAATTCTCTCTACCTTTTTTTTTTTTTTGGTCCTATTAAAAGTTTCTTCCCTTTTCAATGCATTCGATTGCTTTGTAAATTTGTAATTGTGGTTCAAATATATAAATTCATTGTAAATTTATACCATATAATTGAAAACTAAACAACAATTTATATATTAACTCCTTTCGTGTATTTTTTTTTAATAATTACATATATGATATGTCTCACTTTAAGATTATTATTATTTTCTTTTTCTAAAAAATATTACAAAAAAATAAACCCAATTTATAACTCTTATATCACCTTAAGAAAATAAAATAATTAAACTAATCAACATTCACGTTCCACAAATCAAGTATGTGCTCTTAATCGAGAGATTTGCATACGTGTGCAATTTATGATTACAGTCAAATTACGTCGTCTCAAAATGAGAGATTTTTGGTATAAAACCATAAAATATAATTATAATATATGCTATATTAAGTTATCATTTTCAAATTGTAATTTGGAGATTAATGTATTCACGGAATGTTATTGCTATTTTAAGAAAGTTGTTGCCTTCAAACTCATGAAAGTGAGACAACATAAGTACAAAAATTTAACTAACTAGTCTCTTTTTCAAATCAACTTTATTAGTCAATATTCATCCAAAAATTGACATGTTATATTTAGTTACTATTTTAAAAAATACAAGTGATTTGCAGTTTAAATTTCGCTTACAATATTATTAAAAAAATTTAATTCTATTTATTTAAACAACTTAGCGAAAAGTATTTCTCTTAAAATAAAATTACATAATATAAATAAAATTCTTTTCCAATTTTTTTATGAGTAGAATCGAAAATTAATTCCCTAATTACAATTTAAAAAATATTATCAATTAAATTAATTAGAAAAGTCTTATTTATTTATTTAAAATATCTATAAATAATTTAAAAAAAAGTAAAAAAAAAAAAAAAAACCATAACATGGATATGAAGCAACCAATGTATATTAAATTAGAAAAAATAAAATAATTGGTTTAATTTCTAAAACAAAACAAAATAAAATAAGGGTTGGCTATAAAATAAAAAAGGGGAGTGCCCCAAACAAACAAGTGGGTATTATGTTATTTGTTTTTACTTCTTGGTAATTTTGTCTGGCAGGTAGCAAAGGGAGGGATCATATCATTGTGGGCTTCTGCTACTTCCACAGCCCATGACATCAACCGCTATCTTCCATAACTAATTAATTATATTATTATAATAATATAATAATATTTAGTAAGTGGTTGGAGGTAAAGAGACAAATCATGGCTCGCACGGAACCAATAGGGTTTTATTTCATTAAATTAATTAAATATTTAATTATTTTTATTTTTATTTTAAAATAATAATAATTATTATTATTATTATTATAATCATAACCCAAAAACCACATTTTCTGAAAGTTTGTGAATTGATTGGAAGAGGATGTGAGTTCTGAGTGATGGGGAATAATTACCCTTATTTGTGATTTTAATTACATAATTACCATACAATTATCATTATTATTATTAAGAATTTTTATTTTTAATTTGATGTTAACTTTATTAAAATGTAAATAAAAAATTAATATTTATTTAATTCTTTGCTCAGATAATTCATCTCTTTTATATTACTATAATTTAAATTCAACACATTTTTCGTATTCACATTTTCCACCACATCCCCCTTTATATTATTGTAGTCTAAAATTGATCAAAATTATTATTAATTTTAGAAAATATTTTTATTTTAAAAGAAAAATTACATATAAATACGAGAGCGAGACGTATAATTACAAATATATGCAACCTAAGTATATCTCTATTTATTGTTGTAAGTAGAGATTTATTAGTAGCAACCTATAACAATTGAAACATGAAACTAAATCCTTTGGAATAGTTCATTAAATACATTAATTTTGTACTTATTCAAAAATAATAAAAACATTTTAGTTATCTCACAACATTGCACCACCACTTAAATTCATCATCTCATGTTGTATGCATAACAATTTATAAAATTTATTTTTCACCTTCAAAATTATATAAATTGTTTTATTTCAAAACGTTGTTATATTTTATTTGAATTTGGAATATTTTTAATGTCGATTGCTTATCTATAACATTTATGCAAAATTTTACTCGTTATTTCAAATTTGTATTTAAAGGATTTATAAAAAATAAATTAAATATCTTATTTAGATGATTTTGCATTTAATGATATTACATTTACATACTTTGATAAATGGTGAATTATGTTATTGAGAGAACATTTTAGGTCGAACTATAATGATAGAGATGCTATGAATTAAACATTTTACGATTTGTCGAATAAGTGATAATAATTTTAAAACTATAATAATTAAAATATTTAATTAATACTTATATTTCCTTGACGATTGTATTGATCATCTATTTATATTTAATCAATAATAATTTTATTTTATAATAACTATGGTAAATATGATATGCATATGATAGTAGTTATACTTAATATAAAAATATTTATTATATTCATTTAACAATCATGCTTGTATTATTATTATTATTTTAAAAAGAGAAAGGGCAAAATGAGAAATAAAAAGAAAAAGAAGGGCAGAAAATAGAGAAAGGGGAGATTATATTAAAGGGGTAGGGAAGGGAAACGGCGCAGTGTCTGTCGTTCCCCGATAAGCTCGTTGATTTGCTTTTGCTTTTACTTGTTGAAATGAAGATGAAGAAGATACATACTAACCAGAACAAAACCCAACCCCAACACCAGTTCTGTCTTAATCTTTAACTCACTTTGAACTCTTCACTTTTAGTACTTCCTCTTCACTCTAAATTCACCCACAATTCCCATTTCCTTCCAGCCCTAAACCACTCTCACATCACGCCCTGTGTAAGTCTTTATTCTTTTCTTCCTTCAATCTACAAGCTAGCTGCTTGCAAATACTTTTGTATTTTCTTGCCAATTATTTTTAGTTCATCTAATGACTCGTAGCAGCTGAAGAACAAGAAGAAAGGAGTCATTTTTTTTTTAACATATATAATTCAGTGAGAAAGAAAAAATCATTTTGCTTGCAGAATTTTCAGAAACAAACTCTCATGCTCACCTTTGTTTCAGAGAAAAAATTTATTTCTCCTCATTTCTCTTGCTTTCACTGTTAATATTGTTAAATTTGCTTTAATTTTGTGGTGAAAATTGGTGGGTGATGTTTCGTTCAAGCACAAGAAGTTTTTCAAATTATTTTTTGGATGTTTTAGCTAGATAATACAGGAGCTGATCTGGGAATTTTTGGTTTCTTGGCAATGAGCTAAAGAAGATAATATAATATATTGTTGTATGTACTAAACTAGTAGCTTTGTTGTAAATTTAGTTTAAAATGATATTTACAGTACAGTTTAGACATTGATTATGAAACTTAAATACAAAGAATTTTGTCTGATTTGTTTTTTTTTTTTTCTTACAGGAATGCTCTGTGTGAAGTTACAGTCTTCTTCAACGAGTTCAGAAATACAGATCTGCGAGCTTTTGGGTCCTAACAACAAAGCATAACTGTCTCTTAAAAGAAGCAAAGATCTGCGAGCTTCAATCGGAGAAAAAAAAGCAAAGGAAACTAGAGAAAGGAATCAAAATATACGTCTTTCCCTTCTCTACCATCTGGGAGTTTGACACCTGTAACAACATTACCCACCATTGTTCAGAGCAAGCGAAGCAGCACAAGTTAGAAATTAATATTTTAATTTTATTCCTTGTTGGTAAATTACAAACAGTCTTTTTATCAATGATTTTTTTGTCATTTATTAGCTAAATAGCTGTGTTAGTGTGTCTGCTTCTTTTAGGGTCATCAGAAGAAAAGCGTTAAATACCAAGAAGAAAGATAAACAGAAAATGCAATAGTGTCCGCTCAGATCGGCGAATCGTATGCAATTACTGCTTCTTTGTTTAGCTTAATCAGGTCAAATTTTACCTATATCCATAGCCCATAAGTGCTTTTATTGCAAAGTTTCTTAAAGCTTATCTTCTTTAAACACTTTTGTTAGGTTAATGGGGAATGGTAGAGACTAAAGATTAAAACATTTATTTGCTACAAGACTAAATATCCAAGAGTCAGATCTCACCTCAGCTATGTAAATAGTTGTTGTAGTCTCTATATGGCTATGAGTGATTAACAGACTTTAAAAGCAGAATGTGTTGAATAGCATCGTATGCTTTTGTCTAGTTTTTACTTTCTTTTTCATTCTTACTGATTATTTTATATTTTTTGTTTTTGTTTTTGAAATTCTTACTTTCGTGGGGGTTGTATTTGCAGGCTGAGGGAGCTGCAGAATTTCAGGCTTTGCTTTTGAAGGCACACTGCGACTGCACAAAGCTTCAGCCGGTGGTCTAAGCTAGCTGTTTATAGCGTTACTGACTTGGACCATGATATATCGAAGCGTAAAAAAAGGCCTTTTTATCACTACACAGCCAAAGTACCGCTCTGTATTATCGTCATCAATGAGTAGGACACAGCAACCCCACCTACACTGCACTACTCTCCCTTCAAACCCCATCACCATAACCTCTTTCTCTCTCTAAAACCACCCCCACGACATCCACTTTCTTTGTCTTCCGCTCTAGCTACCTATCTCTTCTTCAAGTACAAAAGAAAGAGAAGAAGAAGAAGACAACAAAAGGGTAAAAGGTTGGGTTGTGTTGGAGTTTTCTTTCCTTGGTTGAGAAAAATAAGGCATGAAAGTGGTATGGAGGTGGAGGACATTCAGACACAAGCCTGCAAGTTCTCAAGAATCGGTAACGGAAGAATTGATTCTACCAAAATTTCTCAAAAAGACCAATACCCAGATGAAGATGAAGATGGAGACCACCAGCAACAGCAACAGCAGCAGCTGCTCAAGAGGATTAGTACTAATAACACCGGTGGCGGCTTAGGTGGTGATAATAACGGTGCAAATCGGCTGCGCGGATGGCCACAGTCGTCTCGGATCATTAGAGTTTCTCGTGCCTCCGGTGGGAAAGATCGGCACAGCAAAGTGTGGACCGCAAAAGGGCTTAGAGACCGCAGAGTTCGCTTATCGGTTACAACTGCCATACAATTCTATGATCTTCAAGACCGGTTGGGTTATGATCAGCCAAGTAAAGCTGTTGAATGGCTGATCAAAGCTGCTGCTGATGCAATTGCGGTGCTCCCTTCACTTAGCAGCTCTTTTCCTGATACACCGAAGCAATTAAGCGACGAGAAAAGAGCAAGTGAAGGCACTGATCAACAAGGGTTTGATTCTGTTGAGTTAGATGGTGATCCCAATTATCAGCAAAACCAGAGTCAGCATCGTTCTTTATCCAAATCTGCATGTAGCAGCAATTCGGAGACAAGCAAAGGCTCAGGTTTGTCCCTCTCCCGATCTGAAATACGGGAGAATAGAGTCAAAGCCCGCGAGCGAGCAAGGGAGAGAGCTGCAAAGGAGAAGGAGAAAGAGAACGAGTCCCGCATTAATGCACACCACCAACATCACCAAAATGTGAACCACATTTCACAAAGCTCATCTTTCACTGAGCTACTCACTGGTGGGATCGGTAGTGTCAATAACAACAATAATACAAGTCCTACTGGTTCTTCTCAGCCCAATGAACAGCCAAATTTTTTCCACAAGACAACAACAGCAAGACCTTGGCCTGCAACTTCACTGGACTATTTTAACCCTGGGCTACTCGGGCCATCTTCATCTCGGCCGCATCATTTTTCGGGGCAAATCCAATTGGGAAATTTAAACTCAATCCCACAAGCTATGGCAATCCCACCATTCAGTGTATCAAATGAAAACCATCAAGAAATGCAGCATTTTTCATTTGTTCCTGATCATCTGATACCAGTAACAGCCACACAACCGGGGCCTGGGGGCGACTACAATCTAAACTTCACAATCTCTTCCGGTCTTGCTGGTTTCAATAGGGGGACCCTTCAGTCCAATTCATCTCCGTCTCTTTTGCCTCATTTTCAGAGGCTTGGTTCTTCTTCTCCTATAGACGGACCCAGTGTACCTTTCTTTATTGGTACTACACCACCTGTGGAAAATCATCACCACCATCATCAGTTTCCAGCTGGATTTGATGGCCGCTTGCAGCTCTACTATGGTGATGGAAGTAGGCATTCAGACCAGAAAGGCAAAGGCAAGAACTGATTCCATTCCTAAAATAGCTACATTTCTCTTGGTCCATCTTCTTTCTGGTAAGCAACACTACTCCTATCTAATTTTCTAAATTTTAAAATTTAATTAGTTGCATTAATGTTGGTTTATCTTTGCTAATTTGGAGATTCCAGTTTCATATTTGACATGGGTTCGTATCATTTTGCCTGTTGGTGTGCTGTGCATAGTAGTATGAAATTATTTGCTTTCTCGGTGATCTTAAACAAATTGGCCATTGGGCAGTATTTTTATGGGTTTTACGTATTATAATGTTATTTCTTTATTGATTCCTGCATGGATTCCTTTGAATAGGATTCGGCTAGTTGTCACCTCGTTCGTTCTCTTCCTGGTTACCACTCCCTGACAGTTGTAACTCCGTGCCAGGTGTTAATTTCTCCATGGCTAAACCCATCTTTAAGTCAATCAATAGAACAAACTCACCTTTAAAGGGCGTGATTTTTGGCCGCTTTAGAATCCCAATTAATTGTTTTTTGCCCTTCTGGACTACGTCACATGGCAATGGATCGGCGTACTGTCGGATTCAAGTACGCCCTAGTTAGGGTTTTAGTCACTAACATTGGTTGGGAAGAAAAGAAGTCCATGCACGTACAGTCAATTAACCAGCTTTTCCCATACTTAAAAAGTAAATGACTTAACCATTTCCATTGAAGTAATTGAAATTTTCACCCTCTATTCTATGAATATCCATCAGAAAACATGTGCAGATATTTATTAAGTACGTTGAATCACCCTTAAGTTGTTGACAATTCCACTGTAGTTATAAACAATCCCTTATATAGTCCCTTTTCAAACTTTAATACTAAAATTAAAATCTCAACTTAAAACTTGAATATAAAAATTGAAACCCTAATTTAAAATTTTTAATATTTAATGCAAAATTTAAAATCTGATGCAGTGTACTAGTGTTGTGAATTCCAATGAATATAAATACTAAAAGGGTGAGAATGTTTCATTTTAAATTTTCTTACTTAAATTTGAACAAAAAATTTTAACCATTAATTATATGTAATTTCATTATTGACAATCTCACTTGTTCTTAAGATTTGTAATGAAGGAGCTAGTCAATTTGCATGGCTGCTATTGGGAAGATGTAGTAGGCATGTTTCAATTAATATTAGCAACATGGAAATGTTAGGAAAATATAGGGAATTATGGGTTTACATATTGCTTGTAATTTTGATAAAGAAAATTGAGGAAACTAGTGCAAACTCTCATGAGTGCTCAGTCTTCTTGGGTTAAAGGTGTATCATCCTTTTGTCTCTTATTTTTCATCTAAGTTGAAGGAGGTTACTTATTCCTTACGAGCAACCATTAATTAGAAATGGCAAATACTAGGTTCCCCATTGTCCTTAAAGAATAGTTTAGTTAGTTCGATCTTTATCATGAAAATAAAAAATTAAAGAATTAATTTTCGCTCGCATCTATTTCAAATAATTTTGGGTTCGTAGGTGTGATTTACTCTCATAAAAATTAAAAAAATATACATTTTCAAATAAAATAAAAAAAATTAAAGAAAATGCGAGTTATATTTGCAAGTTTAAAATGACCACAAAGAAAAAGGTAAATGGTCATTAAAAAATATGGGTTTGTAGGTGTGATTGACTAAATCTACTATGTGATAACCTGTTGGGTCTTGGAATTATTAGTGAAGTATATATTCAATCTCTGTCTTCGAAAGTAATGGAAGACATGTATCTCTCTTATTGAGCTTCTAATCACTTTTTGAGTTGTGATATATTTTGGTATGCAATTTTTGTTCCTGAATCTTATGCAGAATCTAATTAACCACTTTGCATTGGAGCTATGCCTCAATATTTCTTAATATATGTAGTAACTTAAGCTCAATATACAAATTTCAGTAATCAATATTCTCAAATTTGGTAGGTCAGTTTTGTCACTAACTCTTCCTCTAGAGGCAGTATAGCACGAGCTTGCAAAGCCATCTTGTACAGTAATTTCATTTTTCTAGGCATTTAAAGGACAAATATGTGTCATTCCCATAACAGTATGGATCTTTACAAGACTGTAATAACACATTATTTACATAATTCAAAACCATATTGGCGCCTAAGGTTTCAAAATGAATATGGGGAGACAGAAAGAAGAGAAACCAACAAATGAAGACTTCAAAATGAGTGATGTTAGCAAAATCTGAGGGCTACTGTACCAAAATCCACTAGGTCTAAATGTATATGAGGTACTTTCAGAGTGATATCAGTGTAATAAGGTTGAGAGATTTAAGTCACCGCCATTTACTATTGGGTTGAAGAGGTAGGACTATAAAGTAAATATAACTAACAAAATATAATTCATACACACTAATAGAATTTAGATGCAACTTTCTTCTTCAATGAAATCCTATATCATGCTCCTTAATGAAATCTTGTCCACCAGCAGATAAGCTAATGCAACTGGCTTCTTAAACAAAACCTCCATGAAAGCTTACTTTTTGTTTGAAGTTCTACTATTTTCCTTCCATAGAACTTAAAAGTGAAGCTAATGGTGTATCATCCTCTCTACGTAATATTGCTTACTGATCTTTGCTAGTAGAAGCTCGAGTCATTTAGAAACACTTTCAGTATTGCAACATATGGAATTTCCCCATTTTGATTGCATAATCTGTTGAATCTTGTGTAGGACTCAGAAATTCTGATTTGGAATGGTGAAAGTATCCAAAAGTTATCAGTATAATAGGTATCTGTTTTTAAAAATTTTTCTGGAAATATGCAATTAATTCAAAGAATTTAGGTGATTTGATTTGATTGCATTCATTCTTTTTTTTTCAATCCTAGAGCCAAAATTTGATATTAAGCCCAGTGGAACCTAATCAGACGCCAATCTTTGCATTCTCAGTCTTGAGACACTTAAGGCATAGGCACCCTATTACAAGAAATTCCAAAATTCAGTATTCACAAACTGCAAGTTGTTCAGTATTGCTATGAAACTCAGCCAAAGAATGTACAACATATCATGTAGACCTCACCACTGATGCGTCCCTTGAACCAATTCTCCACTAAATCATCTCACGCCATGATCATTAGCATCCATAACTGAGTTTTGTCTTTTGAAATTCCATATAATTTTCTATCAACTTTCCCACCATAGGCCTTTGAGGATAGGGTATGACACCATTTGATCTATTTATCTTTTTATTTTCAAATATTACATAAATTTAAACTAAACTCCTCCCCAATTTCGAAGTGAGCAAGATTCGAACCCAAAACTTTTTGTACCACTCAATTTGTAAATTGAACCAACAAGCACCCATAACGCCATTTGAATTTAGTTTATAGTATTGAAGAGGTTGAACATACCTGTTCACTTTCTTTTTCCTGTTAATCCAATGCTTTCATCACCTTACTGAAACTGTTGTTCGCACACCACATTGCCTACTACTGAGCTTGTTTGAGTAATGGTCAATGCTTAATTTTCTTCAACATACTATAATTGATTTGATTTTCTTCTTGAACACTCTAGAATTGATTTTCTTCTAGCCAAGAATGTACGCATTCACTATTTTGTCTCTGTAGCATTTGGAGATATTGTGTTGCAATGACACCAGTTATATGAAGTTGGACTAATTTAAAAACGTTGAGAAGTCGGATTGGAAATGATAGAATATACCCTACTTCAAAAACTTGACGAAACGAAGAAGCTTATGCCTTGAGTATATTGTACAAGTGTTTATACCTTCTTCAAAACAATGAGCAACCAAACCTGTTGTTCCACTCCATAGAAGCCCTAGGTGGGGTAGGATGAACATTATCTATGTAAAAAAGGAGAACTTACATATATGTGTATCAGTTATCTCCAGAATAATAGACAGCTACAAGTTTATTTATTATACCTAGGCTGGAAGACATGTTGGACTTGCTAGAGGGATTCAAAGTAGTCTTCTAGTAATTGATGTAAGAGGAAGGTATTCTAAGGCTAGATGACTGGAAGATAGGATTTGAAGCCGAAGAAAGTTTTTATTTGTTGTTTTTGCTGTAATCCCAAAACAGCTTAGAGGTTCAAAACTCGCTACTGTTTCAACAATAATCCCCAATTTATGACTTGTTGAAAATAGAAAGGTTGAGGGATGTTACTTTGGTTGTTATATTGATTGTGCTGTTTACATTTATATATTCTTCCTTTTTTGGTGTTTCTTAGATAACATGAACAAATTTATGATTTAACAATGTGTTCATGTAAAGCATGTGCACATTTTGCAAAGTCTCTATCAAATTTGTCCTGGCCTGTTCTGTTTGAGATGTGAGTGCTTGCTTACTCTGATTCATAAATCATATTAGCTTAGACTGTTCCTTCAAATGCTTATTTTGTACTACATCCTGTTATTGCATCACTCTCTGTAATAACCCTGAAACGATTTAATAACTATGGAGACTGTAGTAATCATATAACAACTTGCTCAAGCTGATATTATCTCAAACTTGTGGAAGTTGGATTTCTATTTTATGGTGCATGTCTGAATATGTTCTTAATTCTGTTGCAACCATTCTATTGATGCAAAGTGTAGGTGACTTGCTCTTTGCTATAGATTTTAAAGTAGAATTCATTGAAGGGTTGCTTTTTATATATAGCAGACCAAAATATCTGCTTAATTTTCCAAGTTTTCATAAGCCCGAAACTACAAGATAACTGCCTTCTCTTTCTTTGTCCCCTCATTTTCCCTTTCACCACCAAGATACTTGAAGTTAAATTCATGTTTACCATGCCGGAATCATTTGTTAGATTGACAATTTCGTAGTTAAGAAATTATTAGAACATAAAACATGTCTAATGTGATTATTCATTGTCTTTAATTTATCATCATTGCATGTACTATGTAATTTTATGTCTGCATATGTTTATAAAAGCACAGAGAATCATAAATGGTTGATTGAAAACAGTAGGTACCATGAAGATGAGGTGATTTCCTCTTAACAGGACAGGAAGATTACAAGGACTACTGCCATAAGCTTTTTGTCCACATTTCTCTTCAGCTTTACAAGTTTCTGATTATTGTATCATTATATGCATATTAATCTTAATTGTAAAAATTTGATGCAGGAAAGGGAATATGAAGAAGTAGCTGCAGCTAGCAAGCAATGAGTGAATGCATGGCTTGCCTGCATCGGGTGATGCCTAATTACTACATGCGCATCTGGAACTATTACTATTTTCTGCTTTTATCCATTTTGAAGTGTCAGTGTACGAGTGCAAAAAGCATTGTGTGTTTCAAGAAATATGGCAAACAATTCCCATTGAAGTTATTTTTTTTCTTTCCCTTGGCCACAATTATTTTGAAATTGTCCATGCTACCAATTATGCAAATTAATGGGTTTTTTTTTTTCTTTTTTGAGTTAGTGGCCTATTTTGAGGCCCAATAAAATTAAATTTTAGATCAAAATACCCTTATTTATTTTATTCTTAAAAGTGGAGATGAAACGTTTCCATATTTCGACTAAATTTTGACATTTTTATGGATTTGATAAAATTTTAAATATTTCACAAAATGTCAAGATTTATAGATATTTAATAAAGAATTTCTCAAATCATTAAGATTTCTGAACATTTTATAAATCTTAATATTTTGTAGAGAATTTATCAAAACGTTAAAATTTTTAAACGTTTTGTAAATCTTGATATTTTTTAGAGAATTTCACAAAAAAAATCAAGAATTCATGACATTTTGTAGAAAACTTTACAAAACATCAAAATTTTCAGTATTAACAGTAATTTGTTTCATATTTATAATAAAATTGAAACAATTTTAGTTAAAAGATATTAAATATTAACTATAAACATATTATAACAAAACATATTTCTCCAGAACAGTTAAAAATTCAAGATATTTTAAAACGTTAAGATTTTTGGACGTGCAAAAACTCAAAACAAAACAAATAGAATGATAATTTAGATATGCATTTTTCATACGCATGTCATAAAAAAATTTATTAAAAAACTCTATATTTATGTATATTATTAAGATCAATTACTTGAATAATCTCGATATACACAAAAAATTATATCAAATTTCTTTCTTGTTTCTTCAGTTTCTTTATCCTTTTTGTTCCCAACAAATGAAAAATGAAAAATGAAGTTAGGAAATTTTGGTCCAAAACTCAGCTTTTGGCCAAAATTAAGAATTTTTTTTTTTTTTTTTTAACTTGAACTATGAGTCTTATTGGACCCCATAAAATAGGCCACTAACTCAAAAAGCCCAAAAATTAAAGGAGCTTTGTGAATGCTTAACGATGCTGATTCAAAATTTCAGTTCCCATGTCAACCTTTCCTTGCCACTTTTGGTTAAACATATTTTCGTTAAATTTTACTGTTATGAAATAGAATCATTAATTATTAAATATAAATTGATGGATGATACTCTTATCCATAAGAGTGTAGTTACTTTATCCTAATGGGTTGGTGGGTTTGGATTATTTTTAGGGAAACAAATGTGAACTGATGCAGATGGTGATGGTTTGAGTGGTGGGATTTGATTTTGGACCCATAAATTAATACAATGAATTTAGCTAATGGGTTTGGATTGGAAACTAATTGTGGTGGAAATTAGGTGTACCCTTCACTTGCATATTTTTTATGGCTGATTAGATTTAATTAATTTATAATTATGTCCTCAGCATTATTAGCAAAACAACATGAATTAGAAGTGGGGATTTGCTAATAAATAAATAAATAAACAATACCCATTAGTTGAAACAAACAAACAAACAAACTGGTGTGATATCTAATGAACTTTTTAATCAACCATGAGTGTGTGTGATCAGTTGGGAATTGAAAGCTTTCAGGATTTGGGTAATTAATAGTATTTGAAAGGGAATTAGAAAGAAAGCTGTTTAATTAGTTAAATAACAACTAATCCCTTCATTAATTTCATCCCTTTTTCAATGGAAACACAAATCCAGTTGGCAAATCAACCATAAATCTCTTCCCATTTCATTCTTTAAACAGACCAAATTTGATAAAAATTGGATAAAATTGCTGTACTCTTGTCTCTAGTATTTTGTTTTTCTGAGAGCTGCAAGCAATACTGTATAAGTAACAGCTTTTGGCAGCAACAGCAATGATTCTATTTCTGCTGTTGCTTCTTTACTACCTAAGAAAGAAACTGTGAGCAACCATGTCATGAAATGCATTGAAAGATTGCAAAGAAAGAACTCACGAGATAAGATTCAGAAGAAATAATAATAAACCATTCTTCAACATTTAGTGCTTTTTTAAAAGGACTTTTGGCAGTATTTTCCTGCTTTTGGGAACCCAAATGAAAGCAACTAGTTACATCTTGTAAAAGTTGTTGCAAAAGATGCCTATAGTTAATCAAATTCTGAAATCTACAATACATCATGTAAAATAAACAATGCTCCCACCTCTAATTTACTGACAAAATAAAATTTATACAAGAAGCAAATTTTACTCTTGCTGCCAGAAAGTGTTTTTAAAAAACACACGAAAGCTTGTGGTAGAACTTAATAATCAATATAAAAATGAATCATCTTTAAAATATAATTGAATTTTCTTTTTAAAATTTATAAATTTCCACTACCTCTGCAATCACAATCACAAGCACAAGCAATGATAACATAAAGTCAAGCGGGGTGTTTCACAGAGCACTTATTCGTGTGTTAAGAGAGCTGTTTTCTCTTAACCAGCTAATAATAAATTAATTGATAGAATAAAATAAAATAATTGAATTGCTATTTCTTTTCCTGTCAACATACTGCTTGCTTCATTTGTGTAAATTCTCTGGAAGGTGGTGTTTCTTCCATCTTCATCTTCATCTTCATCTTCAAGAGTGGATTGATACATGCAAGGTATGATCGATCATTCGATTGCAGTGAAGAAATAAGCATTATATTGTATGTGGGGAAAAAGTGAATGTTCATCTTTCTCAAACTTTGTCTGGAAGCGCTTTCGTCAACAAAATAGGAGGATATAAAACATACACATACGTATCATAATTTAATTGAATGATCTCCTTAGAGTTGATATTTCATTGTGGCTTGTTCGTTTTCTTCAAGTTTTTTGGCTAAGTTTCTGATAAGAACATGTTTAACTTGTGAGCTGTAATGTAACAATCAACAATAGCTGTAATGTAACAATCAACAATAATTTCTAACTCAGAGAGTTTCGGGTACAAGTTAGGCTTGTAAATTGAAAAAAGAATACGAAAAAGCCAGCCAATTATTTCCAAAACAGGGACCAAACTGCAACAAAAGGGCACCACATCTCTTGCTTGCAAGCAAGGGGCAATAGAATCTGTCATGGGCACAGTAGTTTCATTTTTATCCAATCATTCTCGGATTTTCCTGTACCCAGATTGTGGTTTTAGATTAAATAATGTAACTTATTTGCTCATCATTCAGCATCATCAGTACCCAACATTCTAAAAATTTGAGCACTAACAATAACAACACCATCCAGACACCAAAGGCTGATGATTAAAAAAGTTGGAAACCCCCAAAGTGCAGAATCGAATTTCATCACAGGCATAATTAAAAGATATGCTAAAATTTCCAGTATTTAAGCATCAAGAATCCATACCCAGAAAAAAGAAAAGGATTCAAGATCAAGAATATATGTTGTCATCATAAAAAAGCAAACCCAACGACTATCGAACCAGGATTGGCAGTTGTACCTTCAGATCACCATTATGGTGGCATATACAGAAGACAGCAGGTTAGTTCTGGTGAAACTATTCTATTATCCAACTTTCCTATATCATCTAGCTAGCTCCTGCAATGATCCACAACTTAAATGTCTTCATTAAAATTTTATCACCACAGATGCTGCGTAGTTTGTTAATGGTTAGATTAAGATCCCCCCCTGCCATCAAAATTGGCATTATGGAATAACTATGAAGAACTTTGTAATATTGCTTCTACTAAATATTGAACTTCAGCCACATAAAATTTTAAGGTCAAGGCAAACTACATTGCTCAGTAAACTTCAAAAGTATATAACATAAGCATAGCATTACTGATACCTACAATATTCACATAGAGAGATTACAGATAAAAGTAGAAGACTACAAACTCAAAGCTCTTACAACATCAATCTAGTTGCATGTGTGTCCTCTTACAAGCATGTGCTCGAAAGAAAACAACCAGCAGATGCATTCAAACTATCAGTTGAAACACATAAGGTGAAAGATTTGTGCACATTATTGACCTATCGCGGGTGTTTCGGCCGGAGTCCAAAGCAAGATTTAGATTTGCAGGACACTTCACCCAATCTAGGCTACACATAAAGCAAAATTGTTGTCTGATGATTCCCTTCCCAAAAGTTTGCGCATATCCTTTTCCTCAACCATCGTGCTTTCCCTGCAAAGCCAATGCAAACTTTTAAATCAAAAAGGAAGAAATCACCTACAAATACTTAAAAGAGGAAACCCTGACTTATGAAAACACAAAACAGAGAAAAGAAAGAAGAGCACAAAATGCATTCCAATTATACAACAAACCCCATATACATCAAATACAAGTGGCACACTTTCCCATTATGTAGGGAGCAGATGCTGGTTAGAACTAAATAATTATACTTCAAATAACATTCATTGGACATCTAATCTAAATTTCACATCATTTGTACTACTTTTTAACTACACTAAATCCAATGCAGATCATACTTTGAAATATCACCCTCCAAAAACATGCAAATCACCATCTTTCCTTAAGTCATGCTTTCTTTCCAAAAAATTCCAAAACAAGTTTAACTAAATTGAAGCATCAAAAATAGAAACATCCTATTAATAAAAACAACAAAGACAAGAAACTAAGCATATGAAATCCTTTATGTTCCATCTACATGCTGGTTAGAACTATACAACAAACCCCATATATATCACATAAAAGTGGCACACTTTCCCATTATGTAAGGAGCAGATGCGGTTAGGACTAAGTAATTATACTTTAAATGACATTCATTGGACATCTAATCTGAATTTCACATCATTCGTACTACTTTTTCACTACACTATATCCAATACAGATCATACTTTGAAATATCATCCTCCATGAACATGCAAATCACCATCTTTCCTCAAGTCATGCTTTCTTTCCAAAAAATTCCGAAAGTTTAACTAAATTGAAGCCATCAAAAATAGAAACATCCTACTAATAAAAACAACAAAGACAAGAAACTAAGCATATGAGATCCTTTATGTTCCATCTACATCATAAGATGCTACCATAATTATCATAAAAAACGCCTCCAGTAACAAGATAGTCTGCAACTTCTACCTAAAAGTTAAAATGTAATTACAATAAAAAAGGTAAAATTTACCTCAGATCCTCCGAATCTCGTTAGAAAGAGTTCATCTCCAAGCAGTAAGTCCTCCTCTTCACCAGCATCTTGGCTGCAGTACCGTACGGCTCTTCAAAAGCTGACGCAACCCAAGACCCATCTGAAACCTCCTTCTTGGCCACAGACTGCACACTAGGCCTTATAGCAACCAAGGTTGCACCTTTTAACACAACCCCATCGGGCAATTCCAAGTGGGGCGCGTACCAAAGTCTCATATTGAGGGCTGGCACCAATGTTCTCTTTGCGGCTGAAGAAGCCGACAATGGTTTCACTCTTAACTCCTCCAGCTGCTCTTTGTTCATACACAACACTCCTTGTCCATCAGCATCAGTCAAAACCAAATTATCAAGCGTCTTGTGCTCTGCTATTATCGGTTGAAGCAAATAATGCCTAGCAGATGCAGCAATCAAAGAACTGATTGTCCACACAACTCGCAATTTCAAACCCCCGTTTGTGTAAAGCGACTCGGGAATACTTCCATTATCTTCACCACAGCCATTATTAATGTTACTAGAACTCACAAAAGGAACATCATCAACATTTTCTTGAGGTTTCGCGAGCATGTTATTAGTAACCGACGCAGCGCCGAGAATCAAGCAGTTATCAAGCGTGGACCCAAAATCAGCTCTCCATTTCAACAAAACACCATCATCGATCGCGAGTTCTCCGCTGGGTAACTCGATTCGGAGAAACCTAATCTCGTTGAAATTCTTTAAAACTTGAGTTGGAGAGTGGTGGGTCACGCCTCCTTGATCTATTTCTTCGTCTACGTGGTTACCTACAGACAAGCTCGCCCCAGAACTCGACGCCGAACAAACTCCATTGCTGTGGCCGTCTCCGTTCTGATTGATATGATGATATTGCGTTCTCTTCGGACCCAACAACTGGCCGAGCGCCATAAGAGGTTTCACGATGCCTCCAAACACGAAACGGAAGAGATTCGAGAACGAAGACCGAGACTTTTCCGACGTGGAGGACGAAGAATCATCGTCAGAGATAACACAATCAACCCGTACGACGACGTTTTCGACTTGAGGAACCAAAGAGTGAAAACGACGAGAAGCGACACAGCAACGACCTAGCGCCTTTACGTCACCGATCTTGTTGAAAACCAAGAGAAGTAAAGAGTCAGGTAGCCGGTCGAAGTGGTCGATCGGTTCCGGGAAGATTCTAGAACCCTGATCTAACCGTACGACACCGTTCATACTAGCTCTTTTAAAACCGAAAAAAATCGAAGGAGCGAAAACGAATCGTTTTGAAATCAGATCAAGGTCTGTGTCAGAACAGATCCAAGACCATAACACTGAAGAAGAAAGGAGAGTTACAGAAGAGAGAAGAGAGAAGCGAGAGAGAACGGATGTGGAAATAAATGGGAATGGAGGGAGGAGATCGATCCACGGCTGTCTTTACAGAGAAGAGAAAGAGATGGGGATGGATTTTAAGCGCGTAGGCAAAAAAGGAAAGGTTTTCAGTGTGTAGTACTGTGAGCGCGTGACGTGCGTGTACATACGCGCGTGTTATGTTTTTATATAGTAATAATTTAAGAGTAATATTTGGGCGGGGTAGTACCGGATCTAGCCAGGTGGGTTGGATCAGTGATCGGGCCCAAAATCCAGTATGCTATAGCCAATATAGCAGAGAGTTCCAACCCTATCAACATGTTAATTATTTATTAATTGAGTTATATTAAGTGTTAATAAGTATTTGATTATTAATTTATAGCGTGTAATTTATCGTCTAAATGATTTGATGAGGAAAATGATAGAATATTACGATGCCATCGGAGATCATGTGCAATCGTGCGTTAGGGTTAGATCCAGGAATCAATCAAGAAATCAAAAAAAAAAAAAAAAAAATCAGGCACACGTTGTGGCACGTGTTAGTTCTTGAGTTTGCAATAAAATTTTTGGCACGAAATTCAAAGGAAAGGATGGATCAATACGATGCCGTAGTTTATGTTAAAAAGTTTTTAATTAATAATTTTTAGTCAACCTTAGCTTAAGCATCAAATAAAGATAGCTTAATTACAAGTTTCAAAGTGTTTTTATCACATGATAGGTTTGTGGATTTTGTTTGCATTTAATTGTATTAGTTTTGTTAATCACTATCACTAATTAAACAAGTTTAAAAAATTAATAATAATTTTTGAAAAAAATTAAAATTAATCATTGACGATCAATATCATGTTACAGAACAAAAATTGAAATAATTAAATTATATTGTCACACTTAAAATGTGAGTACAAATCTAATCTATAAAATAAATTTTAGATTCATCGATAAGCAATTGAAGTTTAATTAATAATATTGGAATTTATTCATAAATTTAAGTGTTCCTACAATTAAGTGTCGAGAAAATAGTCGTTAATTTGGGTACTTGAAATCTAACAATATATTTTTTTTAATATAATAAATTATACTAATAAGATAATAACAACTTCTTTGTATAGTGAAAATAAATAGATTAAAATTAAAATTTAATACATGTACATATTTAAGCAATCAAATTAAATGAAGTACATCTAATTATTGGTATATGGCTTTTGCATCTAATTTTGGATTACTCAACATAATTATTTTGGTTCTAAAATTGATCATTGAAGTTTGGGATAATGTCACATTGAATTTAATTACATGCACATAATTTGATTATTAGTTCATGTATTCTCTATTACTATTATTAGGTTTGCAAATTTGATAAATTGCCTATCATTCACAATAAATTTAATTTCTATTTATTTATAATTATTGATAAATCGAAATTTAAATTAAAAATTCTCGAATTTTAATCATCAATATTATTAATCTTTTTTTTATAGAGTAATATTAGACATCCCAATAAATTATCTTAATTTATATTTTCATTATAACATTTTTCGATTAATGATAAATTATATAATTTCTAAAATAATTAATTACTCCATATCACTATCTAATAGATAAAAAATATATTATCACTCGAGATAAAAATTAGAATAAAATTTAAAAAGTCTAATATAATTTATTTACAACATCGAGATATAACTAAATATACATCGAGATATAACTAAATATAGATGATATAATAATATGTACATGTGATTCTCTCTTTCGATTGATCTCTCTCAAATTTGGAAGATAGTGACAAAAGAAGCAATGCATTAAAGCAAAGAATGGAGCATGGGATAGGGGGAAAGTATTTAATTCATGTTGAAATTATAATGAAAGGAAAGAGAACAAAGTTTGCCATAGCATGGGAAAAACCAATTATAAGTTGTGTTTGTGGCACAAATTTTGCCAAATATAATTAAGTGCCCATGCCCATGCCCATGCCCTTTGGGTTGGTATTTAATAGAAATTGATTGCAACTATTCATGTCATGGTCACCCATTTTTATTTTTTGGAATGTATGTATGTATATATAGTCATGTCCTTGAGTCTCTAAAAAGAAGCTCTTTAATTAGAAAATGAAAGTAAGGATACATTGATTTTTGGACAACTTGATTATGTAAAATTATAAGAGTACTCGTTAGTGGGTGACAAATTGACAACATGATAGTGCCAACTATACAATTACACCCACAAGTACCCTTTCATTCGTAACACTAAAAAAATTATAAATCTTAATTTAGAAGGGTATAAAATGGGTATGAAAATGATCTTTTATTTATTTTTTTAAAATCTAATTAAAGAAAAAAATAGGTAAAGAGAATGATTAAGCTAAATAATTAATGCAAAGCATTGTCTATGGATAATGGTCCTCCCTAATCCTATTGTTGTCAATTGATGTAACAATCATAGTAATTGAAGGACCCATTGTTTGTTGGGAAATCCGATCAAGTTTTAATGAAATGATTAGCATTTAATAATTGTAATCAAACATAAGATTTGACCTCTAATCATAAAGAGAAAAAAAACAAAGTTTGGTGGGTGTGGGTGGTCAAAGTAATTTTTTTTTTTTAATAATTAATTGTAAGATGTTCAACTCTTTTATCCTAATTTACTTGTTTGTTTGTTTGTTTCCCTCGAATTGTTGTTGATTTTCTTGGGAAAATATTTATTTTATGATTATTTAATGTGATTGAATATTGAAAAAGCTTGTGATATTTTTCCACCATAGTTGACACTTAATCTAGTACTCAAATTAAAATTTACCTAACATGATCATAAATCTACTTTCTTTCAACTACCTTAATCTATGTTTACAACCCATCAATGTTGACATGTTTCACTCATAATTTAATTAATTGACAAGTCTAAGACTTACCCTCTTCATCTGTTGATTGAATATGTAGCACTAATTCGGCATAAAAAGCAGCAAGCTTTGTAAATTTACTACAGCAGCAACATCATACATTTGGCAGCAAACATCTCCCAATCATTTCAAGCATGAAGGAGAAGGAAAGATACCCACCTGAAAATAAATGAAACTAATGGGAAGCACTACTACAAAAAGCACTTCTGACAATTCACTTTTAACAGACTTTTTAGCTAGTGCTTCTGAGAAAAGCACTAGTAGGAAGGTTAATTGATTAATACTCACACCTAATCATATTTTAATACTTCTTTTCTTTTTTTCAAAATGTAGCATCTTCCTTATAATTTTGTTTACAAAACCTCAAACCTCAAACCTCCATTTCACATGACCCATCACTTGTCCACTTCTTAATAATAGTTTGAACCTACTTAACATATATTATATTGCAATGTTAGAATAATTAAAAAGTGATTAAGTTATAGTACATGACAAATTTGATGATTAATTAATACAGCTAAGCATATTTTCCAATAAATAATACTCAAGAATATAATAATCAAATTCCAGCTCAGATCTATTCTAAAAAGATAATCTCTAGACCATATATTATATTAAAAAAGGTAATAATTGTGAGCTACCATGTCTCTCATGGGTTAACATGATCCATTGATATTGAGTTACAATATTATATAAGCAAGAAGCTGTCTCTTGCTATTTATTTATTTAACAACCATAACTTCTGCATCAATTTGTCTTCTCCACGTTTCTCTCTGTATAAATAACACTAAGTTGTTTCAATATTGAATTGGGAAGAATTCACCATCTACATACATATTTTGAGGGATTTGTTATGTTACAACCAACAAAATTTTGACACACATTATGTTTATAATACTTTACATTAAAAATATTACATTCATATTATAAGTTTTACATTTCAGATTATAAAATTTTTATACTAGTAGTAACATTCGTGGCATTATTACTAAACCCACAAAAAAAAAACAAGGATTATTTTCAGCAATACTTTCTCAAAGTTGTTTCTACTCCTTATATCAGATCCTGAAGTTTCTAACCAAGCAAAAAGAAACATAGCAAATTATCATACAGATTTTGATATGGAAACTCAATTAAATTTATTTAAGAAAAATGCAAAAGAGAGATTCATTTTCTGAGAAGTCATACACAGGAATATAAGTAACAAAGTGCTACGCGTAAAATTGATTAGGGAAGAAAAAGAAATGTGAATGTAATTCATAGATCTTTGTCTGAAGAATCATACAAGTTTCTCCCACATCGATGACATGTTGTAGAAGCAGCATGGGAAGTTTTTGCCGGCTTGGCCTTCAGCATATTTGGTAGATCAAGTTCCAAAACATCATGCAGCACCTTTGAACCTTCTTGCAGCTCATCCGTACTGAAAATACCACAATAAGGTCATACAAATGTAATGTAAAACCAAAATTTTGGGATGACAGAATTTATGATTAAAGTTTCTCGGCACTTGAGAGCATATGGTTGCTCATTTTCGTGACAAATCAGTAATAACTAAAGACCATGATAGTATAAAATCTCCATGTGAACTAGTCTTCTAGTCGAGTGCAAAACGAAATTTCCAGGAAAAGTAGAATGCAAAATGGCTGAATAAAAATATAGCTGAAAGATGAAAACTAATTTGTATCACTGACTCCAATCATGAAGAACATAAGGCTTTTCGGTCAATAAGGTTGAGGAGCACTATTTTCTTTTCCTTTTGTACTCTGAAGAATCATATAAAAAGGCCAACTAGATAATTTAATTGTTTCTTCTGGGGGTTTCCACCTACTCATCAAGTCAGTGTTACCCCAGAAGTCTTCTCATTGAATCAATTGATTCATTAATTAAACCATCATAAAACCACATGATACTTGTAAAAGCTTGAAATTTTAGTGACAAGAAATTGTTGAATGTTCAGGAAGCACGTTTCGTTACCTTATGGAGAGCGGGGGAGTCAACCGGACAATAGTATCATGTGTAGGTTTAGCGAGGACTCCTCTTTCCTTCATCTTTAGACAGATGTCATATGCAGAAACAGGAAACAAAGCCTTGCTGTCAAACTCCACTGCATTAAACAAACCTCTTCCTCGAATTTCCTTAATGTAGTTTGGAAATTGCTGCTGAATTTTAAGCAGCTGTTGCCTAAGCTCCTGTCCCAAATGTGCTGATCTATCAAATAAGAAATAATCAAGTAAGAAATAATTGTATCCAAATATTTCAATGTAAACAAAACAAAGAAAAATGATTTAGATGACTAGACGCTCAACATTTATAAATGGAGAAGTTAAATTCTCTTATATGAAAACCTTAAATCTAGTGTGAACTTCAGTTTCTAGATGCCATACTGCAACTTACTGAAATTCAGGAGACTCAATTCTACTAAAACCTTCTGATATTAGGATAAAAAAGAAGGAAAAAAATGGTTAAATAGCTCATCATGCAAACTAGACTGGCATTATCTTGATGCTGATGATCCAAATTACAAGGGATGTGTTTTGATGCAGGTTTGTCAGAAACTTCAAAATTCAGACCCCAGAACAAGGAAACTAGCAGAAGAGAGGTTGAACTTTTGTTGCAATACTCTCGAAATCTATATTCGGATAACTTAGATTTTAAAAGACCAAAACAATTTTCAAGAATTAATAATTTATTTTCCAATTATAGTTCTTTGTAATCTTGATACCTCTCAGCAAGTTTCTCATCTTTGATCACATTTAGTGAGGCAATAGAGACTGCACTGGCCAAAGGATTTCCCCCGAAGGTGCTGGAGAATAAAATAAAAATAAGCGCATGGTGAGCTCTTGAAGAATAACTCTGAATAACAACTAAAAAGAAACCACATATTATCGAAAAGAAAAAAAAATAGATGGCAATGAAAACTTACGAGAACAACTAAGATAATTACTTCTAGATGGTTGTTCATGAATCGGGAACAGGCAGTACAAATCAAAAGAAACTCTATGTAGTATATAATACAGAAACAGGAGCAAATAATCAAATATAGAGGTTTTAGCAAATATGAAAACAAGAACTGAATGCAGCCTCTCCAACTACCAGAAGATTGCAAAAGACGGTAATAAGAGAGAGGCATCTATACATGCATTTAGTTTCCTAAATAGATCTAAAGTCTGTAGCTTGTCTCATTTGTTAGTTTACCAGACTACACAAATGCACCTTTTTAAATACATAATAGAAGAATTTCCAGATCTCTTAGCAAACCAAAGACTTCCTTCAAAAATGCATAATAGCCTCCAATTCAATTGAACTGATCTTGGTTGAGAATACTTGTAACAATAATACTGTGAAGCTCCAAATTGAGTGCTTCTCTATATCTACTGCCTGAACTCCTATATCTAAGCTACAACATTGACAATCTAGCTTCACATGCCTTAGCAAAACTTTACAAATCAAGAAATATAAGTTTTAGAAAGATTGTTGATGCGTGATAGTGACCAATGTCTTCATGTAAAACAGCAGGTCTGAGAAAAAAGGTCAGGAAATAAACAATTAAAAGCAGCAGTATAAAAGCAAACCTTCCATGCTCTCCAGGTTGAATGCAAAGCATTACTTCTTTGTCCGCAAGCACTGCACTGACAGGTATGACTCCACCACCCAATGCCTTTCCTAATATCTGGGTAAAGGAACATAAAAGAAAATATTACATGTCTAGAAGCATGGCTAAGAAGTCTATAAAATGGTTGGATTATTTATATAGAATATGAATTATTTTTTTAGCAACAACATATCTTCAAAATTAAATTGGGAATCACATATTTGCAATTCAAATGGTCTTGATAAATACAAGCTGCAGTTTCCAGTTTTATCAAAACTTAATTTCTATGTAACATTTAGTTCACATTTCTCAATTCTGGCCTTTCCTTCCAGGTATGACCTCTTGATTCATAAGGCAATTTTCAAAATCACTGAGAAATAAGCATATTCTACGGATATATGCTAAATTGTAGCCTAATATTTTGGTTATGGGTATAGCAGTTCAACTCCCAACAGATTTTGATATGATAGAACGGGAGTTTCCAGAATGGTTAAAATATAAAATGAGTGTCATTTCCCCTTAGCAGCTGCTTTAAGGCCTCACCACTACAACTGAAAAATGTAACAGCTTGTAGATCAGCCATCCTGAACTAGAATCTGGGGAACCGTGAAACTGATGGCGGAATTTCTTGTTCACATCAACACAGGGGAAACTCATCAAAAACTAAGAACAGAGAAAGGACCTTACCACCATATCTGGGCGAACTTCTTCCCAATCACAGGCCAGCATTTTTCCTGACCGTGCTAATCCACTTTGTATTTCATCAGCAATCATTAAAATGTTATACTTTGCACAGAGATCTCTAACAGCCTTCAAATAACCATCTGGAGGAATTATAACCTAGCCAAAAAAAAAAAAAGTTTTTCACTAAATAAGGAGATCTAAATAATTACAATAAAGTGCTCAATCCGAGAAGGACAACCATCTCCCTCTCCTACCCTCCAAATAGAGAAATAAAATAGAAAAAAAAATTCCATTTATCCGTAACATATAGGCCGCTTGGGATGATAGTTGTATACATTACAGAGAGTTCTCTTTTGGAGAGGACCTATAAATTGGGAAAATAATGAAAATGCTAACTAATGATTGTATGTGCAAGGAAAAAAAGTAAGAGAATTCTCTTATGCTTTGCATATGTTTCTCATCCAATGCATTCATTAGGATCTCCAATGAAGTAAGAGATTCCTCTTACGCTTTCTGAATTATCCTAGTTTACATGATATTTATTGCAGATCACATACCCCAGCCTCTCCTTGAATAGGTTCAAAAAGAAATCCAGCTATTCGATCTCCACTTTCTGCACACCATAATGGAGAAACATAATAAATTCGAATGCAAAAGAAATCCAGATGTACTATGGTTCGTGCAGATAAGGCCTCTCAAACAAAGAAAAAGAATATAAATAGAGCAATCACCCAGAAAAAATTAGAAAGAAATGGAAGGATATTGCATTTCACACCTTTAAATATTTTCTCAAGAGCAACTTCATCACCAAAATCAACCTTAAGATGGCCAGGTAACAATGGGCCAAAACCATGAGTAGCCTCATTGTCACAGCTCATAGAAATGACAGCCAATGTACGACCATGGAAGCAGCCACAACAAGAAACAATGATAGCCTGTATATGGTTCAGCATCAGTTAAGGATTGAAACAATGCACTCAACCGGTCCTTGATAAAATGACAGGTAACCAGAAAGCACAATTGAAAGAGTAATATTTCAATGGCCAACGGAATTCTACATCAAATCTACACAGCTAAAGCAAGAACAATTGTATTATAACCACAAATACTGACTATCAAAACTTTAAGTGAACAACTAAAAAGTGATATTTTTTACATTTAAAAGTAAATAAAAGGAATGTCTGTGGCAAACGGAAGTATATAATTACAATAACACAACCAACATGCCATATCTATGACTAGGAGTTCACATCTAATGCAAGAAGTAGAATAAACAAGAAGAACAATATTCAAGTAAATGGAACCTAAAATCATAACCTCTCATAACAAGCACGATTATGGAAGGATTCTACCTCATCTTTGGGAATTTTTTTCTTCTCGTAACCCCATTTCCTAGCCAACTTCAGAGCTGTCTCCACACCTTCTGCACCAGTGTTCATAGGTAGAACCATATCATAGCCAAATATACTTGTTAGATGCTCTGCAAATACTGGAAATTTATCATTATAGAAGGCTCTGGAGCTGAGAGTAAGCTTTTGTGCCTGCTCTTGTAGTGCTTTCACGATCTTTGGATGACAATGTCCCTACAGTAAGAAGTTATAAAGCAGTGGATATTAAGGTCCATGTCAAATTCATTGCTAAAATAGAGTATAAACCATAAACCAGAAAGGCGTCAAGTTCTGGAACAATAAGTCTAGAAGAGAAACAAAAGAAGTGGCAGAAACTTCTGCATTCCATTCAGGTAGAGACCAGAAAGCTGCTGTCGGTTAATTAAAAAACAAGTTATGTTTTCTTTCTCAAATAATCATCAAATCCAGCAAGCATTTGGGAAGAAAATTCATGATATCCGAACAGTTTGAAAGACACTGTTGATTAATGGAAAAGGTACAGAGTAGTTAGTGGCATAATTATCCCATGGTTAATACCTGATTAACTGCAGAGTAAGCTGAGAGAAAATCCAGATATTTGTTGCCCTCTGGATCCCATATAGATGATCCCTTTGCTTGAGAGAATACAATGGGAACTGGGTGGTAACTGCATTTGAAACAGAAAGTGACTTTAGTTAAGATAAAAGCAAGAAAAAATTCCAAAAATACAGAATCACAACCTTTGGCAACAAATGATGAAAAAAAAAAGAATGTTTCCACGGTGACAACAAAAGAGGAGAAAGATTGACTGACAATTCAGCATCGCTTTTGAATATAAAATATCAACTAATAAATGAACTCCTTAAAGGAATTAACCTCTTAATCACCATCTTAGCCAAACAAAATGCAACTTCAGAAGAAGCTAAAGAACTTCAAGTAGACTCAGTAACCTCCTCCAGAAAAAAATCTGAACTAAGAGCTAAGACCCAAGAGAAAGAGCAACACTCCGGTCAATGATATGCAGAGTTCCAAGCAAATATATACCCAGATCATGCAATTAAGGGAGAAAATTAGATCCTTAATTAACTCCTTAATTAAGGCAGAAATTCTTTACTCTTGTAGAATAAAGGAGTCTTGCAAGGCATATTCAGATAAAATTTCATGAATCAAGTCCTATTGAATGTTGCCCTTGTTCCCTTTGTTGTTTGTCCATCATTACAGCATACACCTTATGTTAAAAGTTGTCAATGCCCTATCTATTCATTACTCAAAGAGCATCTTTATCGAGCTTATTGATTGTAAATATTGCACATCTACCTATCCCTCTTTAACCAAATAATATGCTCAAGAAGATTTGATACCTTAACATTTTTTTTATGCCTTTCAATTTTCTTTGACTACGTAAAGTATCCACATATGTGTTTCCTCGACTTAATTGCTCATATTTTGAATGGCTTCTTCCCATATTGATCATCACATGGAGGTAAATGCAGTAAACGCAGCATGCATGCGTTCACCTTATGATCCCATGGATACAATCGTGGCTCTCGGGAATTAATTAATCCATTATAGCTTCTGTTTTTTTTTTTTTGAAAGCCAAATAAAACATAATAGACAACACGCAAACATACGCTCTGTCTGTGTAGGATACACTAAAATTGAGCTGATTTTCTTAAGAGAGTTGAAATTAAGGTTCCAGGTTATAACTTGAATCTGTCAATTGACATGTTGTATCTTAAGCTGCAGGTGCTAAAAATATCAGTCTGATCAGTTGATAGAAACCTATATTGTGCACAACTGGACCAATTAGACAAAGAGAACATCTTTACAAAATCTGAGACAACACTTGATGGAAAGCAAAACCCAGAAGCCAAACCGTGTACACGAATCAAAGTTTCAGGAGTAAAAAGTATTCTTCAATTATGAATATTCAGATTCAAAAAAACCACCCCTGAACTTGGAACACATAACCAACTGAGATGATCGAAACTAGGAAGAAATACAAAACCCAGAAACCAAAAGATAATAAATCTCAAGAAATTTTCAATTATAACAATATATATACTGATGAGTAAAGAGACAAACTGACTTGTGGGCACTGTATTCATATTCCAAGTTGATGAGTTGTTGAGAAGATGAAGGGGAGCTGCCTTGAGGTTGAGCACCATAACTCCTCCTACAAACTCTGCTCAATAAACACCGCAAACTTCTTGTTGCTGCCATTGAATTCATAATAGTATCAGATATTTTTTTATTTGTGATATTAATTTTAACGAACAGTTCTTTCCTAGGTTAGGATAACCGAGCGTTTAACAATGTTAATGATAAGAACATGAATGTCTTAAGTTTCCATAATTGCTATTTTAATATTCGATTCCCCATTGTCTTCTGTATCAGTATCTGCGTCTATTCAGTTCCGTTTTGTCTACGTCAAGTTGTGCTGCGGTACACGTTCCAAAGCAAATCCATGTTCCATCATATCCGATACACATTCCCAAAATCTGAAGGGCTGAAGGCTATTATTTTTAAAATGGTATTTTTATAAAATAAAAATAAAAATAAAAATAATATTTTTTAATTCTTTTATTTTAAATATAAGAATATATTCAATATTATATTTTAAAAATTATATTATAAAAATAAAATAATTTAATTTAAGTAAAAAATATTTTATAATTTATTTTACAAAATAAATAAAATAATTTTATAATTTTAAATTATAAATATATAATTTATATTTTATAAATTTAATTTTAATACAATAATAAAAAATATATTTATATTTAAATTTATACAATAATAATAAATAATAAATAATACCGAATGGAACTCTAAATAATAATAAGAAACCACAAAGAACACTATCCCACCCTTCTAATTTGGCTGCCCAATATATTTTTTTCACCCTTAGTTATAGTGGGTATTAATTAATGATTCACATTTAAAAAAATGAAATGGGAGAAGGTTACCGTCCTCATTCCCACTCCATCCACGTTCGACAGAAAGTAGAGATGAGAAATTTTGGAGGTATCCTCGTCCCAAATTCTAATTTCTTATTTTTTCTATTTTTTTTGACTCTAATCTTTCATTTTTTTTTCCCGTTGCTCCCATTTCATTTTTTTCATTTCCCTCGTTTCCTTCATTTCTTTGTATAGAAAAAATTATAAATAAAAAAATATTTTATCATAAATACAAAATAAAATCTATTAATGCATTATAAATACAAAAAAAATTTTTATAAAATAAAAAAATTTCATAACAATTAAATACCAGATACGAAGTAATACACATCTCTATTTGATAGTTAAATATTTTTTAATTAATTTAATTATTTAAAATAAGGTATTTAGTCTAGTAGTATAACACTTATTGTAATTATGAGAAGTCATGAGTTTAATTTTTATAATACATTCATTTTTTTAAATTTTTTTCTTAAAAATTTGAATTTAAAAAAAAAAAAAAAATAAGAATAGAACGTGAAAAAATGGGGATAGGTGAGGTCCTATCCCTATATCATCCATCCCCATTCTTATCGGGAATAAAAATCATCTCTATTTTTTCTCTGTTTTTTTGTTAGGGAATACAAATTTTTCCCAAATAAAAAAAAGGGTGAAAAAAAAATAAACCCCAAAATAAAACGTGCAACTTAATATTAATTAAACAATATCTTCAAAAAGTAGTCACCTTTCATTATCAACAGTGACAACAAAAATATATTTTATTTTTTAAAAAAATTTGGAATCTAATTTTCGATTATACCAAAAATGAATTATATTTATTCTAGTGTTAAATTTTTTTAAGAGTCAAGCAAGAGTGCACTGAATTAGATAAGGACAATGGCCAGATAAAGTGATTGCACATCCACATAGACATGTAGTTTAGATTATCCACAACTTGCTTTGTAGAAGTGCTTGTCTTTTTCATAACTTGAAACGACAGGTCGCATTGTCTTGTATTAAAAGTTAAATAAGCATAAATAAGAACTTATCCAGTCTTGCTTTTCTTTGCTCTTGAAGATTGCATACATACCATCCAGTAGGTAGAATATGAAATTATTTTGAGTGTAAGGACATATTGTAATTATAACTGCTGTAATTTTAACATATTTGATAAATATCACTTGTACTAAGGCAGTAAATATTTACAAAACTACTCACTCACTCTTATTTAAAGAAACAATCAAAGGGTTAATTAATGCATGAAATATACACTTTCCATTATCCTGTGCAAGTATTTTTTTTAATTATTATTATTATTTTACATGGCCTAAAGCTAACAAATTTAAAATAATTCTTCTTCAATATACACAGATAAGATATAACAGCAAGAAAAGCAGCTTTCTATCTAAATGCACGTTCCAGATGAAATCACATTCATCCATCCCACTAAAAAGCAATGGAAAACAAGGCATATGCATTTATAAACCCTGCTTTGAACCACTACAACCAAAAAAATTTCTGTACTTTCAACAAAATTGACAAAATATTTCATGAATACAAACTTAATTTGCTATGATGGCATAGTTTCAACTGAGGATGAGCAAAGAGAAAATAGTATCACAAATTCTGTGCATTGACAATGCTAATCACAGAGCAAGAAGACGTATAAGATAGGCGAAATCCTAGATTGGATGTACTGTATACAGGAAACCATGTTCAGCCTAAAAGCTCTTCAAAGGTAGAATAATATACAGAAGTATTATCTCATTAGGTAAGGCATACTCTATACTCTAAATATAGATGGGAAAGGCTATACAACATGTATACTACCTAAAAAAACATTGGAAGGGAGATCAGTTGATTTTGAACAAGTTAGATCAGCAATGGAATCCCAAAAAAATGAACAATTGGAGACCTGAGACATGTCAATAATGGCAACAGAAGTCATGAAATGGAGAGCACACTAAATAATGCTTTTACTTAATAATGAAAGCGCTGCTGGATGCCACTTCAAGAAAAAAAAAATGAAGTGGTTGTTACACGTAAAGGCAACATCTCTGAATGATGTTAACCAAAGAATGAAAAGAAAGAACTGACTGGCTACACTATCCTATCAAGTTTATGGGTTGGCCAAACCTTTTTGATCAACAGAAGTACAGTAGAGCATATTGACATGATTGTGAAAAACAATTTGAAGTATGACCATTGGCAACCACTGATTTACCGAAGGATATGAGACTCAGAGATGAGCATTATATTAACATGGGAGAGAGCATGGTTAAATGATTACACTACTTTACTAATGCTTGTGTGGCCTGCAATATAAGCTAAGTATATGTGCAAGCAATGACAATATGTTCATGGCCAACCTGACAATATCAGAACAGGAAGGAAGAATCTCAATAGAGAAAAGAGAGCATAGAAATTTTTACAGTAAAATATCTGTGTGTGGGCAGCCAATGTTCCCCCTAACTGGCTCCACCACAGATTTCACAGTACAAAAAAATACCTATGCTATAAGTTCTAATTAGCTGGAGCAGATAATATAATTTTAAATCAAATCTAACCAACAATAAGCTTAACTAAATTCTGATACCAAAAAAGAGAGCTGTAAGATGAAGCAATAAGCCAATAAAGCATGGACCGGATATAGGTCACAATTGGTGTATTCAAACTCCTACTCTAAGAGCAGACATCGCCTAAGCAAAGGAAAAGTACCACTGAGGTTTATCTTCAATTAAGAACGAAGGAAAGCTTTTCAATTTAGAAACAAAAATGAAAATTTACTTGTTTTTGTTTCCAATTGTAAACCAATAAATGGCAAAGAATCAACTAAAGAGTATCTAAGGACAAGATTTGTGAGGTCAATCCAGAAAAGTAATGCCGTAGGTTTCAATAACAGCATAAGCTGAATTTTACATGGCAATAGAAGCTTAAAATCGCACTAGCTGCAATGGAAACACAGAAATCGAATAGCAATTTGCAACAGAACATAGCAATTTGCGGTTTAATTGCAGGATCAATCTGATTAGAAACCAGGAACGAGGAATGAGACTAAGAAATATGAGAAACAGGAAGGGAAACTCGATTTTCCATAAAGTTTGTGACATATTTAATTCCGGGGGATCATTTCCCTGTACTTCATTGCTGTAAAAGCGAGTAAGGAGATTATAGAGCGAAAGGAATAATTACCAACAGTGTCACAATTTGCATAGTTCATTGAAAAGTGCCTTCAGGCCAGAAGCTGAGGAGAAGAGATTGAATGGGCAGAAATATTGCACATAAATATTGCGAGTTTGGCAATTACGGCACTGAAAAAATTTCACGTGCACACACTAAATTTATAAGAGTTTAACAATATTGGAAATGTGATGGACTCCCAACTAATCAAAGATAAGACCTAATAAAACAATACACAGGGAAAGAAAGATCCTAAACAGTTCTAGGATACTGAAGTAGGAGAACAGATTATGTAACAGAGAAGGAAACCTAACTCCCAAAAATATATTAAATCGGCAACATATCTTCCAGCAAGATCTTGCTAGTTATGGGAGGAACAAGAAGAGCTCGTTGAAGTCGCCTGGAATATTCAGTCCTCTCGAGAATCAAACCTAAAGGATCTAAGGAGAGCATATATTTTTTGATGGAGAAAGTCCCAAGATTCTAAGCATTCACCTTCTAATATCATGAAGTTTCCTTGAAACTCATGTGGCCATTATAAATGCCTGAATCAAGTTCTCGGCTGCACGCTTCTGCTCAGGTGTGCCAGATATAACAGCAACTCGATCACCCCTGGAAGATTTGGAATCAGACATTTCTATCATTGCTCCTGATATCTGAAAGAAAGACAAGTGTGAGAATGGCATTATTCTACAGTTAAAACGATCAATGTTCCATATTAAGTCATTATTAAGATGACAAACAACAAGTTAATCCGTTGACTCTTACAGCTGTTGATGAGAATAGGACAAATCAAAATAGAGACAACATATATGGTTCACATACATACACACTTGTACTATTTTGATTAATTTGTCATTCGGCTCAATATTAGCTCCCTCTCAATACACACAAACTAATTCATCTTGAGAGAGAGAGAGAGAGAGAGAGAGAGAGATAGACCAACCTTACGAAGGTTGGCTAAATTTGCCCCAGCTTTGCCAATCACTTTACCTACTGCCTTAGCAGGGATCAATATCTCAAGAGTTGAGGGAGGAGGCAACCTGGACAAAGACATAAAATCAAAAAGCAGATTTTAAAGGGAACTGTAAAAAGCAGAGCAAATATTTAATAAGCATAATATACTAACCCTCCATAAAGCTTGGATGAATAGGAGGACATGGATCCATAGGGGCTGTCACCCATCTATCAAAAGGAATCAAAACAAAATTAATGCTAACACAAGGGGGAAAACCTATTAAGTAATACGAATGGACAACAAATCCCGAGAACTTAACCATCATTGAAAAAGTAACACAACAGAACACCAAAATAAAAATACTAAAAGATTGTTGTAAAATCTATTTTCTTAGTTGAATTCCTCCATCAAATATAATAAAAGGAAAGATAAGTAAAACAAAAAAGCAGAAAAAGAAAGAGAAGAAGAGATTTATTTTCAATCCATAGCATCTTCCTACCATCACTCAATATACATTAACAGATCCTTATATTAAATAAACCCTAACAATAAAAGAAAACAAAATCTTAATCAGAGGCACAGATTTGGAAATCATACACAAGAGCTTTGAGAAATTATCTGAACAGATATGGCTATCTTAGGAATTTCTTAATCTATAAAATATTTCCAGACCATATTTACAATCAAAGAACAATCATGAAAACAAAAAACCTACAGGAGCTTCTAATTGCTTAAACAGTGTGGACTAGCCAATGCTGAAGCAAAATAAAAAACACTTTATTTTGATTATCATATATCGTATCCTTTTGAACAACACGCGACACAACCGCATGCAAGGGTGATAGCAAGAATGGATGAGAAATCACAAACAGCTACCCATAACCATGCTTCAAATGAGTCATGCATATCATAAACACCGTCAAAGCAAGGTTTTTGGAATAAATCTTTACAACTTCAAATTCAATCATATAATATTGAGCTCCACGGACTGTCTTGCCCCAAAGCCCTAGAGTGTTGAATGTCTAAATATTTTGTTAGCATTTTAAGATATTGAAAGCAAAAGAATGACAGTGATGATTAAAAACATACACCAACCTGACATAGATAAGAAATCACAAGCAGCTACCCATAACCATGCTTCAAATGAGTCATACATATCATAAACATGGTCAAAGCAAGGTTTTTGGAATAAATCTTTACAACTTCAAATTCAATCATATAATATTGAGCTCCATGAACTGTATTGCCCCAAAGCCCTAGAGTATTGAATGTCTAAATATTTTGTAAGCATTTTAAGATATTGAAAGCAAAAAAATGACAGTGATGATTAAAAACATACACCAAGCTGACATACCGGCAAAGATCCATATCCATAGAGGCTGCTAGAGGAAAGCATGCCTAAGCCACTTCCAGATTCAGCCCTCTGATCATAACTCAGTGGAGCAACTGGGGGAACAGATGGCAAGAGGGGTGCCACTGAAATACCAGTGCCACCTGAGTATAGGGAATCAGCACCTATAGAAGGGTTATGAGAACCATCCCTATATTTCAAGGCATCATCACGGAGTCTCAAAACAATCTGTACAAGTGCATCTCTCACACTACCGACATCTCCAACCACCTAAATGCAGATAAAGAGTCAACCCAAAAGCTGTTGAACTAATAAAAAGGAAAAGCACAGTACAGAACTTAAAAAGATGAAATAATAAAATAGACAATATTATAAAACAGACCTCTACAAGCTCATCATTGAAATCAGCACATTTAGGTTTATCCCCTTTAGATATACGAACATCGGCTGTGGTCTTTTCCGAATTTCATTTATAATTGAACCACTCTTCCCAATAATACAGCCAATAACTTTAGATGAAACAAGGAGTCGAATATTAACTGAATCATCATCTTCATCATTTATCTTTGTTTGCAGCAAGAGTACGGCTTCAACTGCCATGGATTTTATATCATTGGGCGACTGCAAGACAGAAGAAATATCACATGATCAATACATGTTACTTGAAGTATATCATGCACATCATGCGAGATAAACAAAAGCAAATTATCTGACTTCTAATATAACTGAATAGCATATAAATAAAAGCTAAAAACATGTTAAAGTAAGCTCAGCTTTCTTGCCACTGCCATAAATTTAATGATGATGATTGAAGTAAGCTTGGCTTGGGTCTTAGGTTTATATATGAAGCCCAAAGAAAATGTCGAAACATTTTGATGACAACACGGATAGGAGTAATCATTTTTAGCCTTGTCTTTCTGTCAAACCATAGTTTTCACAAAATAGAATAGACAGAATCAAACATCATGATGCAAAATGATAAAATATTTCCCTATTGAGGAGCATATGTCGACAAAAAATTAGAGGTAAAACTGGTTCGCCTTCTGTTCCAACTACTTTATGAGATGAAATTTTTTGAGACAAACTAGAAATGGATAAAAACAGAAGGCCATACCTCAGTTGCAGTGACAGTTATGATACACTCATCGCGATTGTCCTTAGTATCATCAACATCTATTTGTGCACCACTAGCCTGCCTTATACTTTTGATGGTACCCCCTCCCTTTCCAATGACACGACCAATCTTGTTGAAGGCGCACAAGACTCTTATGACTAACTCCTCAGATCGTGAGGCACCAGCAAGACCAGAAACTACAGGAAGGGCAGCTGAATATATAGGCCATGTATTCCCAGTATCAGCATAACCCTGAAAATCAGTTACGTGTGTAGCACCTAAGATAGAAGAAATAGATCTAGAAGGAAGGATAGGATCTGCATTTGGATATAATCCACCTGGTCGATAAACAGGGACATCTGATGGAATAATAATGCTTGGAGGACCTTCTGGAACAGTTGTCTCAAGAGGAATGTCTTCTCTAGGAGAAAACTTGTACATTATTGTAGAAATAGCAAATAATGCTTTCTTAACTGCTACTGATTCACCACTTATCTGTTCAGATGGAAATATAATATTAAAACCCACAAATCAACAACCTCAAAAGATGACAGTACCTTGATTCTCCATGGAGAAACATCATGAGTGCATGAAAATACATTGTATTTTCTGTAGAATTAGATCTAATGCGATTGCAGGTGATCATTGACAAATGGCATCATAGAATTGACCTAAATTTAGTCAGACACCAGCCTGAATGTTCAAGATAAGCAACTCTAAAATTGGTTCACCTTCTATCAAACCCAATTTTGGCATATCATGCACCAGAACAATAATCAAGGTCTAGTAACTAAATCGTTTATTAAAATGATCAGCTGCAAATAGATTAAGAATTGGCAAACTTTTCTGATACTAACCAGAACAAAGTTGTCAAACTCCATCGCACATGAATGAGTTGGGTCAGTGGCATCCTTGGCAGTAACCTTAATATTTGTCCTTGTCTTGCTTCTCAGTTTCTTTATAGTTGCCCCAGCCTTACCTATGACATTTGCCGACTGGCTAGACGGTACAAGTATTTGACACCCTTCCTTATCTCTCCGCTTCTTATCATTATCTGTGGCATTAGCCACTGCATTAACAATTGCTGCATGAACTTTGAGAAGAGCATCCTGGGCAGCACACAAAGGTTCTTTGTCATTGAACTCATCATCAATCTCAACATGTTCCTTATCCTTCACATAGCAGTAAATTGTTATAACCCTATCCTTAGCACCAGGAAACTGGTCCACCACCTTGACCCTTGCCCTTGTCTCTTGCCTTATTGAATTTATAACTTTCCCACTTTTACCAATAACACTTCCAATAACCCCATCTGGACAAAGTATTCTATAAACAACCAATTCATCACTACCCTTGTCATCTTTATCATTTACCCGTCTCTTCTGATTCTTGCCATCCCCATCATTATCTCTTTGGGAACGTGACCGCTTCCCACTCTCACCCATTTTCATTCAATGCAAATCACAGCTCCTGAAAGCACAAAAGTGTTCTATATGCAAGAAATATAAGGAGAAAAAATGAATTAATTACGCCTCCATTACAGTTACCTATAACAGAATCACAAAAGCACAACTTTATAGAGTGGCCTTAAACTGTAGAATTCATTCTTTTGCTTATTTATAATTAGAAATGAAAACCTATCACTCTATTGTAACTAAATTTTATATCATTGAAAAACACAAACAGAGGTAAAAAAGACAAGAAATTTGGAGTCAAACAAATAAATTAAGAAGACCCATTAATTCATTCACTGATTACTCTTCAATAAACCAGAATTTGCATTGAACAAATGAAGGGTCAGGAACTTGAAAGGTAAAGAGGCGTACCTGTGAATGAGAAAAACCATACAAAGACAAAACGGCAGGGAGATTTTGTGTAAGCTTCTTCGATGCGCCGGCTGTACTGCGCCAATGTCTAATCTTTTTGGTACAAGGATTTGGTGTTTTCACCGCCCCTAATTTTCTTGTGGATTCGCCTGTAGTGTTTTGAGTTTTTGTCCGAGGATTTTTTTTTTTTAATTTCCATTTTTTGTGGACATTTTTATTTATTTCTTTTTATTTTAATCTTTTTTAATAAGATATTAAAAATATGTATGGGTAAAAGTCGGGTCCTGACTGTACCTGTTATAAACCCATGTTTCCGGGCCGGGTAAATTTCGCAAGGAGTATAAAAGGCATCTAGAAACCGCACGGGTTACGGGCAGGATGAGGGTAATCGGTATCCGTATGCAACTCCGACCGAAACCCGTAATAATTTTCCTTTTTTAGTTTAATTACCCTTAAAAATAAAACTCAACTAATTAAAGCAGAAGTTTACATATGCCTAAGTCACAGAACTGACTCACGTATTCTGTCAGACCGCCACCGTGCTCTCTAACTCTCGCCGGCTCGCTGCCTCTCTCCGGCTGACGGTTCAAAAGCTCACAAACTCTCTCCTCAATCCACGGTAGCTGAAGCCGCCACTAGTCGCTCGCGCACTGTCCTGATTCACTCACCGTTCGCCGAAACTGTTAGTTTTTTAATTAATTTTTTTAAAATTCCTTCAATTATTATTTTCGTCAATATGATTCTCTCATTCAATTAGCATAATATTTGGTTTTTTTTGGATCTGATGAAAGGAAAAATACTGATTCTTATATGGGAACTTCGATTTGTAGCTTGCTGTTGTTATATCTCCATTTCATAATAAATTACTTTGGGTTCCCCAAGAAAAAATTGCCTGTTCTAGTCTGATTCTGTTCATCACTGTGGTTAAGCAACACTCTTCAATAATATGTTTTTGGTTTTACTCTTTTCTCGATTACCCACCGTAATGTGAGTTGGGTTGTCTGATAGAATCCATCTAATTTGAGACAAGCTGTATTAGTAAAGGGACCTAATAAAGGTATCCGTCAAGTTGAGTCATGGCATCATCTATCTTTTGCTGTAAATGTAGATAATGGAAGATGATAGTAGATGCCGACATGTTAAGTGAAGGAGGTATCAGAGCTTTGAGCTCAAATACCCAAACGGAGCCATTGTTAATTTTATTTGGATGTTGAATCGAGGAAGCTGGATTCTCAGTCCTGACCTCGATGGGATTGTTTTGGGATTAACTTGCATGGTTTCTGATAATTCAGGGTAATAATATGTAGAAGATGATTCACAAATCACCTGGATTACATGGAGCGAGAATTTGTGGGTGCCCTCTCGCTGATGCATATGTAGAACTTGCTGGATAGCTTTCTTGGAGCTTTCTCTTTACTAGCCTAAGTTTGTTGGTATTTGTAGTTAATTGAATTGGTTGTATCACCAAAAAGCTCAATTCAACAATTTTCGTTTGCTTCTATTAATTGATTAGTAAAAGTGATTGTTTCAGCTTGCATATAGATGGACCAAAGAATGGAGAACTCTGAAATTCTTGTGGGGAGCTCGGGTGGGTCTGATACTGACAGCTCAGATCATGTAAGTCAGGTGAGGAAGCTACTCTTCCGTCGAATGCTAGTGGGGATTAAAGATGGACGTTTTTTCTTGGGCACCTTCCACTGCATTGACAAGCAAGGGAACATCATTCTCCAAGATACAGTAGAGTATCGTAGCACCAGACGCTCCTCTCCCTCACCTATGGAACAACGGTGCCTTGGACTCGTTCTTATCCCTTCCTCTTGTAGAACTTCTTGCCATGTAGATTGCTCCATTGAGGAACAGTTGTCGCTGCTAAAAGTTGACTAATAGATAAAAGTTATCACTTCCAATACAATTTTCTAGCAGAAATCGGTTTTTCTAGGGATGAATATATAACATTAACGGTTAACATTATATCATTTATGATCATTCAATAGTTCTCTCAGCTTGCTTATTTCTGTACATGAGTGTCTAGATTTGGGGTTTTCCTTATCTTACATTAGAACAAATCTAGGAAGTTGTCCTTATTAATAAAGTGCTTAAGAGTTGAATTTTTGAGCATTTGTTTATTTTAGTTTGAATGAACTTCAAAAATTTGGATGTCTTTGGTTTCGGTTTGAACGAATGTTTGAACTTCTCGATCTTTTGTTGCAAGCTGAAATGAAACATCCAATTTATTTATTTATTTTTTCTTTACTGAACCTGATTCTAGAGATGACAATTTTGTCTGCAAACTCGTAAACCCGCAAATCCGCTACTACTTAATCCTTATGGGATGAGTTTGGTATGCTTTTTAGTGGGTTTGAGACGGATTTGAAAAAAAAAATTTAAACTCACAACGGGTTTGGACAGATACAGATGTGAAAAATATCCACGGATATTCAAACGAGTATCTGCGGATTTTTTTTAAAAGTATCAAAACGATATCGTTTTGATATTAAACCTAAATGTTATAGTACAAACAACACATTCACTCTCAAACTTGTTGCCATCGGCTCTTGCTCAGTTGCTCCCCGCCTCTCTCTCCCCACACCACAGCAAGTTCACACTACAGCAGGTTCAAGGGACACATCTTCTTTTAACATGTTTTATTTTGCCTTGACAAAGAAATTGTAAAGCGAAATTTTCTAATTTTAGTTTCTCGCAAATTGTTGAGGTGATCTTTGCAACAGATTGTGGGTACTCTCAAAATCCTTTTGATTTTTCTTCGTCGGCATGGTGACTCTTTAATCTATTCTGCGATATGTTTTCTGGCAAAATTTCCTCATTAATTGTTTATTTATGTTATAGACGCGGGTATTTCTGTTTGTTTGTTCGAATTTTTTGATAAAATTTTGTTTATTTCTCTTTCGGTCATCGTTTACTCAATGAAGTTTGTAATTTTTCTGCTTATAATATTCTAAGAAGTGACATGATATGCTATAAATTAGTTAGACCTGTTCACTGGCAGAACCCACAAGTTAGAAAAATGCTATAAAGAAGCAGAAGAAAAATGGACACAGTGCTCAAGTTTTTTTCATAGAAATTTTGTTGTTATTTTCGAGAACATTATTTGCTGATCCTGCATGGTATTAGTTATCCTCTTGCTATCATATTCATCAAGAAGAGGATTAGTAGATTTGCTTTGTTTGATTAGTAGAGTTGTACATCCTCAAAAGCCATAGTGTTAAAAACCTTCTTCCTAAGATACAGAAAAGCTTGTCTTTTCTTTTTCAGTTTTCTTCTAGTGCTAACTTGATTGCATTTCAATACAAGTTCTTTGTTTGCAATCTTTCTTCAAGATCCATTACTTTTGTAGCTAGGTTTAGCATCTTGGAGTTTGTTACGGTGGTTGGTTTCTGTTTTCCTATTTTCTTGGCTTATGCCAAATCCGAATATATGTTCTTACATTACAAAAACGACTCCGGGAAATGGCAAAAGGGATGGACTTTACTATGTTCTTTTAAGAGATTATGGTGCACATTCTGCTGGTAGTTTGCATGAATTGACTAGCCAAATTGAGGTAACTTTTGACTGCAATTTCTTTTTTTCTTTTTCAATTGGAAGAATTCTTTTTAGTTTTTTTTGGCTATTGTCAAATGAATTTTAATTCTATTCGTTTGGGACTTCTGCTTAATGTCTTTTTCATTCTTTCATACCCTTGCTTTTTTTTGTTTGCTAGTGAGTCTGTGGTTTTCTGTGCTAGTCCTAACCCTATGATCTTCTCAAGGGAATTTTGGCTTATTGAATCTTATTACGACTGTGATAATAACTTTCTACTATTCATATGTTAATTAGACCTTAGTATTTCTATATCTCCCTGCTGATTCTCTCTTTCTATCATCCATTTTGAATTAATATTGAAAATTTTATTGAAAATTCGCTAAAAATTTGTGAATATTTGCATGAGTTTGATAAATATTAAGTACCTATTTAAGTGAGTTTGGTAATAAAATATCAAATTTGTTACGAATTTGGTACAGGTATGGTATTAAATTTTTTTTTATGGATGCAAATGCAGGTTTGGAGATATCCGTCCCAAATTCGATTTACTGCCATTCCTACTTGATACTTGTCATAAGAGCTGCTCAATTCTTTCAAGTCTTGAAAAGATTACATTAGATAAGAGATGTTTCTAAAACTATTGCTTGTACAGAAAACATGTTATGATTTAACAGGTAATAAATTACATTAAAATTTCTAAAAAATATTAGAGCTAATAAAATTATGAAAATGTAAGTGAGTTAAATCTCTATGTTAATTTATGTACTTTTATTAGGGGTGACAATTTTTAACATGATCCAATAAGAATTTGTGGATTTTGGTTGACATAAAATGACATTATTATTATATGGGTAAACAAGATACAACGTGATTAATAATCGTGTCAGATTTAAATTTAGAATTCTTAACACGTGAATTTGTTTATAATATAATTGATTAATTGAATAATTATAATATACTAATTCATTTATGATTTAATAAATTGATTTTATATTTTTCATATTTTTAAAAATATTTAATTATATTTAGAATAAAATTAATGAGTATTTAACAATATAATATCATAAATATTATAAAATATATTACAATATGTTTGAGAAAATACTCGGAGCACAGATAAAGCACAATGGGCTTTGGGCTCACTAAATAAGATATAATACCAAGACCTTAGTCACAAGTAAAGATCTCACAAAAGACAGATGAAATCCAAGATTTATTTCAGTCAACGAGATTCGACCCTAACGTAATGAAGATCTCATGTGTGACGTGATTCAAGATTTCCTAAGTTCAATAAAAAATATCGGTCTAGACGTGAAAACTTAATATCTTTTTTTCTAATAAAGATCTTGAGTATAACATGAAAAGAGTCTCTAGTAAATTATCAGAACTTGATACTATTTTTATTGAAGAAGAAGAAGAAGGTCTTGAATGTAACGTAAGATTTCAAGATTTCTTATTAGCGATTATTTCTTATCATTGGAAAACTCAAACTTCTTGAATTTTTCCAAAAATAAGGAAGGATTTATAACTTGGTGGTTATACTCTGCAAACAATGCTCATAGTCCTTTGATCCCTGAAAAATCGATGAATTTAAGATCATGATCCCATGATTATTGGAAAACCGATGAATTCGATATTATAATCTCATAATTCTTTAGAATATCAATAAATTCGGGAGACATACTATTAGTCAAATGGAACAACCTATAAAAGGTAAATAGAAGACAACTAGATAACATAGTTATTAAATTGCTACCATTATTTTCTCTCAAACATTTACAAAAGAAAAATTTTAATTTAAGTATTAGATGATTTTGCTGATTCACCGATTTTAATTTTGATATCTTTTCTAATTTCAGGTGACAAAGCAATCCAACAAGTAAGAAGAACAATTTTGATACACGGAATTTCAATGATAATTTTACTGCATCAACATAATATATAAAAAATATATTAAATGAGTAACATGATTATAACCAATTTAATCGTTTAATAATTGTGTTGGATTAGTATTTTAATTATTGACGCGATTATTAAACGAGTCGAGTTCAAGTTGACATCTATTTGATATAACACGAATATAATATGACACGAATACGTTATGATAATCCGAATTGTCACTCCTAACTTTTATATTAAATAATAATATTTTTATTTATCTTAAATCAAATCTATCTATCTTTTTCTACTATACATTTGAATAATACTCTTATTTTGGGAATTATTCTTATTTTTGGTGTTTATTGATTTGAATAATACTTTTATTTATATTATTTATTCATTTGTTGGAGGATTTATTCACTTTTAAACTAATGAAATCAGCAATTAGTTAGATTTGTGTTTGTTATAAATAATCACAAATATTTTTTCTAGCTAGATACGAATGTTTTTCTTTGTTAGATTCTTGTTTGGTTGCTATTGCCTCTTGCATCATATAGAGAAACCTATCATGAATGGAACCAAGTAACTATCCTTATTGTGCCACATGGCCAATAAACTTGTTGAAGAAACATCATTCGCACGCTTACAACCTCTCAGAAGCGAGAAATGCAATAAAAACAGTTAAAATAAAAACTAGAAAAAAGTACGAAACCTTACAACGCTGCAATCCACTTTGATCTGTGGCCAGTTTGGCCACAACATGCAAGTCATACATATAAACAGCAAGCATTATGCATCAAATATAATCTGATAATGCACTCAGATAGGGGCATGATATTAACCTCCATCTTTGACATATCTATGTTATAATAAAAGACAGGTATCCTACAACTTACATAAGTAACAAGTAAAGATTGCAGGAAACGTTTTTATAAAGATTACTTTGTATGCTTTTCACATAGATCAAAAACTTCAACACAACCTCAAGTGTTCTTTTGCACTAGATTTTCTTTAGGGAAAGATAAGACTATCTAAGATGTAGTGTAACTTTGAAACACATCTGTGCAATCAAAAAAGACAAACAGAAAATAAACCGCACAACTCCATTCCACTTAGTTAATTAACTTTTTTATTTCAAGTTATTTCTTTGACCAAGTAAAATCGTGAGATTATCAATAGAATCTATTATAACTAAACCAAATGAAGTGATCAAGCATATGCTGCATAATTAATTTGAAATGTTAAAGATAGAAGAGGGATGCCCACAATGTGACCAAATTTATCCCAAATAAAGCTTGAACTTGTGCCTTCAACTTTTGCGTTTTCATCATCAATAGGCATTGCTACATCAGAAGAGCTCTTTGGGATTTTTGCCAACTCAACATCTTGAATGAAAACAATTAATGGTGAAGTTTCTTGCATTAATAATTTGGAAAAGGAAAATTTTCACTGTAGCACACAAAGAGAAAATGTCGACATAGTACTACTACAGCAGAAATCATTGATAATTCCACGCTGAAATTCTAATTCCGACAAACAGAACAAGTAAGTTCAATGGCTAACACATCATTCAAGACTTGGGTTAACGAATTACATTAAAAGCTCAGTGGGGAAATAAACTGACAATGAAATTTAACTGAAAGAGGTGACAACTCTGTCTTCTTTCTGCTGAAGTTCATCTTGTTGCTGCTGGGCAATACCAGAGTAAGATGAAGGAAATGTACACAAACTGAGTAAAGGAGACAGCACAACACTTGAACCAAAAACTACGGCTTTTCTCCTGGTAGGCTGTGTTAGAGTGAAAACTGGCAGGGACCATGTCAATGATAAGCAATTTGAAATAGAAGAACATCCCTCAGATTACGTTCCTCACAAGATTGTCAACAAACTCTACAGAACACTTTCATTCTGTTAGCATAAAAAAAAATATAATGAACGATTGTAATACCTGATTGTACTCCTTTAGCTTTTCAGATTAGTTGCTGTGTAATTCTATAAATATATATCAACACAAACTAATACACAGGTTATTCAGTCAAAAATTTCTTCTCTTATTTTCTTATTTGGTATCAGAGCGAGTAAAGGCACATGCCTGATTCTAGTCACAGCTTCCATACCACATATATAAATATGGCTTCTTATGAATCTGCTGCATCTGGTAATACAATTCCTTCTCTAGTCCAAACCATTTAATTCATTTCCAACCTTGTTAGCTATAAACTTGAAGGACAAACTACCTGCTATGGAGTGGTCGGTTTCTAGTTTTTCTCTGCAGCCATGATTTGATTGGTATAATAAATGGTTCAGAGATATGTCCATCCAAAATTTTAGTTGATGGATCTCCAAATTCAATCTATGCAGTGTGGTTCAAGAAAAACAACTGTATTTTAAGCTAGTTGCTAGCCTTAATTTTTGAGAAACTATTATCTAATATTTATAGTTTGAAGACTTTCAAATAGGTTTGGGACTCTCTTCAGACACGCTTCTCCTCCACATCACGATTTTGTATTGCACTCTTCAAAAGACAGCTCCAAATGTTCACCCAAGGTAACAAATCATATGGAGAATTTTTTGAAGAGGCAAAACACCTCACTGATCAACTTGCAGCAACAAGAAAACTTGTCGATGATCAAGACTTTATAAGTTTTCTAATCGGTGGCTTGCGAGCCTCTTTTACTCCCTTTATTATGTCTTATAATTTTGCTTGCTGGGATAAAGAACTTACAATTGATAAGACATTTTGTTCATCAATTTATAGAAAAATTATGCTGCTGGTATTTTTGAGAACCTTCTTGAGGTTTAGATTTTTCCTGATATTGAGACCTTATAATTCTAGCTGCAAATTCAAAATTACTTTGTTGGACATTAATTGGAGCCTCAACAAGAATTTCAAAACTTAGAAGTTCTAATTGAGGATGGTCTCTATATGATCACTGGAAATAAGAGTTTAGTCAATAAATTTTGTTGTTTTATAGCCAAGTTAGGAACAAAGACGACGAAGGACAATTGGCATAATCGCCTAGGACATCCTTCTACATTTATCTTAAACAAATTGCTTCATTACTTGAAAATAAAAGACTCCACCAATATACCCAATGTTTGCAGTTCTTGTCAGATGGGAAAAGCTAAACACTTACCCTTTAGTGACTTTACTAGACAATCTAAGACCGCTAGCTTTGATTCACATTGATGTTTGGATATTTCCTATCACCTTGGTTAAAGGTGGCTGCCACTATTATGTTTTATTTGTTGATGATTTTAGTCATTATATATGGATATACCCTATGTGCTTCATATGATGTATTCCTTATTTTTTAGAAATACAAAGCTCTTGTTGAAAATTTATTTTCTTGCACCATTCAGCAATTGCAATATGATAATGGAGGTAAATATTTATTCAATGAGTTCCAAGAATTTTTGGCAAAACATGAGATTTTCCATTGTTTAACATGTCTTTACACTTCTTTACAAAATGGTATTGCCAAAAGAAAATATCGCTATATACAAGAAATGGGTTTAACACTTTTGGCACATGCTCATCTACCAAATTGTTACTAGACAGACGCTTTTGTTAACATTAGTATATCTTATAGACTGATTACCTAGCAAAGTTCTTAAAATTTGTCTCCCTATTTTGTCCTATACAAGACTATGCCAACTTATTTAACTCTTAGAGTCTTTAGCTGTGTATGTTATTCTTTTCTTAGACTATATGAAAATAATAAATTAGCTTTTAAAAGTAAACAATGTATATTTATAGGATATGCTAGTTAACAAAAAGGTTACCATTGCTTAGATTTAGGCACAAGTTGTGTATTTATATCAAGACATGTGGTATTTGACGAACACTTGTTTCCTACCTTGGATAGACGTTAATCATCTTATGCTTTTACAAGTTTTTAGTTGTTAGGTATGATTTCACTACCAATTTGCTTTCAAATTTCTTCTAATGTGCAAAATTCTGGTGATAGTGAAACTCTAGCCACTAAAACCAACCCCTCACATGTTGAAAATCTCTCATTGGTTTATTCCTATTTATATACATCTAATCCTCCTACAATCTTATCTCCTTCATTACCTAATCCAATTATAGTCTCCTAATTTTGAACAATTATCTCATGTAGAATTGCAAGATGAGACAACCATTATCCCTCATCGATAAATCATCACACGATTTAAAACTGGAAATTTAAAATCCAAATATTTCTTTGAGTTTAAAACTTTTTATAGTACTCGTCATCCTTTATGTGTTTGCTCTAGTATTGTCTATGAAACTAAACCATCTTACTTCACAAAGGCAGTGACGAAACCAGAATGAAGAGCTGCAATTGATTGTGAAGTTGACTCATTAATGGTTAATGGAACATGGTCTCTCTGTCCAAGATCACTAAATCAACCTATTGTTCGAAACAAAGGGGTGTTCAAAATAAAAAGAAATCATATGGCAGTCTAAAGCGTTACAAAGCACTACTTGTTGCGAAAGGATTTGATCGACGCCTAGGTATTGATTATTTTGATACGACTAATGTTAGTTTTAGCAATTTTTTCTCATTGGAATATCTATCAACTAGATGTTTCCAATGCCTTTCTCTGTGGGATTTTAGAGGAAGAAGTGTATATAGAGCAACTAAGAGATTTGTGGATGAAAATTTTTCAGAACATGTATGTAGCTTACATAAGTCACTTTACGGTCTCAAACAAGCTCCAAAACTTGGTTCCATCGACTTTCTCAGTAGCTGGTTGATTTTGGATTTTTAGAACCGAAGGTTGATTATTCCTTGTTTATGTACTGCACTAACAACTTCAACATATTTGCCTTAGTGTATGTTGATGACATTATTATCACATATTCTAATAAACAAGTTGTTCTAGCCTTTATTGAACAGTTGAAATCTATATTTTCTATTACAACCACCCTTCTGCAAGGCAGACCCTATTTTATGAGAGACGCCAAGAGTTGGTTAGACTACTACATGCTCAACCAATTTATGTCATGTCGCCCAGTAATATCGTCATTTTGACAATGAGGTTCAACCCTCGTATGTCAAGAGTACCTCAATAATCATGCAATGCATTGCTCATTCGTGACTTCACAATCTCATGAACAATGACATATTTAAAATATAAAAAATTTTAATTCTAATAGATTTTGCAAATTGAATAGAAAAGAAATAACTTTATTATACATAGTCTAATATTTATATAATATTTGAAAATAAAAAGAATTGAGATAATTATATATATATATATATATAGTATATTAACAACCCAAAAAGAATGATGAGTATATCATAATGTATAACCGCTCTATTGCTATACATCATAAACAAAAATACCCCATGCCCACAATAATAACACTATACAATAGTATGCAAAATGGAAACATTTTACAAAGAGTCTGGATATATCGCGAGTTACTGCTGCGATGCTGCAGAGGAGTCTAATAATTGGGATTGACCTACAAAACCAAGAACTGTAGAGCAATGAGCTATTAAGCCCAGTAAGTAGGTACTTGATCTATACTCCAAAACACCTCAGCAACGTAAATAAAATATAACTCAGATATATATATATATATATATATATATATATAATCACAGTACAATCCCACATAATATAACACACAAACCTAGTTCTCATTTATTATATTATCTTTCTCACAAATAAATCTCCATTATCCTATTCTTTCTAAGGCCATAGCCCACAAGAATAGAACTCCGATACCCTTATCGACTATTGGGCAGTCGCCTTCATGAATAAGCACCAAAGTATAATCGATATTGGGTCCCAAACATACCCATTCTCTTTGGAGTCATTGCCCGTAAGAATAGACACTAAATACTATATTCTCTTTAAGGCTATAGCCAGTTAGAATAAGTACTCAACACCTTATTCTCTTTGAGGCCATAGCTTGCAAGAACAGGCATCAAGTATGATTGATATTGGGTCGTTGCCTTGAGAAGAACCTCAGACACTCTATTATCATCATGGACCCTCATGCGTCAACTGTTATCATTATACAAAGTTCTCAACTTATATTTGCTCACATGTGTTACACATTATTAATTCATCAACCAACAAGTTATTTAAACATTTTATCAAATACTTGGTATGCGACTAACATGCTTACCTATAATTTAAACAATTTCACAATTCATTCATCACATCATGCATTGCATTATTCATAGTAACATACCTAATAATTGATTTCATAATATGTTAACACTTACGACTATTTAGGCATTTCGTCAAACACTTGGCGTACCAAGTAATCCTAAACTAATTTTTCCCAAACAGTTAATTTGACAATACCCAATATTACAATAATTCACTTCAACAAACTCTTATTACAACCTATTCATCACATCATTCAAAACATAACTTTCAGACCAAAAACCATTAAAATTTAACCAATTGTAAACTCTATTAATTCTACTTTGTTAAATTTATGAAAAATTAGATCTTATAGTAAGAAATTACTCACCAAGAGCTTATCCAGTCTTTACAAGGTAAAAATTCTGATTTTTTATGCTAAATTGCAAAAAAATTAAACTTTTTGACGAAGCTACAGACAAATTTCAGGTGCTGTTCTGGCACTGTTTCAATGACTTTTCCAGTACTATAAGACCATAATTTCATTTTCCTTGTCAATACGAGTTCAATGGCATAAATGGTACATCAATCCGATGTGTGTGTGTAAAGTTATGACCAAAGTTATTTTCTTTTTTACATTCTCTTCTCTTCTTTATATCTCTTTATCTTTCTTCCCTCTATTTGAAAATACACCCTACAACCATTTTTATAGTTATCAGAGGAAAAATTGTCATTTTGAGCAATTTGTTATTTCGGATTAAAATTATTATTTCTCATCTCGTTCTGTATCCCAACCTACATTTCGCGATCCATCATTGTAGTAAACTTCATTTTTCACCCATCGATTCATTTGTGAGATTTTTACGAAAAACGTCATAACTTCATTATTCATTACCCAAATAGAGTATCGTTTGTAGCGTCTGACTCTATACATAATGAACTTCCTTTTCCTCTCAAAGTGTACGAAAAACTATGATGCTACAGGTAGGCTACTTTGAAAATCAAACCCATTTTTTTTATATATATTTAGCGTAAAGAACTATAATTCTCTCAATACTTATCTAATTTGAGTGCCATTTACGGCATTGGACTCTACACATCATGAACTTACTTTCGCTCTCAAAATGTAGGAAAAAATATGCTGTTACAGGTAGGATACTTTAGAAATTGAACCCATTTTTTTACACATTTAGTGTAAAGAATCATAACTCTCTCAATACTTATCCAATATTAGTGTCGTTTGTGGCATTGTAACCTAAACATTACAAGCTTTCATCTAGTATTAACCATCATAAATTTCGATATTGCTACAGTAACTATACAAAAATTATCAAAATGCCCCTAATCATATTTCTATTTTCTTTACACCTAAATCAATATATCAATTATACATTTACTATTATACCATATAAAATTTAAAATGGATTCTACATTTTTAATTAAGGACTTGGGCGAACTAAGTTATTTTTTAGGAGTTCAAGCAATTAGAAATTTGGATAGACTCTATTTGCAGCAAATGAAGTACATCACTAATCTCTTGGAGAGTACTAAAATAATTGGTGAAAAACCTTTACATTCTCCTACTATATCTGGTATGAAATTATCTTCTAACCATGGTGTCTTACTTGATGATCCATCTAAATATTGACGAGTTGTAGGAGCCCTTCAATATTGCACTATTTCCCGACCTGATATAGCTTATTCTGTAAATCAACTTTGTTAATTCATGCACTCTCCTCATGACTTTCACTGGTTAGTTGTTAAAAGAGTATTATGATATCTCAAAGGTACGGTGAATTTTGGTCTTTTCTACACCCCTTCTAAAATTATATTGCATGCCTATTGTGATTCAGATTGGGTAGATAATCCTGATGATAGAAGAAGTACCAGTGGTTATGAGGTGTTTCTAAGTACAAATCTGATTTTTTGGAGTGCGAAAAAATAAGGAGTGGTCTCCCGATCAAGTACCGAAGTATGACCCTTGCTACTGCTAAATTATATTGGATCATAATTGTTTTACAAGAGTTACAGATTACTTTGCCAACATCACCAATTTTGTGGTGTAATAATATTGGAACTTTATCATTGGCTTTTAATCCTGTCTTTCATGCTCGCACGAAGCACATTGAAGTCGATTACCAGTTTATTTGCGAAAAGGTAGTTAATCGTGATATTCAAGTCAGATATATCTCTACCAAGAATCAAGTTGCTAATATTTTTACCAAAGGCCATACATCCAAATGATTTTAGTTTTTACGACACACTGCTGGTTACGTTTTTTCCCCACAATTTGAGAGGAGGTGTTAGAGTGAAAACTGGCAGGGACCATGTCAATGGTAAGCAATTTGAAATAGAAAAACATTCCTCAGAGTATGCACACGTAAGAGAATGAATTATTGTAATTCTTGATTATACTCCTTTAGTTTCTCAGATTAGTTGCTGTGTAATTCTATAAATATATATCAATACAAACCAACACACAGGTTATTCATTCAAAAATTTCTTCTCTTATTTTTTTACTGGCTAGTACTAACAAAGCTCATGTTCTCATTATTTGAAGAAGAAGAAAGAGTTGAAAATGGTAGTGTTTGCTGCGAACTCTGTAATACCTCCATTTTGGACTGAACATAAACATATCAAGAATCTAAATGGTAGTTGTTTTCGTTTTCTTTCTCAGTGGATAATATGTTTACCTACGTGGCTTTATAATCTTAATTTTTAACTATTTAATATTTTAAAATTATTTAATTAACAATAATATTATAAATATAAACTCTTCTACAAACTTATTTATATAAATTAATATGCTAATGTTATATCATCAATAGATTCAATACATTTTTCATATTTTTATAAAAGTAAATACAAATTTAAGGGAGTAAAAAAATAATATAATTTTATCACATCAATTTTTATTAAAAAAAATTTATATCTTTACGACTGTTTAATTAATTAATTACCATGATTCATGGGTTTTAAATATTAAGTATGAATTATTATATTTTTAAAAAAATAGATTAAATAATATACTATTTTCAAAAAAAATAATATAATATTTTATTTAATTAAAATATATTTAATAAACAACAAAAATTTCAAGACGATCCCCTTGTTATATTATAAAAAATATATATAGTAAGTGAATGATTTTAAAAATTGTAAAAAAAATGATGTAATTCTTAAAAATTAAAATAAAATAAATAAAAGATGTTAGCTCTTGTATGCTTATATGTACCTAGAAAGCGAGATGAAATTATAAAAATGTTAAGTGCAAGTATTCATATTTTACAAAATATAAATTTATACATTATTAACTTTTACAAATTCATACTTAATTTATTAAAATTCAAGATGGATTGTTAAAAAAAGTATTACAAATTTGTAAGAAAATACAAATGTCTTCAATGACTCGTTATACAAAAATTATAAATTTTAGTAAAAAAAATATATAAATTATTTTAAAAATTAGTATCAATAAATTAAGGAAAAACATAGTTGTTATTATTAGATTTTCATATATAATATGGGTAAATCATAAACATAAAATGTAAGGCATACTAAAGATATTAATATTGTTAATAGTAGTAATATCACAATCAATAATAGTTATAACAAATATTTTACAATATAAGACCAATAATTCAATTAACTTGATAAGCTCACTCGGTTGTTAAGTGGCTTAATTATAGCTTTGTTTCTCTAATATAAAAGTTAATGTTCATTAGGGACAACTCATCAACAATGTGATATTAAGAATTATAATTATCCTGATCATAATCATCCTAATCGTAACTCTGCAATGAAATAATTTAAGAATTAAGTAACAATCAAATGAATCCAAAATTGTAAGAAATCTTACATTGCTGATCATGATTATTATAACTAATTAATAAAATTTTCAAACATGGGTAAATAAGTTTTGAGCATCTGTAACACTACTTATCGTGATCTCATTATCATTAATTAATATAAATGTTGGAAAATTTAGAGCTATTCATTTATTAGGTTAACTTAAGAGAGAGTTACGATAATTCGATCACTTTAGTTATACTAATATGGTAGAACTATTCAATTAGTAAGGATGCGAAAATAACGAGTTTCTGGTAAATAAATAAAGTTAAATAAATAAATAATTGATTGTTGTAAAATTTTATTTATTTATTATCACTCCATAATTATTTTAAAATTTACTAATTACATGTCCCATTGAATCAACATATCAAAAAGTAATTTAATCTTTCGTAAATATTTAGATCATGATATCAGGTCATATAAGGGGGCGAAAATGAAAATATTATTCACAAAGACAACTAAATATAGATTTCTAAGACTAACAAAATTCCAAAGTGGATCTCTAAGGAAAGTTAGAAAGTGGAAGACAAGACTGAAGCAAAAATATCTAGATTTCATGGAATTTTCCAGCTCTTTGAAGCCTAATTTGTCGGTTGAACCTTTGAATAAACTCCTCAACTCTTCTGTTTAGTTCTTCGTTCGACATAGCAGAGAACTCATTTTCCTCTTCGCTGGCTACAGCTTCTTCCTTTTGGCTCTCTGACCTACGTAAAATAATATTATTCTTACTCTCATCGATTACTGCTGTTTCCGGTTTATCAGACTTACTAAGACGATAAGTTCTTGCTTCGGTAACATCTTTCTTGGCACTTTCCATGTCCATTTTCTTCTCTTGGAAATTGTCGTTAGGGTTTTCAGGCTCTCTGTTGGTGACAATTTCTAATTTGTTTTCTGGGTGATTTAGCTTATCAGCAACAATGACCTCTTTTTTAATATCTGGCAAATCTTTAACCTCTTCTTTGGAAATACTTTTCTTGACAATTCCAGGATATTGTGAAACAAATGAGGAAACACTTCTTGCTCGGCTATGCATCACATACTCTTCATAAACATCATGTTTACTCCCACCGGACGACGAAAAGGAGCCGTAATCGGCGGCAATTATGAGAATGAGAGTGTTGGAGATGAAAAACCAAAACTTGCTGTTGTTCAAAAACGTAGAAGGAGAAAGGTTGAAGATATAGAAGGCAGATATATAAACAAAAATTGAATAAACACAGACAAAGAAAGAAAGCTCTCTTGCCCTTTGGGGATATTCTTTAGATTTGTAAGCTAATTTGTTTGGTATTTCCTCTACATATGGTGGTGGTTTTGCCATTTCTAGATTGCAGAGGAAGAAGAGGCTGAGGAATTTAGAGAGATTGTGGGGCATGAGAATTATGTGTGCACTAATTTGCTGTTTTATAATGCATTTGGCTTGGATAATTACTCTATCACGTTACGTAATAAATGGGATAATATGGTTAGTGTTTTAAAATATTTTAATAAGATATTCTTTTAATGTGTGTATGTTCTTAACATTAAAAATGAATTTAAAGATAATTTACGGTGAAATAGCAATTGCCAAGTCACCATAAGATGATAGCAAAGTACAATCGAACTTCATTTTTTTTTTCGTCAATTATAGATGTGTGTCTGACAATCACTTATGTTATCCACATGCCACTACAAGGGTATACTGTCGTTTCTACGAATTATTGACTCCACGTGTCATTATCAGATCCATGTCCCAACACCCTATCATGCAAATAATTCAATGGCCGGTGATCAAAAACCCTTTAACTGGTCCAGATATTTCCTTAAGGTTTAGTGCCATTGATCAATGATTGTAGCATTGAATGAAGTTGTCTACGCGCATCTTCCCCTCTCCACGTGTTTACCCTTTCCTGACAGATGTTAAAATAAAAACAATTTCAAAAAAATAAAAACAATATTCATTGATTTCATAGCCTTCCTGATCTCAAGCACATAATTGCAAGTGTTGACCCTTTAACCTTTTGATCTTAAATTCTTAATCCTACATTTGCTCGATATACGATCTCCTCTATTCAGCCGCCAATTGTTGGGTCCCAAATCACTTGGATGTGTGCCACATGTCCTATGATTGATTGATTGATCAAATATGATGAGACGCTAGAAAATTAATAATAATATTATAAGAGATGGGAATTTCTTCAGATTTCATAGTCTTCATAATGAATTTATTTATTTACTTACTTATTTATTGTTACTTATATTAACACATAATCATGTCACTAATTGTATCTTTTTTAATTCTATGCTCTGAAAATTCTTTGCTTGGTTTTTGTGACTTGTGAATATAAAACTGTATGGTTGGGCACCAAAGGCTTGTGGGGTTATAGAGTAGAGGATAATTTGGCGATTAATGAATGGTTAATCTCCTCTCTTTCTCGCGTGTTTGAATCGATTGAAGGATTATTAAGACACTAATCATGTTTAAGCAATGCAGTTTTGTAGTAACGAGAGGAACACTCCAAAGACACCAAGACAAAAACATGAGTTTCGTGTGTTTGTTCATTTTACTCTTGTTCTCGGATGCAAAGGCTTGATTTATGGCGCAGCTCTTTTTTTTTTTTTTTTTTTCATTTTTTATCTCTTGGATGACTTTGATTAATTTATAATCTTCTTATCATTTTCAATTAGGTGATTATCAAATTGATCCTTGTAGTTTGTTGAAGTATCAAATAGGTCCATAAATTTATCATCTTTTCTTAAATCTATAGTTGTCATCTAATCCCTTAGTGGAAATAAACCCTCTAAAACAATACCCATAAGGATAATTTAAAAAGAAAATTAGAAAGTTGAGGAATAATTATTCTATAACAAGACATTTGTATTTATTTGACTTTTTTTATATTAAATACGAGCATGGTTATAAGGATAAATTTATAATAATTGATAAATTGTGGATTTATTTATTTTGTTTGCAAATTATAGGGATCAATTTGATAATTTCCCTTTTATACTTTGACAAGTTAACGAGATATTTGAATGAGCACAATGATATTAATAATATAAACAATAAAAATGTGTTTGAAGTATTATTTATGGGTAATATATTTTGTCTTGGAACATTAATGCTTTAGACAATGTTACAACATTTCATCACTTAAAGATTATTGTATCTTTGTCTTTCCTAGAGACCAATTTAACTACAATTTGCCAAATATGTTAGTCATATGCCACTACTTGATTAGTATAAGAGAATATTGATTATATAATTATATGAGGATTATCATTTTTTATGATAAACTTGTTTAAATTGAAATGTTCTAGACATTAATTATAATATATCATTTACGGCATATGAACATGGGTATGATTGATATATATATATATACGAGAGTTCTTTAATATTAATTTGATAATTGTTTTTGAATGATCATACTTACTATACGAGAGTTCTTCAATTGTATCCTAAAATGAATTATTTTTATTCTTATAAATACATTAATATCAAATTAGCCCCTCACTCGGTTCACAAAGGTATGAACTATTTGATTATATTGTTGAACTCGTAGTTAAAAATTACAACAAAAATTCTAAAAATATAGTAAAAAAGTTAATAAAATGTACCATAAACATCTAAATCTATCGTAACATAACATAACTTGATCTTCAATAAACTTAATCAACTATGTATAACCTTAATTATTAGAAGTTTATTACAATATATTAGATGAATTGTCATATTTAAATTTTTTACAATATAAAATTTTAGACATCTTATAAAAATTCAAAAACTTTAACACAAAACTTAAAATAAATAATATAAAATTTAAAATTTTAATATAAATTTTTTTAAAAAGTAATAATACATATAGTAATTAAATATATTGTATTCAATTAATAAAGTCATAACATTTGAATTTTTTTCTTTAAAATTACAAAAAATTAATTTCATTAATTTTAAATAAATATTTCCAACAAAAACACAACATATACAGTTGAAATCTATTATTGAATTTGTACAAATATAATTTTACATGAAACATATTTATATTTGATTAAATTATCAATTTATTAAAGATATTACTCACTATTCATTGAGTTATATAGAAAATATTAATAATATACTTATAATATTTTATTTAACTTAATTTATCATATTATTTATATAATAATTTAATAAATTGTAATGTATATATATTTATTTTAAAATTATCGAATAAATTAATAATTATAATAAATAAATATATACATGGTATAATATTATTAAATATATTATTATATTATTATAAAAAAAATAAAATTTATCATTTTTAAAATGTATAATATTAATTTAAATAATTATATAATATTTTTAAAATGATTTATTAAATATTAATTTTTTTAAATAATTTATTTTTCTTCGATCCCTTAATTTTTGCCCCCGCGCAGACAGACAATCGAGTGTCTAGTAGCTACACACTCTGTGGAAAGCAGCTGCGGCAGAGATTCCGGTAGGATGGTGTGAGAGAGAACGAGATTGTCCATCGAACAATGGCAATGGCAACTGTAAAAGCAATCGTCATGTCGGCTACATCGAAGATACTGAAATGAAATGTAAGTTATGTCCCATCAAAATTTCTTACCTTTTACATTGAATACTCTATTTGACCGCTGACAATTGTTTCCACTCACAGTAACACTTTGGTTCCATGCAAACCAACATCCATCACAGTCTCAATTCTGCATGCCAGGTCATCCTGTAGACTGATAGACATTCACGTAAAAAGAGAGAGCAAATATTCATTTTCAGTTTCCAGACTGGTCACTATAGCTCGTTTATTCATTCTTATTTATTTGGGTTTTGGTGTTTGTTTCAGTTTCACGCTATTTCTCCTCTATTTCATGGCTTATGTGGCTTTTTTCTTTGTTGGGTTCCTTGTTTTGGTTGGTGGGGTGATTGCAGTGCAAAGAGATTTGGATGATTTGGGTGAAATGAATGAAGATGAGCTTTTGGGTCTTTTTGAAGTTATGTCTTCGCTTCTAGAGGATCCCGGCTGGGCCGATGTGCACCCTGAGCCATGTACTGAAACCCCATGGCCTGGTGTTGAATGTGAGATTGGTGAAGATATTCCTTCTATCTTTCATGTCACAAAAATTCATATTGGCCCTGATGTTATTATCCCAACCTGTAAAATTTCTGCTAATCTATCAGATTCCTTGCTTAAGCTTCCTTACCTAAAAACCCTCTCCATTTTTAGCTGTTTTGTGTCATTTCCAATCTCACTTTCTCCTACTCTTTTTGGTGCACTATCTTCCTTGGAACATCTAGCTCTCGAGTCTAATCCGGCCCTTTCCGGAGAGATTCCTCCAAGTTTAGCAGAGATTGCTAACCTTAGGGTTTTGAGTCTTTCACAAAATAATCTACAAGGAAACATTCCCAAAGAGCTTGGCGGGTTAGTCAATTTGGAGCAACTTGACTTGAGTTACAACAACTTAAGTGGTGAAATCCCTGAAGAAATTGGAGGTTTAAAAAGTATGAGCATTTTGGATTTAAGCTGGAACGGTCTCGAAGGACAGGTGCCTTGTTCTCTGGGCGTGCTTCAGATTCTCCAAAAGATTGACTTGAGTTCTAACAGGCTTGTTGGAAACATACCTCCAGCTATAGGGAAGCTAAACAGGTTGGTTTTGCTTGACTTGAGTCATAACTTCATAAATGGTCCAATCCCTGAAACTCTCTCGGGTTTACAACAGTTACAGTACTTAATTGTAGATCACAACCCTATAAATTCTAGGATACCTTTGTTTCTTGGGACAATTAAAAATCTCACATCAATCAGCTTCTCTGGATGTGGGTTAACTGGCCCAATTCCTAACTTCTTCTCTTCATTGAATAGTCTATCTGCTCTATGTCTTGACAACAGTAATCTCAGTGGGACAGTAACTCCAAATTTAGGGTCACTTCAATTGCTAGACCAACTAAATTTGAGCCACAATCAACTAAATGGAGAGCTACAATTCGCAGAAGACTTCATTGACAGACTAGGAAAGAGGCTGGATGTCAAAGGAAATGATAAGCTGTGCACAAGTAACAAGCTATATTTGAAGAAAAACATTTCAATGTATCTAGAAATCCCTCCTTGTTTTGGTACAAAAGAAAATGGTGACAACAACAACAAAACTTTTCAAGAATACCCAGATGATTCAATGGGGATAGAACCATCTTGGTACCATGGCAAGATAAGTTCAAATACTGGTGCTGCTGCTCAATGGCTGAATCAGCAGAAGCTAATAATTCCATCTACTTCTGTTTTCTGTTGGTTAAGTTTTGTCTTACTGTAAGAAGATGTACTGTGCATTTCATTTTACATAATTAAGTAGTTGGAAGTGAATTAGTAGAGAGAAGAATGAAAAGCCCTATAGCATTTACTGTGGGCGATTTCAGTAGGTTGATTTTGATCATGTTATATAATGAACAGAAGTTACAGGAGGACAGAGGACGGGACCAGTCTGTGATGTGATCCATCAGTGATTTATAATGTTGTCTGTAATCTGTATCAGCCTTTCGGCTAAAGAGAAGCAGAAATGTCGGATCTCATGCATTCATCACCTCATCTTAATTTACAGGAACAAATTAAAGTTATATAAACAGTCAAATCTATTACATTATAAAACTATCTCAATTATATATTTTTGTACATTCTATATTTCAAATTTCTTTTTTAAATATTTCATTCAAAAATGCTTAACCTGCTTCCCCTCTTAAAAAATAAATAAACCAATTCTCCTATTTTGAAAAATGAAAACCATTTCAACCAAAATTTTATTTCATAATATAATTTATTGTATTTTATTATAAACTATGGTGCTTTTATAGGTATTTATCAACAAGTGACATACTACATAAGAGTATATTTAAAATTATATAACATTATTTTACTGGCCTTCTTTAAATTGTCCAGAGCCCAGTGTAATGGTCTGCGGGCTGTGTTTGCGAATAAGCCGAGCTAAATGATGCACGGGGACTAGCCAAAAGTGTCCCGTGACAGTAGGCCCTAGAGACATTCAATAATGGAGGTTGTTGTGCTTGCTAGATTATAGAAACCTTGTCTCTTTACCATTGTTCAAATGCCATTCAATTCATTTTGATCGATGTCATTTTAGGATTAATGAACTCTATTTTTACAATTTATAGTTGTCATTTACAAAATATAATACGTTTTTATAAACTATTACAATAAGTAAATATAATTTCATTGAGTGTGTAACAATGATTTAAACTCTAAATCTCTTATATCACCTTAAAAAAATTTAGCAGTTAAATTAACACCTACTACTTTATTTATATATATATATATTAAACTAATACATTAATAAATACTTATTCCAATATTTAAATTTATTGATAAAATAACAATTTTGTTAATAGACAATGGGACACACCCTAAATCTTACCCCTTATCTTGAAGATAACTAAATTATTCTCGAGACAAAAATAACCTATATTAAGCACATGCAAAAGCAAAAACTTGGACATTTAAAATCCTATATATTCAAATTCCCATGACTAAAATCTTCATTAGCATCATTGCAGCAATTTGCTTGTTGCTTGTTGCATTTTACTTTCCGTTTTTCTTTTCATAACTATGTTCTTTCTTTTAACTTCTTTCTAATATATTTTCTCTCTATGAGTCTTTTTGTAACGCTTCAAATTTGACATGACAATTTATGCCAAATTAAAGAGTCACTCTCTTATACAATTTAAATCTCAATTTCTCATAATAAATAACTTAATTAAAATATCTCAACTTTCATTTAAATAATCTAGGTTTAATACAAATTCAATCCTCAAAAGCAATTAAACATTAAGAGTCTCAACATTCATAATCTTATTCAAAAAAGTTTATAAAATCCATAACAAATCTAAATCCTCTATCAAAACACAATAATAAGTCCAATAAAGTTCTTCACTTTTGCTAAACACTCACCACTCTAAGGAACTCAATCTGTAAAAAAAATAAATGACGTGGGG
>JAXCLQ010000004.1:4526851-4564738 GCA_035584115.1 Cedrela odorata
TTACCACCCCTCCTAGCTCACGGTCTTGACTTTCTTCTTCACCCCTTGGTTACGTTTTGGCTCTCCTTTCCTCTTATATTTTATCTTTCTTTTTATATCAAAATTTAACTACACAAATGGAGGAGTTTCTATAAGCTTAAATGGATAAACATCACATTTGGGCTTTTCTTTTTTCTTCTCCCTTGTCTTTCACATTTTTTACTTCCTTTTTGTCTAAATTGAAAGTTTAAACATTGATTATTATATTTTATTTAATTACTTTACACATAGAGGGTTTGGATTTACTTAATCTAATCTAATGGTAATTATTCATGCCATCTCATTTTCCACTTACTTTCCCTTAATTTCATCTTTATTCAAAAATCATTTAAATTGGATAATATGGTGACACAGGAAGGGTTAATATCATGACAAGTGGAGAGTGGTGATTTTGTAGTAATTTGTAAAGAAAATATATTTATTTGGAATTAAACGTATTTGGGCTTATTTGCATTAACATTGAATTTGAGCTTGTATAATCATATTGGTTTAACTTAGAAATATCTAGGGCTTGACTTAATAACACACTTCATTAGCCCACAATATAATAATATGATTATTTTAATATGGACCCCACATTGTTTCTATTTGCCTTGTTCCCCTAACTTTTGGTAATTTTGTGTTTTAACTCATTGAGTTTTAAAATCCTTTCAATCTAGTCCTTAAATTGTTTATAATTATCTTGAACATACAAAAAGAAATAAAATCATGTACTTAGGTCTATATATGTATCTATGATGTTTTATTATCTAAATGTCGATTTCACTCTGCATGCATACTTAAAAAAATTTTCCTTCAAATCCTAACACGTCCGAATAATTTATTATTGTCGAAATCGAATTTGGTGGATTCTACATACTTAGTCAATGCTGAAGGAGTTACAGATGAAGGCTAGTATTTGGACAGTTGGGCTACTCATCACTAGACTAACAATGTTAACAACATCAACTTTGGATGTAAGTTTGCAAGTAATGATAAACTAATTATTTGCTAATGGTTTTTCCTTTATCCTCAAAAACCAAAATAACAAAACCATTTCTCAGAGAATTCTTCTAAAAGATTTACTATATGTGCCTTAAATAATTAAAAATCTTATTAGTGTTTCAAAATTAACATCTGATAACAATTTAATTGTTAAATTTTGTGGTGAATTGTGTTTCATTAAGGACAAGAAGAATCAAACAATTTTAGTGAAAGGGGTGGCTATGAAAGACCTATATAGGTTGTTGCTTGGACAATCTTCAGACCATCTCAACTTTGTTTCACCTTCTCTTGTTCCTAAATCAATATTGTCATTCTGCTTACCAAATTTTCAGTTTTAGTCTACATCATTTTAGTCTTTCCATTTTGATGATCATGTTCATCCTTTAAGTGTTTCTTGAAATAAGAATTTTTTTGTTGAGTCATTTGCTAGAATTACCTTTGTTGATAAGTCTGTAGGTTTCATAAATGTTTTGCACAGAAGACTTAGACATCCAAGTGAGTATGTACTTCACTTAGTGCTTAAAGATTGTAAAACTCTTGATATTATAAATAAAACTATGAAACCAAACTTTTGTGATGCATGCCAATATAGCAAGATTTACAAGTTACATTTTTCAACATCTAATATTTAGGTCAATGTTCCTTTAGAAGTAGTTTACAATGATCTTTACCGACCTTTATTAGTTTCATCAATGCAAAGGTATATGTATTATATAAGTTTTGTTGATGCATTCATCAAATATTGCTGGATTTTCCCTTTAAAAGTTAAATCAGATCTCTTACCTACTTTTTTTCAATATAAACTTCAAGTTGTAAAATAATTTTCAAACAAAATTAGGACTTTGCATTTTAATAGAGGGGGTGAGTTTATTACTATGATTCCTTATATGAAACAACAAGGTATAACTTAGATGTATTCTTGTCCTCATACTTATCATCAAAATGGGGTGGCAAAGAGAAAATATAGGCATATTGTTACTTTAGGACTCACCTTACTTTTTCTTAAATTTTGGTGGGATTCTTTTCATACAACTGCTTACTTAATCAATAGACTACCAACTAATGTTCTTGGTTCCATTTCTCCATTTGAAAAATTGCATGGATACAAATCAAATTATTTCTTTTTAAAAGTATTTGGTTGTTATTGTTTTCCTTACTTAAGATGTTATAATCAATACAAGTTTAGTTTCTATTCTTCCAAATACATCTTTCCTAGTTACAGTCCACTTCACAAAGGATGCAAATGTCTTCATTCCTTAGAGAGTGTATATGTTGCTCGACATGTTGTGTTTAATGAATTTGAATTTCCTTATCCTTTTTCAACTTATGGTTAACCAACTTTTTCATTTTCTCAGTTTGTATCATCATTCATTCCTAAAGTCAATTCTTCATGTCCAAGCAACACTCCTCAACATTTTTCTTCACCACAAGTAAGTAATATTGATCATTCAACTTTTGATTTCATATCCTTGCCACATTCCTCATATATTGATCATACATACATAAATTCCAGTTCACCATCAAACTTTTTTGCATTGGCAAACCGTTCTTCTTCTTTTATACCTATGATCCTATATGATACAATTAATCACAATCTCATGATAACTAGAGCCAAGAATGGTACTTGAAAGCCAAAAGCCTATTTGAGTGATAACTCTTGCTCATAATATGAACCACTAGCTACAAGTAAAGTTTGACAGATTCAAGATGAAAAATGGCAATGTAAGATGAGTATATTGCTCTTATGTAGCAAAATAATTGGGATTTAGTACCCTTTTTCAATGGATTATAATTAGTTAGTTGGTAACAAATGGGTATTTTGGATTAAAAAAAAATGCAAATGGTTCAGTTTTAAAGTTCAAAGCAAAGTTGATTGCCAATGGTTTTCATTAAATTCTTATTATTGATTATGTCAAGACTTTTAGCCTAGCAGTGAAGGCATGCGCAATTCAAATTATACACAGCTTGGAAGTCATGAGAGGACGGAGTGTGAGGCAGCTGGACATCAATAATGCATTTTTAAATTAATGGAGATTTTTCTTAAGCTGTGTATATGCAACAACCTGTGGGTTTCATCAACCCATTTTTTTCAAATCATATTTGTAAGTTGAATAAGACACTTTATGGTCTTAAACAAGGTCCAAGAGCTTGGCATGATAAGTAGAAGAATTCATTATTGACTAGGGGTTTTTAGAATTCAAAGGCTAACTCATCTCTGTTTTTCCAGAAACCTTCTTCTTCCTTATTACTCATTTTAATTTATATAGATGATATACTAGTTACTAATCTTGATCCTTTTTTTTTTACTGAGTCTTTTATAGCAAAACTCAGCTTCACATTTTTTCTTAAGGACCTGGGAAACCTCAGTTACTTTTTGGATATAGAGGTTACTACTTTTCCTTCTAGATTGCATCTTTGTCATATTGAATACATTCAGGACTTACTAATTCGAGCAAACATGCTCTCTTGCATGCAAATGTTATGACATTCCAATGAACTCTAGTATAAAGTTCTCTAAGCATGAAGGTGATCATTTTCTTGGTCCTACCCTTTATAGAAGTTTCATTAAAGGATTACAATATGTGACCCTTACTAAAATTTAACTTGCTTTTACTATAAACAAAATGAGCCAATTTCTTTCTTATCCCTTTATTTTGCATTGACAAATATGTAAAAAGGTTCTCAGATATCTGTAAGCAACACCTACTTATGGTTTTCAATTTTTCGAAATTGGGAGATTTAAACTTATTACATTTTCATATGCATATTAAGGTTGTGATATTGATGGTAGAAAGAGTGTTAAAGCTTATTATGTGTATGTTAAAGTCAACCTAGTGTTTTGGTTATCTAACAAATAGCAGATGGTGGCTCATTGAGGTACTAAATTAAAATATATAGGGCTCTTGCCTCAATTGCTTATGAATTTGCTTCGATTCAATTATTGCTTCATGAGTTGTCATTGGTGCCTCTTTCTTTTCCCATTATCTAGTGTAATAACATAAGTGCAGGAACTTTAGTATAAAATCTTATGTTTTATTCTTAAACAAAACATATCGAATTAGATGTTCACTTTGTGAAGGATAAGGTTCTTAATAAGGAGATTGATGTAAGGTATGTTCCCAGCTAGGATTAAGTTGTCGATGTTCTTACTAAAGCTTTGTCATTTCCTCAATTTAGTCATTTTCATACCAAGCTCAATGTTTGTACCAGACGCTTAAGCTTGAGGGGGGATGTGAAGGATATTAGTCCAACTAAACTACCAGGATGAAACTAATGTTGAAAAATGCAGCTAAAGATTTCAAGGTGCAACTGATGTTGACAAGTGCAGCTGAAGTAACTAACTTTTAGTTACTGATAAAACTAGAAGTGTGTTAGAGTATGACTGAATTTATTTTGTTTATTAAGTTAGTTTGCTAGTTAGATAATTAGCTTTGGTTAACAGATTACTCGTGAGCTTCATGATTAGTTTAGATACTTCTTTGTATAAATATTTAGATTTATTCTGTGTTTTGTAAAGAAAGCTTATTAAGAAAATTTAGTTACAACCAATTACAATTTTCATTTTTCTTTTTCTCTTTGCTTTCTCAGTAACCAAACATAAAGTTTCTTCAAAACTCATATTCTAAGTAAGCTATATGGTCTCAAGAAAAAGCAGTCTGATATCAAATAATCTTAAACTCGTTGTAATCACCATTGCCTAGACTTGGAAAGATGCTACTAGCTAATACTCACATGTCATATTTCAAGCAGATATAGTTAACCACTTAGATCGAATTGAAGCTCCTTTTTCAGTTGTGTTAGTGTTTACAAAATTAACATTTTTTGAAATATGTTTTTGTTACATGTTTTTGTTACAACAAATTGGGTGTTTTACAATTCATTCGAATTTTATTCTTCACTTGAAAGAATTCAAGTTTACTAGTTATTTTAGACAAAGCTAGACTTTAAGCATAACAAAAAATGAAAAATAAAAAATTATGTTGGCAATTCAATGACTAAAAGAAAATAATTATTATTTAGAAACAAGTGTTTCAATTAGGAGATAGTTATTCCTATGTAAGAAGTTATTTTCATTTTAGGTTTAGGAAAAAAAATCACATTAAATAAGGTTTAGGGTTTATTGTATATATTTATATCATTCTCATGATGCAGTCACCCATTTTACATGTCATTGAGAGAAAGCCTTGTGAGATTTTTGTTTTTCTTTTATTTTTCAAGTTGTGAACGTTTTCCTTAATGCCTTAAAGAGAAAACATGATAAGAAACCCCAAGAACCTAGAATTGTGATTTTTATAAAAATAAAATCCTTCCAAGATTTACGCAAACTTCTAAGGAACTTGTCCTTGAAAACTCTTATAGAATTCTGACAGTCTTTTGCTAGTAAAAATGCCACAAAGGTCGCAACTTCTTTGATAAGTTATTTGTTCAATCACTGAATAAAAAGAATCACTCTTCTTATAACAAACGAATTTACTTGAAAACATGAGTTTTTTTTATTATTAATCACATATAATGTGTTTAAATAGTTTTTTTTATAAGACCTAATAGAATGCAAAGACTAAAATAATTTCTAAGTAAAAAAAAACATAATTTCTTACATGAGCTTTTAAAAAATAATATTAAAGTTCAGCCCATGACACTAAAATATGAAATAACTTAAAACATAAAACATAGATTGGGCTCTTCCTCACAATTAGGCTTGGTCTTCTAATATTTGGGTCAAATGAATCAGTTTATGACCCTTCTCTATGAAGTCCATATGTTGCATGTCTACTCCTCCCGTCTGCTTAGTATATTCGGCTATCATGTGTTGGGCTAAGCTTGCCATTACCTCCTTAATCTTCTTTACTCTTTATCTTGTAATAGGCCTAACTGGAACATGTAATGGATCACTCCTTTTGACAGTATCTCCTCTCTCCTTAAGTTCTCCTTGTGCTATCTAGATCACATCAAAACAACTTGATAAAAATTACGAATTTATAATTTTTAGTTTCATAAACTTAGAAAATATTTTCTTAAGTGGTGTTAAAACTTCTTAATATTGTTATTCGAGAGAATAATTTGTATTAGTTGAAAAAAATTCAACGACATCTAATAAGAGAATATTGTTGGTTTTTTCGAAGGAATTTTGATATGTTAATGCAAGGAGACCTTAGTAAATAAGGCCACTAAAAAAGATTCTATACAATTGTGACAATAATAAGAAAAAATTTTTATTTTATATCAGTTTATTGATATTTGTAATAGTTTATTTATTAATGAATTGTTTTCTTTAAGTATGGTTTTGTGAATGTAGGATTGAGAAATCGGAATCACGTTAAAATCATTTATTACATTTATATTTACTTGCTGTAAGGTTTATTAATTTAATTAATTAGTAAAATCTTTCAAACTAGCAGCACCTACAGTCGTTGTTCACTTGATCAACAACGCAATGTCCCTATCCGCCTGCGTTTTCTGTAACCACCTCGGCAATCTTGAATTCGCTGTCGCCTCTCTTGGCAACAACGTAATCCAACTCTTCGCCTACGGCCTCATGGTAATGTCAGAATTTAACAATACATCAAACGCAATCAGATGGCTCTATACTCGGCTATTAGGGTTTGTTTATCTCATCTATTAATTCTTATTTGTTGCATGCATGCATGCAGCTAGACATGGGAAGTGCAGTGGAAACTCTATGTAGGCAAGCACAAAGCATTGTTACCTCCAAATGCATATATAGCAGCTTCTACTCTTGTCATGCACCTTTGTTAAGCTGGTGAGCAGTTTACAAATTAGGCATGGAATCAATTGGTGCATCGTTAGTGTTGAGTTTATCATGTTGTATAATTGTGGGTGCCCAGTTTGCTAACATCTTGATGAACGGTCAGTGTATGCACACGTGGACTGAGTTAAGTGTGATGGCATTCTTAGGGATTCGGGAATATCAGAAACTGTCGGGAGCTTCGGGGGTTGATACTGTGCTTGGAGACATGGTATTTTCAGATTCTTGTTATGATAGCTGGGTTGCTTGAAAATCCTGAGCTTGCCTCGGACTCTCTTTCTGTTTGGTAAGAATATTTTTCTTTGATTTACTGAAAGAGAATGATAAAATAAAATTATTGTTTACTATTTATAATTTGGATCTATATGATAGGTTGATTAAAATAAAATCAAACTTGCACATGAATGAGATAATGATGAATAATATTAGCTAAATGTAAACAAAATTTGAAATATACATTTGGTACAACAAATTCTGATGGGTCTTATGAAATGAGTAGCTAGATGTTTACAGTTGGGAGTTTCATGGTGCGATATAAAAACAAAGAAGCAATGACAAATGAAAACAACCAACCTTTGGAATTTCAGGTGGAGAAAGCAAAGATGCGTTTGTATAAATGTTAATAACAAAATGAAACCTCTACTGATCAAAAGATGATCATCAAGGCCACCAACTACCAACTACCAACTATTTACAATTGCATGCAGACTGCAGCAGCACGAGCACTTGATGTAATTTTAGTAATGACACCATACCTTTTCTATCGATATATCAAATAATGTTTCTGCTTAATCACTATTCTGAACTATGTTTTGGACCATAAAATGCTTGCAATTATGGAATATGCTGCAATGTTGGGTATTCAGATGACAGCAAAACATTTTAAAAATACGTACATGTAAAAATTAATTCATTTAATTGATTTTTTTTTTAAAGTGATATGAGATATTTAAAATTCAAAATCTCTCTAGTAACCAATTGAAGAGAAATTTAATTTAATTTTTATAATATATTTTTAAAGGAAAAAAAATTCAATCCTTCGAATGGAAACTGGTATCTCAAGCCATGCACTAATAATTTATCTAGAGCAACAAATTTTCTTGCTTGGTGAATCTAATCCAGCACCAATTTGGTCTGCAGCAACACACAATCTTTGTTTTCAGGTGGTCCTGTTCGACAATTATTTTCTAGAATGGTGCCAATATTTCCATTAAAGAACAATAGACTTGTACCAAGCTCAGCCAACCAAAGCCAATGTATGCATGCTTATCTTATCAGCTTTGTGAAAGCTGCAAGCATACCTGTACTGGGTTTATTTTATTTGCCTTTCTTGTCTGGGAGTAGTTGAAATTTTCGAGATACCCTTTATCTTCAAAATTTTTAAATTAATGAAAAAGTTATTTAATATATCAAATAAGCTTTGATATAATAGTTACATATAATGACAAACAATAATATTTAAATTCTAACCAATCTAAGTTTCATAATTGGCTATAATTTATCATCTCCTAACCTAGGGTTAGATATTATATTATATTATATTATATTATATTGCAGATTATTAATACTAAATAGATAGTGCGATCTCTGTATATCATTAATTATTTTCAGTATCATTAGGCATCTTCTTTATTCTTAATTATTTGATTAACAATTTATTAAAATTAAGATTAAATGAAATAAATATTTAAGATATATTAATTAGGGTCATTAAATAAAAATAGAAGAAATAATAATTAAAAATATAAAATATTAATAATCCTAATTAATATAATATTTATTTTATTCAAACATAATCATTAATAAATTATTAATTTAATAATTAAAAATTAATATAAAAAATTGTATAATGTTAAAAATGGTCGATCCTTAATAATTAATGAATTATCAATCTTTTCAATATATATATATATATATATATGACTCGTGTTTTATGTTTCTCGTTCAACTATATTAACTGAAATTAGAAAATAATTAAATAATTTTGTAGTAAAAGAAAATGTCCAAACAAATTTGATAGGGATAACCCATGATTATTAACTAGTTTGTCATTCATATTTGTATATATAAAGTAATGAAGAAAATGAAATAAAAAGTAAATAAATAAAAAAGGGGTTTGTCGTTGTTTCTAAATTTTAAATTGGGTTTTAGAATTGATATGAATTACAATACTCTTACCAAACAAATTACTTACTTTTTCTATTATGAATGCTTTTCAAGAATTAGCATTGTACATATTTATACATATGTGTATGTCTTTTTTCTAATCATGAATCCTGAGCAAGAATTCCATGTGTGGTGACTAAAAGTGAGCCAACACAACATGCGATTGTTTATGCATTTGTGTGTGTGTTTGTGTGTCTTTTTCTAATCATGCATCTGTTATTTTATTTTTTTCACAGGATGCATGGTCGCTTTCTTCTACCAATCAAACGTTCACTCGCTTTATAATTAACGACTAACGGCCAGTCTTTGCGTCACTCAAAAAAAAAAAAGAAGGAAAATTAGTTGTATATATATATATATATATAGAATTATCCTAAAATTACATAAATTTTTATATTAATTTTTAATTATTAAATTAATAATTTATTAAAATTATAATTAAATTAAATAAATATTTAAGATATATTAATTAGAGTCATTAAATAAAAAGAGAAAAAATAATAATTAAAAATAAAAATATTAATAATCTTAATTAATATAATATTTATTTCATTCAATCATAATCATTAATAAATTATTAATTTAATAGTTGAGAATTAATATAAAAATTTATATAATGTTAAAGATAATTAATCCGTAATAATTAAGGGATTATCAATTCTTTCCATATATATATGGCTCTCGCGTTTTCTCTTTCTCATTCAACTACATTAACTGAAACTAGAAAATAATTAAATAATTTTCTCATTCAACTAGATTAACTAAAACTAGAAAATAATTAAATAATTTCGTAGTAGAAGAAATGTTCAGACAAATTTGATAGGGATAACCCATAACTATTAACTAGTTTATCATTATATGTATATATATATATATATATATATATATAAAGTATTAAAGAAAATGAAAAAAAAAAAGTAAATAAAAAAAAGGGTTTGTCATTGTTTCTAAATTTTAAATTGGGTTTTGGAATTGATATGAATTACAATACTTACCAACAAATTACTTACTTTTTCCATTATGAATCCTGATCAAGAGTTCGCATTATACATATTTATACATGTTGTGTATGTCTTTTTCTAATCATGAATCCTGAGCAAGAATTGTGTGTGTATGTGTGTTGTGGCTAAAAGTGAGCCAACACGACATATGATGAATCCGTATTTGTTACGGAAGAAATTAATCAATGTGAAGAGGAAGAAATCAACAATATCAAGGAAAAATAAAATAAAATCCACTGAATTTGACCAAAAGATTAACAATGGACTCCAAAATTAGAATGATGATAGAATTTGTCTTTAACTCCTGTGAAGGAAATGAGGAATTGGATTTTTCAATCAATAGCCATCTAAGTGACAAGTTGGATTAGACATGAAAGCAACGTCGCATCTCATTAAAAAGTTAAGCATTAGTGGAGTGCAAATTAAAGCAATTATTGCATAATTAACTTTTTTCAGTGGAATAATTAATTAAATTCCTAATAGACTCTTTATTGTTTTTATCCCATCATTACATTACTGTAGCCAACAGATATTCTTCTTTCCAACCCATTTGTGTATTTCCTAAAGTAGAAAACAAAATAAAAACAATGTAAGAAGTTATGAACACAACTAATACTGGTAAGTGTTAATCTTCAAGGTTGGAGTTTGGAGCTGATGAGTCTAATGTTTCTTGCTAATTAACTTCCTTTGATTACTTCATTTTATAGTAGAAGCTTAGTTACTAAAACAAATACATTAATATTTTTCTCTAAAGAAACCAAAATTCTTAACCAAACAATTAAATTTAAGAGCTAATCCGGAGATTTTAACTTGGTTAAAAACGACAATCTTAGTTGTAGGATGTGACATGTAGTATTGGGAAGTGTGTATGAGTTTGAAGAAAGTTAATCAAACATCACGGAGTGTATATTAATTCCTGGCAAAACAAACCGATAAAAGCAGCAACTAGTTAAAACCTCAAACTTACTCATCACAAGAAAACCATATCCAAATTCCTATAACCAAATCTTCTGTAGCATCATCAACACATCAATGGAGTCTAGAGAAGAAGAAACAGCCTATGAATCCGAACCAGCAGACCACTTTGTAGTGAATTCTAGGCTTGAAAAGGTGTTATCTGATACTCACTTGTCGTATTTTAGGCGGCTGCAGATGGCCTCTTGGATAGAACTGGGGCTCCTCTTCCGGCTAGCTGCACCCGCAGTCTTTGTGTACTTGATCAACAATGTCATGTCCCTCTCCACCCGCATCTTCTGCGGCCACCTCGGCAATCTTGAGTTTGCAGCAGCCTCTCTTGGCAATAGCGGAATCCAACTCCTCTCCTATGGCTTCATGGTAATCCAAATTTTATATCCTGTACCCACTTGTCAGTTTTTTTAGTTTTGTCACATCTGTGAATAATGAGTTCTATTCGGTTCTTGCAGCTAGGCATGGGAAGTGCGGTGGAAACTCTATGTGGCCAAGCCTACGGTGCTCACAAATATGAAATGCTAGGCATATATCTCCAAAGGGCAACAATTGTCTTAGTTCTAACTGGGTTTCCATTAATGATGGTATACATTTTTTCAAAACAAATCTTGATCTCAATAGGTGAATCAACGGAGGTGGCTTCAGCTGCTGCTATTTTTGTTTACGGTCTGATCCCACAAATCTTTGCTTATGCTGTCAACTTCCCAATACAAAAATTCCTCCAATCACAAAGCATTGTCTTCCCAAGTGCTTATATATCAGCTTCTACTCTTGTCTTACACCTTTTGTTAAGCTGGTTAGCAGTTTACAAATTAGGCATGGGATTAATTGGTGCATCATTAGTGTTAAGTTTATCATGGTGGATAATTGTTGGTGCTCAGTCTGCTTACATCTTGATCAGCGTTCGGTTTAAGCCCACATGGACTGGGCTAAGTGTGTTGGCCTTCTCGGGGATTTGGGAATTTCTGAAACTGTCGACTGCGTCGGCGGTGATGCTGTGCTTGGAGACATGGTATTTTCAGGTACTTGTTTTGATTGCTGGATTGCTCGATGATCCTGAGCTTGCCTTGGACTCTCTTTCTGTTTGGTAAGAACGTTTTTCCTTAGATTCACTGTTTTCACTGTTGATCTCCAAAATTATTACGTGTTTGAGTACTCTCGAGAATTTAATGCACCCTTTGGCTAAAATTTGACAACTTGTCTACACACAACCAACCTAAAAAATATTCTACTCATTTCCACAAAAATTTAATTAAAGTATACAGTGTTTCGAGAATATTTCATAAATACTCATTGAATTGTATATGGGATAGGCGTGCATATTACATAAAAGTTATCTCCCCGTTTAGTTTACACCTAATTTTAGAAAAGTTACTTCGGATTTTTCCTTTTTTCTGTGGAGGCAAAACGACTGCATTCAATTTTTTTTTCTAATGCATGATCATGGTATATATTATGAAGTAATTAGTTACTGTATTAAGCTTCGATCAAGAGAAAATTACAATCCTTTCTACAGAGTTTAGAAGTATGGATAGAGCAATAATTGTAAAGCATAAGAAGACAAGCGCTTGTCGCAATATAGATTTCCAAAAGCAAAATATATATTTTTGAAAGAATACAAAACAAGAAAATTGTGTTAAAAGGCTTTTGGCAACATCTCCCAATTTGAGAATGAATCTCTCCCAATCATACCAGAATCCCACCATATAATTTGTTGTTTGAATTGGAAATTTGCACGTAATCATGATCGCTTAATGCATAGATATAAATTTACAATATGAAGAATATGTTTTATCTTATGCCGTAGGGTAATTTTTCTTTTTATTACGTTGTGGATGCAGTATGTCTATATCTGGGCTTTTGTTCATGGTGTCAGTTGGGTTCAATGCTGCTGCAAGGTTGGTCATTTTTGCTCTTTTTTTAGCTTATGGTGGGTTATTATTCTATACCGTGCAGTAAATATACTCTCATAGTTAAAATCTGTAATCTAGATGTCAAAATATTGTTCAATTGAAACAGCGTAAGGGTGAGCAATGAGCTGGGAGCTGGAAACCCGAAGTCAGCAGCATTCTCAATTGTAGTGGTGAATTCGATTTCGTTCATTATTGCTGTGATCATAGCTGGGATTGTGCTCGCTCTTCGCCATGTTATCAGCTATGCCTTCACCAGCGGTGAGGCAGTAGCCAATGCTGTTTCAGAACTCTGTCCACTCTTGGCTATCACTCTTATTCTCAATGGCGTGCAACCAGTCTTATCAGGTAATCAAATATTATTATTAATAGCAAATGTGTGGGGTTTGAAGGACTGGGGACATGAAAGCATAAAAAGACTTGTCATTTAATTCAGGTAAGGTGTATGTTTTAGGTGTTACCTGTCAAAGCTATTAATACTAATATTATAATCTTTTTGAGAAAGTGAGAGCAGGTAAAAATACCTTTGTTTTTTTGTTTTCAAACCCTATTGTTTTGGGCTTTCCTTATTAGTGACATCTGATTTGCAAGCATATCATTAACCATTGGATTGGCTACTCAAAAAGCAATATTTTTTTTTAATTATTATTTGGTATATATCTTCATTAACATGTCTTTTAGCTCTTAAATTTTTCATCTTGTTTCTTGCTACTCCACTGCTGCTTTGGGATTATAATTGGAGTTTCGTAACAGTTACAAACTTGTTATTAATCTGCTGTAAATCTTGCATGATTTGAGGAATTTTAAAAATATTTCAGGAGGGGTTTGTAAATTTGTAACGAATTACTGATTTATTTGAGTGAGCATAGCAACAATGCCAACAAACGAAGAAGACTATACATACATACCATTACTTTCAGCCATTACTGAAAAAGTCATCCACCAACTGAACAAAGAAAGGATACTAATAAATGCTTAACATGAGAACGGATTGCTATGATGACAAATAATGCAATGAAAATATTGTACATTTCGTCTTTATGTTGTAATAAATTGTATGTTGATGAAGGAGTGGCAGTCGGATGTGGATGGCAAGCTTTTGTGGCGTATGTAAATATTGCTTGTTATTACGTGGTTGGAATTCCTTTGGGTTGTATTCTTGGCTTCAAGTTCAACCTCGGCGTTAAGGTAAATTAAATTAAATCATCACTAAACTCTTTTGTAAGCAGAGAAAGTTTTAAGCAACACGGTTTTAATTAGGTTATTGTATTTTAAGCAGGGAATATGGTCAGGGATGATAGGGGGAACAGCAATGCAGACTATTATTTTGCTGTGGACAACATTTCGGACGGACTGGGATCAAGAGGTAAGTTGTTTGAATTACTACTGATCATGCGTCTGTGTTCGCATAATTTATCTTTAATTGTGACTGGTGAGTTACATGAAAATGGCATATCACAATCTTCTGTACCACAGATTTCATCTAACATTTATAAAAAGCAGATTAGCCGACGCCTATTGCCAATACGGCAGATATGCAAGTGCATCACAAAAGAGTCAGGTGTGATGTAAACAGAGAAGCACTAAATAACCCAGTTTGAAATTTCAGGTGGAGAAAGCAAAGATGCGTTTGGATAAATGGGAGGGCAAGAAAGAGCCTCTTTTGAAAAATGGATTCCAGCTGAAGAAAACACTCAATTGTACGGAGAAGTAGCTGGACTGCAGGATGGACTCAAACTATCAGTCAACAACTAACAGTCTTTTGCAAATACAGATTGCAGCAGATGACACCAACTCGGCTTCTCCATTTAAAGCAACAAAATAATGCTCTGTGATATGTTTTTTTCATTATCATTATTGACACTTATTTCAAATAATGTAAGACTGGTCGTTTTTTGTTTCATGATTCAGAATTATTAATGAAATTCTTAAAAGCTTCCACTCATTGGCTTCACAGAGAGAAAGAGAGAGAGAGAGAGAGAGAGAGAGCACTATGATATATTGACTCTCTTTCACAAACAGTAATCAGTGAACAATATGGATGCTACAGAAGCGTGTATAATTACTTGCTTATCATCTATTAGGACCATTATATCCCAACAAATTGATAAACAAGCTTTGGGGGGAAAGTAAATATATTGAAGAAATGAACCAAAGATGAAAGGAATTAACAATGGCATGGGCATCAGTTAAATAAAAATTGTCAATGTTTGAACAAACATCAGACAAATCAGTGCTCACCTTGAGCAAGGAAAACCATGCAGCTACTGTAATTGTGAACGAGAGTGTAAAAAATAATAAACGGGTCAGTGTAAATCTAGATCATTTAAACTGTGTACTGTGGTTTCTTTATGCTGTTGGTCTATAATGTCACAAATCTAATCTAACTCCATGTAATCTGATTTTCTTCTCCGATCTGAGTCATTTGTGTCATCTCTTGCCGGGGGAGACGGGTTGGATTTCATTATGTATTTGCATGTCCTGAAATACAATTTATAAATACTGTCAGATAATAAAACAAAATAAAATAAAAGAACACAGTGGGATACATTCACAAAATACATATACACAGCGCGATAAGCAAAATCTGGCAAACATAGAGAGTAAATAAACAACTGATCTATGATACAGTCTTTAGATTATAAATTTACAATCAATACTCAATACAAAGTAGCAAAATGCATCACAAATAGAAGATTCAATGTCACAGTGTTACAAAAAGTTTATCTTGTGAGGACCCCATATAAAGTGTGGTGCCTTCGTCAACAATTCAAAAAATTGTTTGAAATTCTAAATCGCAAAACTTACTGACCCAAATACTCTGTCATAGACGTTCTAAAAAGAAGAAGTGTCAAGTGGTTTACAGAGGTGCAACTCATAGATGTGTGTATGAAGGCTAAATATCAGCTTCCATAAATATATGGGACGCCCATAGAGCAACACAAAAATGAAATATGCAGCAATTTACTGACCGTATCTGATACATTAATTTTCCTTTCGATTTTAAGCTAGGTTGGAGCTTGATGCATGGTGTCATATGTAGGATTTGTTTTATTATGTTACTAGATTTAAAACACAAACCAAGAACAATTTCATATGTATGGTTGAATTCACGATGGAAAAACTCAGCCCTATGATCTCCTAGTATGAACTATATATTTTGCAATTAGTTGTGTCATAAATTATCCTAGTATGTGTTTATTTGTATTATAAATTATCCTAGTACAGAGCCTCCAGGCTAGTGATAGGAAAACATTACAAGTCAAGAGCCTCTGATTTTCTCTTGATTTCACTTGACCATATTATTGGATCAGCATCTTTGGGTAATGCGTCTTGCTGTGTGACTTTCTCCTGCAGCCACTGCTCTGCTTTAGTGCACTCATTAATGACCTGCAAAGAAGAAAAAGTTGGAAATTGGAATAGTAAAATGATTTACTAATCTTCATCATTATTGTCTTCACCACCACCCAATTACAGGAGAAGGATCATACAGCATCTCTCACTTTGGATGGAACTGAATGTGCTTGTACAATCATCCGGTAATCCATCAAACATTTTAGCAGATCCCTTGTAGCTAGTGCTCTGGCTTCTTCGTCTTTGTGTCGATTTTCAATAGGATCAACAAGCTATTAAAATGTTGGAACTAATTAGTTATTCGATTAGGAAATTGATTTACATGACTCCAAAAGAATTGTGCAAGTTATAGTCACCTTTTTAAGTTCCTCCAGTCTCTCAGTATAGACAGTTTCGGATTCATCAACTCCATCCTCATAAAGCCAGTCCTCAGTCTCCTGAAGGCTTCGAGAGATTCCTTCCCTCTCTGACTCAGCAGCAAAACTCCGATACATATTTGAAATCTGTTCAGATAATTTGGTTATTCCACTCAGTCATGATAGCTGCCTTTTACTATTCAGAGGATATTATAGCTATTATATCTGAAATGTACCTTATCACGCATCTCATAGACATAGGACTCAAGGGCATTTTTCTTATCTTTGGTTCGCTCCATCTTCAAGTCCTGTTGCACCAACTGATGTTCTTTCTCAATTGCTTCAGAGAGCTCAGTCTTTGTCATTCCACCATAGACACTCTCATTAACTGGAATTTCCATCCCTTCAGTGACCTTGCCTTTTCTAACCTTATCTGCCTGCATAATGAAATTGTACTCATAACATACACTTCCAGCTTAACACATTTGATCCTTAGTTAGAATACAATCAGTTCATAACAAAATACGATATAAGTGATAAAGTGATCTAAAACATCTTTGGAGAGGCACTGTTAGGGGAGGACAATTGCTAATAACTAGCCCAGAGATCATCAGTCAAACCATATAAACTTGAACTACAAAATAAACAGTCAAAGCAAGTGTTTCCTGATACTCATTAATTTCTCTTTTAATATTTTTTCACAGGATGTGAAACGCAATAATCAGATAATGAATTTGCAAACAAGAGTTGAGATAGGACACTTGTATGTTGAACATATGAGTGAAGGTGCAAAATATTCAAGATTATTGACCTCTGCATCACTTGCTGTGGCAGGTGCATGATCAGATTTGGCATCTTCTAAAGTTGAATGAGCATCCCTCCTTGCAGAGTAATCTATGTAATCTTTGATTAGCTGATCCAGGAGAAGAGATTCATAACAAATTAGAACAATTACTAGAAAATTGACCGAAGGTAAATAGCATGGAAGGGTCCACTGATATAACAATATACTTACTGAAGCTGACTGTACATTCACAATCCCATGAAGGTTTAGCTGTACTCTGATCTTAACTCTTGCCGTTTCTGGATGGGAAGTTTGGAAAGGCCCAATCTACAGAAAAATAACCATAAATTCAAGGGTATAACACAAAACTTAAAACCGACCATTAAAAAAGCCAAAAGAGAAAAGACAAGTGAAATACCAAAATAAAATAAATAAAAATGCATTCTCTGCACAAAGACTACAATTTTCAGGACCTCAATTTTCAACTTAAGAAGGTCATAAATGTTTTTTTTTTTTTGGTTTTTTGTGGTCTAAAATGTTGCTTAGCTAGCCAACAAACTAAACCGTACCTCAAGCACAGTAGAACCATACAAATTAACTCTGGTCACAAAAGATGATAATCCAAATGATCTTGGTTTTCGAGTACATTAATCCTTAGGCATTATGGAGAGAACAGACTTCAGCATTTTGTAAGTCTACCAAAATGCTGTGATTGTGTGAGACATATTTGACCTCTCTCAAGTTTTCTGGCATCATTGACAACCGACGATTCTTGCTAAAAATGTGCCGAAACAAGACACCATATGAAGACATGATGATTCAAAACAATGCCTAATCAGTGTTCTGCCATACAATAAGTTGACTTACTGTTTATCTTCCTACCTCTGCTTGCAATTAATCCAAAGACCATAAGAGTCACACAAATGAATCCAATTTGCTATAAGGGGAGATGCTAGAGGTCCTATGGATGCAAGTCATACAAGACAAATTCGTATGCGGTTTTTGATAATTTAACGGAAAATTCAATGCATACAACCACGAAGTTGTCAGAAGAAATTGAAAATCCAAATCATTAGCATGCAATATTTGTATCAATACACTATTACAAACACATCTAGTCAATCTACATATATATGTGGGCAAAAAAAGCATGTATGAATAGTGTCATACCTTAAAACCACTAATTTGAGGAGATGCAACAGACAATAGTTCAAACTCATCAGCATAGAAGGGGTGCAGCGAGAAAGTATTTGTTCTATGCAATGTAAGAATCTTAATGCTTGGAAATGGTTGGCCTTTAGGAAAAAGCATGCCATTTGACAGTGTGCAAATTGGACCTTTGTCTGATAAGAATCCAATGGAGAAAGGAAATGAATCCTGAACCTGATAATGAGAAAATTTGGAAACTTTCAAGTCTTGAAAATAACATCCTGCAAAAAACAGTATGTATGCAGGTGCATGCATATAGACATAAACAAGGCCAAAGTATAAACTAAGATATAAAAGCCATTCTGCAGCCTCTGTTTCAGAAAGTAGCCTGATTTGGAAGACTTGTTTAATTTTCCAAATCTCGTAACATGAAACATGCACCGTCCACAATGATATTAACTTCAACTCAAAAGAATATCAGACCATATTCAAGCCAATTGTGTCTTTATTGTATTGAAAACTGTTAACCATCAAAAAACACCTATATATACTGGTTGAATGAACCTAATGACAACCCTATATCCAATGAAGTACAGGTTTTTAGTTATTTTGCAATATAAAACGAACAAGAGAGAGAGAGAGAGAGAGAGAGAGAGAGAGAGAGAGAGATAAGAAAGAGTTGACTGAAATAAAAGCTCAATCAGTTCTTCTGAAAATTTAACCCAGAACAGAATAACTGGCAGTTGTTCACTAAGAAAACCTGATGCTAAAGGATATTTAACCAAAAAAAAAGTTGGTATCATGCCTCATGCTCAGCATACCATCACGAAGCTCAGAAATCAATGCTGAACAAAAGCATACAAATCAGACAGCATTAGAGACAAAAAAGGAAAGATAATTACCAACGGTAATCATATTGATCAAATTAAAAACTCAGAGCTTTTTTTAAAAAAAAGTGTGCTTTTTACTAGAGAAAAACACAAACCTCAAACTCTCTAACTCGGAATAGTGGGCTGAGCATTGCACACTGAAGAGCACAACCACGAGCCACACACTCACTAGCATTTATAGTTCGGCTAGGCTCATTATTGAAGAGAGAAGCTAAGATCCTTGAAATAGCAGGTATCCGAGAACCTGAACCGACAAGCTCAACTGAATGGATTTTTGCAATGGTCAAACCAGAATCAGCCAAAGCTTTCTGACAAGGAATCTTAATCCTCTCCAGCAGACCTGATGACAACTTCTCAAACTCTTCCCTCCTAATAAAACCCTTGACATCTTTCTCATTCATCAAGCACTCTATATTGAGGGGTGCCTCAGCATTAGCACTCAAGACCTTCTTCAGTTTCTCACATGAAGTCCTCAGCCTAATAGACGCCTTGATATTGGTATAAACATCTATGTTGTAGTGCTTCTTGAAGTGTGCTGCAAAATTACTAAATAAAATCTCATCAAAGTTTCTCCCTCCCAAGCTTGCATCAAAAGCATGAGAAAGTATCTTCATGTGTCCACTTTCAAATGATGCAACACAGACTTGTGTGTCGCAATGACCAATGTCCACAAAAACAACATAAGTTGGACCCACCTTGGAAAAATCGGTCTTGTAAATACCATATCCGAGGGCAGTGGCAGTGCAATCATGCATCAATCTCAACGGCTTCAATCCAGCAATTGTCGCTGCATCCAAATAAGCACGTCTCTGGACATCCGTGAAGTAACATGGAATCCCAATCACACAATTTGAAATGGGCATTTTTATGCTCTTCTCAGTTATCTGCTTCAAATTCGATAGCAACATTCCCAGTATCTGAACTGGAGTAAAGGTATGAGTTTCCCCCAAGTACTCTAACCGAACCAAAATTCCACCATCATGGCTTTCACAAGTTTCAAAAGGGAACAACTTAAGGTCATTTTGCACATCAGGTTCCCTAAATTTCCGACCAAGCAATCTTTTAACCTGAGAAATTGTCGATTTAGGATTCATCATTGCAGAATCAGCTCCAGCTGAACCCAGGAACCTCTGCTTCTCACTAAATGAGACCACAGTTGGGGTCTCACGCTTTGATTCATCATTTAACAAAACATCCAACATCCCATCGTGATTCACAACTGCAATCACACAATTCTCATTTCCAATATCAAACCCAACCACACTCATTTTCGCAAAACTCGAACGACAATCACTCGGAAGCTCAATTCTAAACTTCACACCACCATATTCATTTCCACAAATTCAAATTACAATCCCTTATCCACGGAAGCTCACTCCAACTTCACACCTAAAGCAATTTAAAATGACTGAATTGTCTCTGACTTTGCATAAATTAACCACAAAATTCATGTTAAAAAGCTAAACAAAAAGACAAAGAAAGAAGCAAATATAGTGATTTCAGCTGAATTAAGCGAAATGATCAGGATTTAAATTTTCTTAAACTTTCTCGACGGCCAAACAGAGAATTTAATAAAGGAGATGGAACACGTACCTTGTTAAAGAATCACTAGTAGCTGACGAATGTAAAACGGAACCCTCAAAAATGCAGGGACTTGTTTGGTTTATCTAATTGAAGCGGAATTTTTTTAAAAAAAAATAAATGGACAAACAAACAGTGCCTTATAAAGCGGGATTTTGCGTTGTCGATGTCCACGTCAGCAACGAGGCAAAAAGTACAGTGGATTAAAATGGAGGGGAAATTACGATTTAGTAAGAGTAGCTTGAGCTTGCTGAATGATATTTATTTCGGAAAAATGAATTTTTTAATTGAATTATATATTTATAATTAATTTTTTAAAATTTTTTTAAATGGGAATTGGAATAGCATGCAAGATTGAGAATGCTGGGAACATTGAACAGGCCGGTTGGGTCATTGGTGATGTGGGTTGCCTTGGGTCCGCAACACTAGCGACTGCACTACAAAACAAATCAATTAATAGAGGAGTATGGACAGGCAGGACAGTACGATCTTCCCAAATGTTGAACCCTCAACTACTTGTGTATTCAATTCCTGATAGAGGAGTAAGAACTGACAGGACAGTTCGATCTTCCCAAATGTTAACCCCAACTACTTCTTCTACTCAATTCCATATCTGCATCTCATTGTATTACTATTACCAGTTAGGTTAGGTTAGGTTAGGTTAGATTACATTGATTTGTCGGCCGCCCGAAATATAAAATGAACTTTCAATTTGGCTGATAATAATTAATGAAATTGCAGCTACTCTCTAAGTGTATGCGTGCGAGCACATAGAGCTTCTACCAGACCTGTCATTGAGACTTGAGAAATTCCATTATTTGCAGGCATTCGTGTCTAAATTCCTTGCACTAAGGCCAAATTTCTCAGGAATTTTAATATTGTCAACTGTTAACACACCCCTTCAGCTAGCTATCTCGGTTTGAGGCAAATGTAAAGTATCCCAAAGTTGCGAGGACCAGAATTTCATTGTACAATTAAACATAATCTGTTACCATCAAACAGGGGACAAGCTCAGATTATTCTATCACTTGTTCAGATCAGAAAGAAAAAGCTCTATACTCTGTAATTGTTTCCATGGAAAAAGAGAAGAAATATTTGCGAGAACAAAGCAAGATAAATCATTGTTGCTGTGAGAAATAGTAATACAATCATTCCGAATATTTTCGGACAAATAATCTTAGTTAAACAAAGGAGAGAGAGTGGAAATATTATTCTCTCCATGACCAAAAAAGCGCTTCCAGGTTACCAACTGAATGATAGCTTGCTTGTAAAAAGTGATTCGGGCTGCAGACATGCTAACTAACATGCTTTTTCTCAACTTCTTCAATCTCTTACCAATCTTAACCTTCAACGTGCATAATCTGATCCTCAGAAACGACGGTTTCCTTGGAGAATCTGCTTGATCCAACACCTTGTAGATCAAAAACTGCGCCCGTCGACGACTCACCTCCCCCGAATCTTCCTTGTCAATCTTTGAGTAAGCAAACTGATTACTCGTCAGAATAGTCATAAGTTTCCTTAGAAATTAAAGAGAATAAACAATGTTTGGTTGCAGAGAAAATTGAGCAAGAGATACAAATGAAGTTGAAGCTTCAATCTGTATTTATATACAAGGAGTTGAAGAATTGGGATGTGGGTGATGAAGCAAGCAAGCAGTGCATGTGCATGTGCACTAACGTTTAATTTTGTTGAAAAATAAAACAATAATTGAGAAGAAAACAGCAATCTGAGTTGGCCTTACATCATAGTGTTCGTGTGAAAACTTACCTACTCAAGCGTGCATGCCATCAAAGTATGGATGGTTGAGTAATTATGGGGATTGTTAATTCATACCATGCGCTGGATAATCATGAATCTTTCCGATGAATATTTCGGTCGTTGAAATCAACGGCTGTAAACTAGATATTGACCACAATCCTGATCAATTAATTATATGAAAATCAAAAAGCATGAGGCCTGCCATATAGAAAACAGACGTAATTTCCACCGGCTTGAAGTATCATTGAAAAAATAATTGAAAATGAAAAAAAAAAAAAAAACTATATTATTTGACCATTTAATTAAAAATAAATAAAATTATTTTCAACTGAAAATGAAAAGACAAGGATAACCTCACATATGTTGGCTTTTCAGTGGTTGGGTGGTGGCATGGCATTTTGTGGGAGAGGCAACGCTGCTGACAGAAATTGCTGACTATTTCCACTAATAATTCTCTTTTTAAAAAAAAAAAACTTAAACTTAAAATTAAAATTAGCTACTATAAATTGTAGGGACTTTTTTGTTATATTATTAAAAATAATAATGTTGGGGATACGACCTAACGTGTATATAAAGTCTAAGATGCAATTAGTCCAGAATAAAGCTTCAAGAAAAGTTGAAATAATGACCCAAGACTTGGCCTAATTCGAGAGGAATTGCCTAAAGTATAACGAAGGCCTCGTTGTAGAAGTCGAGACTTTTTAGTGTTGGCTATACAGGCCTCGAGTCAATATGATAAACATCGATTCCGAGACTCCTTCGTGAAGGTCTAGTAAACTAAAAGACCTCAAATCGACACTTCAAATATTAATTTTGAGACCTCTTTACAAAGGTCTCAATCGAAATTCACCAAAGGTTTCAGACCTGTTGAATTCATCTCAAATACGTAAGGATGTCTCACATAGTGCCTTTTGAGACTCCTTATGATTATGTATTTAATAATGATTCATTTGGAACATACAGTACATTACTAAGAGAAAAGGTTTTTCCATATATGAGCTTGAAAATAACTTTTCCTTTACCTAAAACTGGCGTAGATTGAGAATCTTCAAGATAGAGAACTTCTTCTTTTTCTTTTATTGGAGCATAATCATGAAACATATTTCTATCACTACATATATATTTAGCAGCTCTAGAATCGATAACCTAATCTTTGTTTCCACAAGAAATCATATTTACCTCGGAGACCACAACCGCAACTATAATTTCATCATCTCTTTTAGCCAAATTGATTTTAGGAGGATTTCTATCTCTCTTCTGAACCGTATGCCTACATTGGTTGGCATAGTGCCCATATTTTCCACAAACATAACATTGTGCCTTATTTTTAAAGATGGGGTTTTATTATTATTAAAAAAAATGTCTTATTGTTCAAATATTGTTTCTTTTTTCTCATGAAGAGATTTATTCTCAATAATATTTGCCTTGGAATTAAATTCCTTGGCTCTTTCAACTTCATCTTTGAGACAGTTCTTCTATTCAATTCTTATGTGCATAATTAAGTATTCAAGACTCATATGTTTCCTCTTATATTTCATGTTATTTTTAAAATCTCGCCATTACTCCAGAAGTTTTTCAATTAAACAACCAACTATAAAGGATTCTTGAAGATTTATATCTTCATTTTCAAATCATTTACTAATAAATGGTAATCATGGATTTAAGAGAAAATATCCTTGCAATCGTTCATTTTAAAATTTTAAAAATTATCTATGGTGTATTTTTGAGATCTAACATCTTCAGCAATATACTTTTTCTTCATTAATTCTCAAATTTCAAAAACAAATGTATACTTACAATAGATATCATAAAGTTTAGTCAAAAGCGTATTAAGGATGGTATGTCAGCATACCTTATTTTTGACGATCCATTTCTCTATCTCTTGGGCATAATCATGAGTATCTTTTGTTGATGGTCTTATTTTAAAAAAGTCTGATAGATTTTAAACGTCCAAGATATCAAAGACTTTACCCTGCCAATGCTTGAAATTTTTACCATCAAAAGTTTCTATTTGAAGATGTTGGGTAAAGACTTGGCTGTAATCACTGCAGCTTCCATGGTAAAGTGAAAATAACCAAAAGAAAACTTTTGTTCTTTAGATTTTGGAATATATTACCCAATATATTTATATATACATGAATATGTAAATATATGTGTAAATTTATGGCATAAGATATTATTTTTTATGATTTTGGATCTATCTTTATTTCATGAAGTTATGACATTTTATTACATAAAGTTATGACATAAGTTACACAATTTGAATTTAAATTAAAAATTGATGGCATTAATAAATTACAATATAAATTCAATTCAATTCTTTAAGTTATAAAATAAATTGAATTCAATTATTTAAGTTATAAAATAATATGAATTCAATTTTTTATTTCAGCCATTAATACTTTGTAACATCCATGCTCTTGCAAATAAATGAAAAAATCGGACAAAATGAAAAATAAGAAATAGAATGTTGATGGAAAAATAAAACATATATGTTCTATTCGTTCTTCTTTCTTTGTTTATTAAGTTCTTATTATTGTTCTAAATTATTGCATTTGAGAGTGTACCCTTGTAACAATATAGTCATTGTATTATGGGGCACCGACCACACTTTAACTCTTTGTTGCACTAGAAAACTATTTTAGAGAGACGAAATTCTATTATTTAGGACAGTAAATACACGTCCAGCATTCTTCTTATATATTTGTTGTTGTGTTGCTGTTGCTGCTGTTTTTCTATGCTGTGTTGCTGCTTTTTTACTGTGCTATTTTGTTTCTTGCTGTATTGCTGATGTTTCACTACACTACTGTTACCAAAATCTAACAATCAACAGCAACATTGCAACGAAAATACAACAACAAACACACAACAACAGGTAAACAGCAGCAGTATGCAGCAACAGTAACACAACAACCAGTAACAGTAACACAGCAACAAAACTAAAACAAAATGAAGAAAATATCAAGACATGTAATCACTGTCTTAAAGAACAGAATTCTACCCATCTAGTATAGTTTTTCAATGCAATAAAGAGGTAAAAATGATGTTTGTGCTTTAAGATACAATGACTCAATTGCTACAAGGGTACACTCCCAAATGTAACAATTTAGAACAACAATAAAAATTTCTCTTTTTCTTTTTCCAACAGCATCCTCTTTTTCTTATTTCCATTTTATCCAAAAATTTAATTTTTTTAATTTGCAAGAACATGACATGTTGCAAAGAATTGATGGTTAACTTAAAAGATTGAATTCAATTTATTTTATAACTTAAATAATTGAATTTAATTTATTTTGTAACTTATTCATACCATCAATTTCTTATTTAAATTTAAATTTGTGTAACATGTGCCATAACGTAATGCAATAAAATACCATAAATTCATGCAGTAAAATGGATTCAAAATAAAACCAATTTATTTTTTCATCGTGGGATAGTATATTTTAGAATATACTATTCAATATTTACTATATCATCTTCCCAAATTTAAACCAGAACTACTTCTTGTACTTAATTCCATCATCTCTACATCTCATTGTATTGCTATTACCAATTAGGTTAGATTAGAATACATTGATTTGTCTGCCATCCGAAATATAAAATGAATTTTCAATTTGGCTGATAATAATTAATGAAATTGCAGCTACTCTGTATGTCTGTGCGTACGAGCACATCGAGCTTCTACTAGACCTGTTACTCAACTGGATTAGTACTGTCATTTAGACATGAGAAATTCCATTATTTTGCAGGCATTCATGTCTAAATTCCTTGCACTCAGACTAAATTTCTCAGGAATTCTAATATTGTCAACTGTTAGCACACCCCTTCAGTTAGCTATCTCGGTTTGAGGCAAATGTGACGTATCCCAAAGTTGCAAGGACCAGAATTTCATTGTACAATTAAACATAATCTGTTACCATCAAACAGAGGACAAGCTCAGATTATTCTATCACTTGTTCGCATCAGAAAGAAAAAGTGTTGGTTATATGTCCTAGATCCAATAAGAATAAATATGTAATTATATATTATTGTATTGATTAATAAAATTTGTAATTTATTTATAAGTTTTATCTATATTGACTACTTATATATAAAGTCCTTAGAATAAAAATTAGAGGAATTAACTTAAGTTTAATTTATGAGATCCCGTCATTCTTAAATGTTCCCGATCATAGAATTATGAACATTAGGACATTGATAAATCCAGATTAGATTGGCATGTGTTATGTCTGCTTCCTTGGTGAAGGAAGGTAGCTGATCTCATGAGCTACTAGTAAAGGTGTTCACTTAGTCTAACATATGATGCTTATTAGAGAACAAGTTCATAGAACTGACCCACTTAAGAAACTCATATGGAGTGTTATCTACGTGTTTATAGGATTTCTCTCAGTTACGATGGTATAACTAATCCTTAGACTTGAGATCTTCATGGTATCTTATTTTTGGATTATATATACTTTGACATTACACCTTTGTCATCCATAGCGAGATTACGCATAGAGTAATGATTGGGTAATATGAGAAGCACGCAAAGGTTTTGGTAGATCAATAAAGAATTCGTCGATATCCCAAGGGGTGCTATTTTGACATAAGTGATATTATAAGTCCATGGCCACGGCGAGTTCTGAAAGGAATTTCAGAAATTCTAAAATTATATTATCAACTTTAGTCGAAAGTTTCAATAACCATGATTTAATAGAGTAGACATTTTCTATACTCTAGAATATTTGGTGGGATATGTACTAGGCAAAAGGGATTGTATCATACGATAATCGTATATGGACTAAGTTTTACTAATTTAGTATTCTTTCTCAATTGGGGTTTATGTTGCATTGCTAGATGCCACTCATAATCTATAAATTTTAGTTTCTTAATTAAATAGTTAATTGATGATAAATTAATTAAATTAATTTATCTAGACTTAAGAAGTCTATAACTATCCCTATTGCCAACATAAGAAATAACCTAATGGGTCACATACTAAAAGGTATTGAGGAATTAAGATTATATTATATAGATAAATGATTAAGGACTTAATGTTGAGTTAATAATCTTTAAGGATTAATTTAATAGTTTTGAAAACTATTTAGGGTTAAATTATAATTATACAAAGTATTTATATCTAATTATAGGTTTCCTAATTTAATTAAAATAATATTATTTAATTAATTAGATTAATTAAATAATATTTAATTTTAAAATAGATTACTAATAAGATTAGGAATCTATCTAATGACTTTTTGAATTAGGGTTTAAAAAGTCAAAACATTAAACCTATTTAAACCCTGGTTTTAGCCATAAAACGTATTTGAATGCAAAGTAAGAATTTTCTTCAAAAGTTGAGAAAAAACTCTTTTAGCCAAAAACTCTTAACTTTGTCTCTTTTCAAGAACTAGTATTTATGAAAAGACATACTACATAATTAACATTTAGAGAAATCTTAAAACCCTAATTCTTTACTTTGTGTGGATTACCATTAAACTAATTTAAAAAAAGAATGTTTGCACAGTCTCCGTATTTGAGCCATAACTTTTGGATCAGATCTCGGATTAATACGATTCAAGAAGATCTGGAAAGAAAACTCAAAGATCTACAACTTTTTATTTCATGAAGAAATTCAGATTCAAAAGTTTTGAAAGTCAAAATAGCAATTAAAGGTACGGATATGTAGAAAATCTGAGAAAATCTTAATTTATCTCCATCGGTAGTAAAGATCTAAAGTAAAATTTTAATCTTCTATTTTATATTTAATTGATATTATAAAGTATGTTAAATAATATAATCTTGGCATGATAATTAATGAACATTAATTAATATGATTAATAAATAATTTTTAAATTTTCGCCGCATATAGTATGCTTAATTCCTAACAAAAAACTCTATACTCTGTAATTGTTTCCACGGAAAAAGAGAAGAAATATTTGCAAGAACAAAGCAAGATAAATCATTGTTGCTGTGAGAAATAGTAATGCAATCATTCCAAATATATTCGGACAAATAATCTTAATTAAACAAAGGAGGAAGAGTGGAAATATTATTCTCTCCATGACCAAAAAAGTGCTTACAGGTTACCAACTGAATGATAGCTTGCTTGTAAAAAGTGATTCGGGCTGCAGGCATGCTAACGAACATGCTTTTTCTCAACTTCTTCAATCTTTTACCAATCTTAACCTTCAACGTTCATAATTTGATCCTCAGAAATGACGATTTCCTTGGAGAATCTGCTTGATCCAACACCATGTAAATCAAAAACTACGCCCGTCGATGACTCACCTCCCCCGGATCTTCCTTGTCAATCTTTGAATAAGCAAACTAATTACTCGTCAGAATAGTCATAATTTTCCTTCGAAATTAAAGAGAGTAAACAATTTTTGGTTGCAGAGAAAATTGAGCAAGAGATACAAGTGAAGTTGAAGCTTCAATCTGTATTTATATACAACGAGTTGAAGAATTGAGATATGGGTGATGAAGCAAGCAAGCACTGCATGTGCACTAACGTTTAATTTTGTTGAAAAATAAAACAACAATTAAGAAGAAAACAACAATCTGAGTTGGCCTTACATCATAGTGTTCGTGTGAAAACTTACCTACTCAAGCATGCATGCCATCACAAGATGGATGGTTGAGTAATTATGGGGATTATTAATTCATAATCTCATACCATGTGGTTGTTGGATCTTTTAAACACCATCGTGAGACTGGTGGGTACATGCAGAGACACCAAAACCTTGAAATCAGAACGTATTTCTAACATTTAAATACAAATTGTTCTCTTTCTCTCTCTAGAAAGTACAAGCATATAATCTTTGTTTTTGAATGATTTCTGTACTGCCACTACTCGTCTATTTATAGACTTCATGGTGGCTATTCACGGGCAGATGCATGACTTCGTTTTGGACACAATTGTTCCATAAATAATTGTGTTTCCTCCATGAACAATTGCTTCCCTTTGGAAGCATTGTCACTTTTGGCTGAATCAATGCATCCCACTGCAATGTCATCTTATTACATTGATCATATATACAACAATCTCCCACTTGATCAAAGTGATCAGGTTTATTTCCGATGATTGCATATCCTGTGTGCACAACCAATCATCTTTACTATACCATAACTAAATCACAAAAATTATAGTATACACATTTTACAAAAGTAAAATGGCGCTACAATCGAAACTAAGAAAAAAAAAACTTGTTCACACTTAGTTTTCATAGCGACTTACACACTAAGCGCCCAGTGTTACATAAATTCATCTTGATATTTCCATACAAACTTTTATATCTAAGATGATTTATTATAACCCTTGTTAACCTCGCTATAGTGTTCTCTATCTTTTCTACGACCAATATTCATAATTAATCAGATAGAGATGTACCATTATTTTCTCAGGCGTCCCTGATATTTAACAAATTATACCTACTTTCCATATGTTAACTACACATCTAGATGATTCTCAAACCCATAGTAGTTACATGTTTTCTAAACTTTTTTAGAGACAATCCCTTGGTCATAGGATCGGCTACCATCTCTTTCGAGGGGACATAATCGACTTTAATTTCACTCATTTCCATTATAGTGATAACTAATATCAATGTGTTTTCCTTTGGAGCTATTTCCTCCACCTTTAATCAAATAGATGGCAGACTTATTATCACAGAATATATCTACAGGTTCTTTAAATAAATCTAATTGCAAATTATCAACAAACCTTTTAGCCCATACAGTTGTACTTACCGCTATACTACATGAGATATATTCTGCCTCTATGGTAGATTTCGCAACACAGTCTTGTTTCTTACTTAACCAAGAAACAGCTGTTCCACCATATAGAAACACATTACCATTTGTTGATTTTCTATCATCCATATTTCCAGCAAAATTTGCATTACAATATCCAACAAATTTTAAATTATGTAAACCAAAACAAAGTTTCATACTTTTGATTCCTTTTAGGTATCTTATGATCCTTTTGACTGCTTGCCAATATTCTCTTTCTGGATTTGATTGATATCTACTAACCACTCCTACTGCATGTGATATGTCTGGCCTTGTACTAGTCATTGCATACATTAGATTCCCAATAGCTTATGCATAAGGTACTTTTTGCATTTCTTCTAATTCGACTTTATTTTAAGAACATAAATCTTTACTCAAAATAATTGAATTGCACCTGAGTGTAGTTACCAGTTTACAATTTTTCATGTTAAACCGTTTAAATATTTTCTCTAGATAATTCTCTTGATCTAGATATAACTTCTTTAACTTTCTATCTCTGGTAATTTTAATTCCCAGAACATAAGATGCTTCACCCATGTCTTTCATATTGAACTTCGTACTCAGATATGACTTTGTTTTATTAATCATATCTATGCAATTATTGACCAATAAAATATCATCCACATATAGTGAGAGTATAGATATTTTGTCTTGGCATTGCCAACTATAAACATAATGATCCAATGGATTCATTTTGTAACCCAAATCCAGGATTGCTTGATGAAATTTTAAATACCATTGTCTAGACGACTGTTTAAGTCCATACAAAGACTTCTTTAACTTATAGACTTTGTTTTCATGTCCTTTAACCAGAAAACCCTCTGGTTGCGACATATAAATATCTTCCTTTAATTCACCATTCAAAAATGTCGTTTTCACATCTAATTGATGCAATTCAAAATCCAATCTAGCAACAATTGCCATGATAATTCGAATGGATATGAATTTAGCAACCGGTGAATAAGTATCAATAAAGTCTATCCCAGACTTTTGAGTATAGCCTTTAACTACTAATCTAGCCTTATATCTGTCTAAACTTCCATTAGCCTTTAACTTTTTCTTTAATACCCATTTACAACCAATGAGCTTTCTTTCTTTAGGTAAATTAATTAATTCCCAAACTTTATTTTTCTCAATAGATTCCAATTTATCTACCATGGCTAATTGTCATTCCCTAGAATCAAACTGCCTCATAGCATCGCTATAAGATTTGGGATCATCACTTAGTTGACTTTCCTTATTAATGGTAAAGACATAATGATCTTTCAACCATTGAAGAGGTTCCCTTTTTCTTTTTCTCCCACTATTCGGCACATTTTTACTAGATTGTGCGGAAGTTGTGGGATCAACAATGTCCTTCAATTCTATGTTGGGATCATTGATATGTTATATTGAAGTGATAGGGATCTCATTTTCGTTGAGTAACTTAAGTTGATCGTTAGAAATAACTGTGTTTGTCTTTTCCATAAACACAACATCTCTACTTTCTATGAGACCCTTGTCTGGATGATAAAACCTATAACCATTTTCATTTTCAACATAACCAATGAAGTTACATTCCCATGTTTTGGCATTAATTTTATCCCTTAATGGCTTAGGAATAAGAACATGAGTCTTGCATCCCCAAACCTTTAATTTTGATAAATCTGGTTTGGTTCCCATCCATATTTCATATAGAGTTAATAGCTTACCTTTTGTGTGAACTCTATTTAGTATATATGTGTTTGTCTTTTCCATATATACAGCATCTCTACTTTCTATGAGACCCTTGTCTGGATGATAAAACCTATAACCACTTCCATTTTCAACATAACCAATGAAGTTGCATTCCCATGTTTTGGCATTAATTTTATCTTTTAATGGCTTAGGAATAAGAACATGGGCCTTGCATCCCCAAACCTTTAATTTTGATAAATCTGGTTTAGTTCCCATCCATATTTCATATGGAGTTAATAGCTTACCTTTTGTGTGAACTCTATTTAGTATATATGCTGCTGTAGATAATGTTTCTCCCCAAAAATATAAAGACATTTCTGAGTAAGACATCATCGATCTTCTTATATCTAATAGAGTTCGATTTCTTCTTTCTGCTATTCCATTTTGTTGTGGACTATAGGGCATCGCATAAATATGCCTTATACCATTTACTTTACAGAAATCATCAAAAGCTTCATATTCTCCACCTCGATCACTATTTAATGCTTTGATCGAGCAACCCAATTGTGTTTCTACTTCCTTTTTATATTCTTTGAATTTTTCTAAAGCCTCCGATTTATGCTTTAGAAAATACACATATACATATCTAGAATAATCATCAATAAAAGTGATGAAATATTTCATACCTCTATTTGTTTTAGTCCTCATAGGTCCACATAAATCCGAATGTACTATTTCAAGTAAATTTGATGATTTTCAATGATTCGAAAAAGATTTTCTCATCATTTTTCCTTTAACACATGATTCACATGTGTCAAATTTATTCAGATCTATTTGAGGAAGCATTCCTTTATTGCTCATTCTGAGCATTTTATTTGTATTTATGTGACATAATCTTAAATGCCAAAGTAAAGCATCATTTAAATCTAACACATAGACATAATCAGAAAAGAAAGTTTTATTCATTGTAGATCCAATTGAGTACATGTCATCAATTCTTTTACCCCTTAGAAGTACAAAACCATTTGACCCTATGCTTACAAACCCAAACTTAAATCTAATCTCAAACCCCTTTTTTTTATCCAAAACAGACACGGAGATCAGATTTCTTCTCATTGATGGAGCATACAACACATCTTTTAAAATTATGGTGGCATCAACAGATGAGATTTTACAATCTTCTATTCCTTGAACATCAACATAAGTATTATTACCCATGTATAACCGATGTTCCCCTGGTGCCTTTTCTTTAAAGTTGACAAATTGACTTTTGTCATTGCTCACATGTCTAGTAGCACCAGAATCCATCCACCATTGATTTTGAGATTCAGCAATCAGTGTCTCAGAAACTGTTAAAACAATTTCTTTCTTCTCCATCTTCTTGTTTCTCCATTTTCTTGTTTCTCCATTTTGGACACTTGGCTTTGAAATGACCAGTATCCCCACATAGAAAACACCCATTTTTCTTGTATTTTTTATTTTTCCGTCCAGACTTCCATGATCCCTTCTTTCATTTTCTATTCTTCTCATTGTGCTTGCTTTTATCAATTTGAGAACTTTCTGCCAAAAGAAGATTGTTGGAGCGACTCTCCTCTTTTCTTCTATTCATCCTAACCTCTTCAATTGCCAATATTGCAGGCAATGTAGTCATGGACAATTCATTTTGCCCATATGTTATTGAGGTTACAACATGATCTCATGTCTTTGGCAAACTATTGAGAAGAACTAAAACCTGCATCTTATCAGAAATTTCATGACCAGTATTTGATAAATCTTTTGCAAGCAATTCCATCTTGATGATATGATCTCCTATACTTTCATCTTTATTCATACGAATACTATTAAATTCTGCTAACTTTAATTGAATATATATATTAGATTTTGGTCCATACTTATTATCTAATACATCTAAAATTTTCTTAGCAGTTTCATAGCCCTCATATAAAGGAATCAAATCATCCTACATGTTACTAAGTATAGTTTCCTTCGCTAATTCATTATTCTGCTCTCATTTTTCTAAGGCTGTGGCTTCTATTTATATGGGTTTTTATTTCCTAGTAACATACAATATTTTCTTATGTGTCATTAAATAAGAAATTCTTCTTTTCCATATGTTATAATTCATATTGTTTAACCTTTCTATTTTGGTTAAATCTGTATTAATTTTAATAGTCATAATGTAAAATAATGACATAAATAAATAGATAAAATTGTAAAAATTTAAACTGTATAAATTTCAACTCACAGTTAATTAGGTTTTAATAACCTATTATTATACTCGTTCAAATGTGATCGCAAATATGGCTTCTTATGATTCTTTACGTTCTCTTGATCAGAAATATGAGTAACCCTCTTTTCTCTGAATAATTGTGTAGTATACACAGTCTCCGAGTATTTCAGTGTTCTTGCGAGTCAAAGTGGTCTCAAACCTTAAATTTTTCTTGCAGCACTTATTTTCCTTACACACAAGTTAGGAATAGTAAAATTTATCTCTTTTTGATGTGTAGGTAACCCAAGATAGTGCAAAACCGATGTTTTTCTTTTATTTTTCCGTGCACTTACAAAGATTTCTAAATTTTAAGTATTCAAATCAAAATTCTAAGGTCACAGATCAATCCGGCACGCTGAAAAACCTTAGGGTACCAAATTTCGCTTTGATCGGAGTCCGTTTGAGCCTTGAATCGGGCTTGTGAAGTTTTGTCGATTCAACCGAACTAGAAATGGATCAAGCCAGACAGTTTGGTTGGACCAGGTTTCTGTGTGGACCGAGTTTTGTCTGAACCAGGCTGTCTAGTCTAACCGAACCGAGTCTGTGCTGAACCGAACAAGTTTTGGGTTAAACCGAACTGGGACTAGGCTGAACCGAACCGGATCTGGGCTAGACCGAACCTGGTCTAGGCTAAACCGGGTAGGAACTGGGCTGGACCGAGTCGAATCTGGATCGAACCGAGTCAGGTTGGGTTCAGGTCGAATCTGGCGCGTGTGCTGCACGCTCCGTGCGCGTAGCTTCTACTCGCCTTCAACCTTCGGGCACGTGTAATGCACGCACCATCGGGTCTTCTGAAAAATGTCTATTCCAGCCATTTTTTAAGTCAGATTTCGACGATTCTGGCTTTTTTAGACTCCTCTTGACGATTAGAATACGTTTGAATCAAGAAAACTTCAAAAACAACAATCAAATTGATCGAAAAATAGTGATAAAGATTCCACCAATTTTTGGGCAATTCCGATAAAACCGTACTCTGATACCACTGTTAGATCTTTTAAACACCGTCATGAGACTGGTGGGTACATGCAGAGACACCCAAACCTTGAAATCAGATCGTGTTTCTAACACTTGAACACAAATTGCTCTCTTTCACTCTTTAGAAAGTACAAGCATATAATATTTGTTTTTGAATGATTTCTATACTGCCACTACTTGTCTATTTATAGACTTCATGGTGGCTATTTACAGGCAGATGCATGACCTCGTTTTGGACACAATTATTCCATGAACAACTGTGTCTCCTCCATAAACAATTGTTTCCCTTTGGAAGCATTATCACTCTTGGCTAAATCAATGCATCCCTCTGCAATGTTACCTTATCACATTGATCATATATACAATAGTGGTGGATAATCATAAATCTTTCTGATGAATATTTCTGTCATTGAAATCAATGGCTGTAAGACTAGATATTAATAGACTTATTGTATAGTCGAGCAATGCTTGCATAGGCACATAAGTTAGAGTTTGATATAATGCGAATTCTGAGAATTCTAGTTATGCACAAAATAAGAGTTTGACTAGATAGTAAACTCTTATATTTCTAGAAAGTAAGAGGCGTTAACTTCGTCTATAAATTAAGTGTTTGACATTGTGTTGCCAACAATCAATTGATTAAAGAGAGTATTGAAATTTGTGTGATCTAGTACTCGTTACAGAGAGAGAGTTTTGGAGAGAAAAAATCTAGAATTTTAGAAGAGTATTCATAAGAATTTATTGAATGGTCTTATAGTCTTTTGTAATTGATTAATAAAATAGTTGAGCATAAAATACCTTCGTAATTATATTATTTTATCTTTGTGATTGTGTTAGTTTGTTTATGCTTGTATTAACTTACTTGAACAATAAATTGACAAAAAAGTGAGTGTTTGTGTTAATTTATTTGTACTTGTGTTGGCTTGCTTGTACAAGAAATTAACAAAAAAATGCATGCTGGTTATGAGAGATTTGATGCATCGCTGAGTTGGCCTCTTATCACATAAAGAATTCCATGACACATAGAAAACATGCATAATTTCGACCGGCTTGAAGTGTCTTTCAAAAAATAATTGAAAATAAAAAAAATTATATAAAATTGACCATTTAATTAAAAAAAAAAAGAAGCAAAATTCACGTCAACTGAAATTGAAAAGACAAGGGTAACCTCGCATATGTGGCTTTTCAATGGTTGGGTGGTGCATGTGTGAGAGTCAACGCTGCTGACAGAAATTGCTGTCAATTTCTACTAATAATTTTCTTTTTCTAAAAAAATTAAAAATAACATTAGCTACTATAAATTGTAGGGACTTTTTTGTTATATCATTAAAAATAATAATAAATTTAAAGTGTGATTAAAATTAAAGTGGCATAATTTTTAATTCGCGATTATTATTTATGAGATAAAATTATTAAATATTAAATATATTATAAATAGAATGATGGATAGTAAATATTAGTCGTGGGTATTTATCAAATATTTTATTAATTATGTTTTTAGAATTTTACAAATTTAATTAGAAATAGACTAGTCTTAAACATATTATTAATAGGTTCATCTAATGATATATTGCGTAATATGATTTGAATTTTATTAATAATACTTGTCTAATAAAATTTTATTCGACTATTTTAATGCGGGGGTGTGTGTATATATATATATATATTATTAAGAAAATTTTTTACATATTTTTCCTAAGATTTTATATAATTGCATCTAGATGGCATCTATCAAAAAATATTCACTTAACTCCCCTACTTTTTGTTATTCTTTGTTACTTAACAAATAAAAATATAAAATTACCTACTTACCCTCTAAATATGGTATCTACATCACCTTCCCTAGCAATTACTGCAATTATTTTTATTCTTAATTTTCATTAACACCAACCTACATTTTCAGAAAAGAAATTACAACCAACAGCGCCATTATTAATTAACTATCCAAATTTAAGTAGATATAGATTTAATTTAAATATTAAATTATTGGATATCAGCTTCAATATTCTTTTTTCATTAATATTATTTAGGTGTTCATACATTAATTTTTGAATTTTTGTTAGAGTCAATAATTTTAATATATAAATATTGAAGTTGATATCTAATAATTTAAAGTTCAAATTTAATTTATGTCTGCTTAAATTTTGATGCGTAATTAACAATGTTAATTGTAATTTTTCTTTTGAAAATGTAGATTGTGGTTAATGGAGATTAGGAGTATAAATAGTTATAGTAGTTTGGCGAAAGATTGGATGCGATGATTAGAGGATAAGTAAGTAATTTAACTTACGTTAAGTAAAATAAGGGTAACAGAAAACGAGGAGGTAAGTGACTAACTTTTTACAAATACCATCTAAGTATAATTATATGAAATCTCAGGGAAAGTAGGTAAACTTCTTATACACACATATTGGTTCAATAAATGAGTACAAAAATGCTTGACAAAAGCACTTTTAGATGGGTAAACACACACACACACACACACATATTGGTTCAATAAATG
>JAXCLQ010000004.1:4569380-4734218 GCA_035584115.1 Cedrela odorata
AGTGGTCTTGTTCCCTTTTTAAAGTGATTAATAAAAAGGTTGAGGGCGTGTGGCCTTCGTAATTAAACATATTGCTTATGTTGTGTGGTTGTGTTGCGTTGCTTGCGTTGTGTTGCTTTGGTTGTGCATGCTTGTGTGGCTTGTACAGAAAATTTGTGCAGAAAAGGAAGTGCTAATCAAGGGTATGCCTTGAGCATCGCGGGGTGTGCCGCATAGAAAAAAAGAGCCCCGTGACAATCCATGATAACCTCTGCACGGTATTACAGGCTTATTGTTTGGTACATCCCATGCAACAACCTTAAATGAGATTATTTGAGACTTTCATGCGATTGCCACGACGATTCTAACAGCATGACTAGCAAGTATAAGATTTTTGGTATCAAAAATCACTGAATTATCTTTGCTGTAACACTTTCTTGGTGAAGAGGTCTTTGGAACAACTGGGGAGAACATAAAGAGTAATTAGATAGACCTCGTCACACATCTCTTTGTTTGAAGCCATCAGGAAGAAGCCTAGCGGCTTTACACATGGTCTATGTTCTTGAAGTGGAGTGGAGGTGTGATCATTGATTTAGGTAATGCTTCCAAAGATCAAGAATCAAAATCAGTAACGTGAAGATAATAGAGTCAAAACCGACCTACGTATAATATAAGCCTATAAATGCAACTTTGAAAGAGAATAAAAGAAAAGATTCAGATACTACACCAATTTCATTCAGTCCCATCCCGTATAACAACAATTCACACGTTAATACCTCGAGACTGAAATTGGGATATCAACAATATGTGACAAAAATATATATAATTTTTTTTGTGATTTTAAAATTACTTTATAATTAAAATATAAAATTATAATCCAAAATATTATAATGTATAGTTTATAGTTTAATAATACAACACATAATTTACAAAAATTATTTATTAATATCAATTATCTTGTTATATAATAAATCTCTTTTATTCGTGGTAATTTATATGATATTATTATGTCATTTGTCGTACAATTATTTACTTCATTCATGGTATAAGGAGGAGTTTTTTTGTTGGAAAGAATGAGAAAAAAAAATTGTTAAAAGTGAAAAAATGACTTAATTAAAATGTATAATGTAATGTTATTAAATAAATATGACTTGTAGTATTTAATATAATTAACCACCATACTAATAAGGCAAGACACACAACTTACAACAATTGTGCAAATTCAACCTTATTTTTACACAAATTCCGAAAATAATATACAACACAAGAAAAATATAAAGAAAGAATATAAGAGTTACGAGAGAGTGTTTTTACGTAAATATTTAGATATTTAATAAGAGATTTAAATATAATTTTTAAAATCAAATGCTTTTACTATATAAATATAATTCTTTTAATAATTCATAATCTCTCTATAATCTTTAAGATGCAAAAGACATATCTACAAAATTATTTAATTAAGATAAGATCTATTAAAAATATTTAGATGAATATGACCTCTATATTGAACAAATCTAAATCATAGACTTGGAAAAAACATGAGACGTGGCGTAAGGCAATTCTTATGTTTATATTTTTTTAGATGAATATACTTTAATTATTTAAAATTTAACAATTTTTTTTGTCTCATTTGCAAATAACAAAATAAATCTATGATTTAAGTTTAAAATTTCAACTTACTCTAAAAATTTAAATTAAGTTGAAATATAACTTACTTGAAATCATTTAACTTAATTCAATTATATAAAAGTATTTTTTTGTTTAAAATCAGTATATTGGTTAGTTTAATAAAAAAAAATTGTAATACGATCATTTTGATAAATTAACTAAAAAAAGAGACTATTTTGATAAATTTTCCAAGAAAAAAAATTAGAAAAACAAAAACACACTTCCCCACAAGTAATAAATCTCCACCGATTTCTATTTCGATATATTTTCCAGACAACACCCTTTTGTGCTCCGAGCGGTAAACTCGCGAAACGTAAGTCCCTTCAAACTATATATTTTTATGTTGTATTGTAGTTGATCTTTTTGAAATTGTTATTAACAGAAAAGGGTGGAAGAAACTGAAACAGACTAGTGTTCAGCTTCGTGATATTGTTGTTTGATTTCTGGGTTTGTCTGAATTTAAAGATCTGGCTAGTTTAATTAGTGCAAGAATGGGGCTTTATCAAAATTTGTGGACTGCCCTGTTCAGTTTTGAGATTTTTATATTGTTTCTGTGTTTGTTTTTTTTTTTTTTTTTGTTTGTTGTGAAAATTTGTTTCTTCGTGTTTTTTGAAGCATGGAATGTCAGCAAAGATATGAACTTTAGAAGTGGTGATAATTTGGAATGGAAAGTTTAAATGGGTGATTAGGAAACAAGAAAGATATAAGAATGTTGCAGTGGGGAGCTTGGAGTCACAATTGCAGAAGTTATTATGTCAATTTTGTAATGGATTCAGAGGAAGTGTGAACCGACGTGCATAGAGCATACACTAGCAAAATAAAAAGAGAGAGGAAGAAGATTCGAAGATTAATTTATGTAATAGTATTGTATAAAAATGAATTATAATGGCTATAATACATTCAATTACTGGCATCTTATAAAAAGTTTTCTTATTTAATACTACTTTCAGCTTGTTGCTTTTGTATGTTTATGTTTTTGAACCTATCATTTTCAGTCAGTTCTGATGTTTATTCTTTGCCTGTATCATAGATTGACCTCAAACAAGAACAGATAATCCTGGGTTTGTGTTTTATAATATCTATTCTCCATTTGGCTCTTTTTCATGCTATTTATCGCGGGTCACATGATAAATATACAATGAAATTAGAGACAGAAAAAGAAAATCAGTGAAATTTTTTAAGTCGGATCGCCAGTTGTTAAATTAGGCCCATCCATGCTTTGCTTGATTTGTATGCTAGTGCATGAGATGATACTGGGTACAGTTTGGGTTGGTTAAATTGGGATCGGGATTGGTAGCTCAAATTGACTTTGTTTTGTTGATCACGTTTCAATCTTCATTTATATTGAATGAAGATAAAATACCGTATTACCTATATTTATGCTCGTCAGATACAATATTTTATATTGCTAGCTCAAGAAGATTTTAAGATCATAATATGCTTTACAAGTTTACTGTTCTTTGCGGAGGCTGAACTTTGTCAGTTTAGTGCTCATTTTGCTTTAGCTAATATATCTTTAACCTCACATCGTAATCATTGTCATCATTTTAAGTGCATTTCTATTTGCATCCATTTGTTCAAGTTTTTTCATTTAAAATTCAATTGAGATGCCCTTAAACCAGAGTGTGATATTTAAGGCTGCCACTTAAGAGGTAGAGTATGATTATTCTACTAATAAATCTCTTGGACTATGTCTTCAAACTGTGAACTAGTAGATTAGTGTTGGACTGTAGATCCTCGTAAGAGGCAGTCCCCGTGGCCTCAATTCTTCAATGTATCACATTCCCAAAATTTGTATTTTTTATGGTCTTATAGATTTTGTAGCATATCTTTCTGGTTATTGTTTATCTACGCCTCCTTTCTGACTAGGAACTGTACTGTGACCTTCTGTCAACATTTACAGTTAGTTTTATGTTCTGGGTTTGCTTGACCTTGCCTGTACCATTAGCTAGATGAGATAGATCATACAGCAATAACTCTTAGAAAATATGTGAAGATGGATGTATAAACAGATATACATCTGATTTTACGTCTGACACATACCAGTGACTTGTCCATAAGTAGGAGAGAGGAACTAGTTTTTCATACTGTAGAAGTTTTGTAGGGTATTATTATATTTCCATGTTGGGTCACAATTATTTAAAAGGCTCAAGTTCTTATGTTGGAAATGCTACTCTTCATGTGACTTCATCTAAACATCTTGGACTAATATTTTTGGAGGTAATGCCCTATCTCCTGGAGTTGTGAGGTTAGTTAATTCATTTAGTAGACAGACAAGCAAAGTAGATGGTTAGTATGAGCAAAGACATTTACTGTTGTCTGCTTACTGTGGTAGCTATTTTAATATATTCATCATATATTCTTATTGACAGCATATGAAGAATTTGAGTTTTGAAATGTAAACTCAACCTACACCAATGAGTAGGATTTACATTACTTCTAAGTAGTCTGACATATATGGTTTCTCGCTGAGTAATCCAGATGCTATTCAGATTATATTTTGCGAGAACTTGAGTGTTTTGAGCTACTGATATTCTATTTTATTATTGTTGACTGATGACCTCTACACATTAATAGATTACCATTCCATTCTCAATCATCAGTTGCTTGATAGAGATGAAAATAGATAAAGAGATTACTACTTGTTTGCAGTGAAATTTAAATTAAGCCATTTTGCATCAATTCGTGTGAGATGAACCAGCAAAGTCAAGGGATCAGCTCATTTTCTCCAACAGATCAGACAGTAAAACGGAAACGTGGTCGTCCTCGTAAGGATGATGGTCAACTTCAGGGGGAGAACATGCCTGTAGTGTCTGGATCTGACAGTGTGAAGAAAAACAAACAGATTATGGGTGCAAGCAATAATGCTATTGATGACATGGTGGGTCAGATGGTGTCTGGTGTCATTGAAGGTTCATTTGATGCTGGATATCTTCTTAATGTTAATGTAGGTGACACTGACACTCAGCTGAGGGGTGTTGTATTTTTACCAGGGCGATTCACTCCAATCACTGCAGCAAATGATGTGGCCCCAAATGCTAAGATGTACAAAAGAAAAGAGATCCCCATCCCGGTTCAAAACCCACAATCTCAGCAGCATTGTTTTGTTCATCCATCAGAACAAATTGACCAGCAAGTTCCACCTGCTGAACCTACTGAAACGAAAACAGATGCACCTAAAATTCCAGATCAAGTTCCACCCTCTGAACTTACTGAAACTAAAACAGATGCACCTAAAGTTCCAGATCAAGTTCGACCCTCTGAACCTCAGTCAGGCATCCCAACTGCAGGTGAGAACCAATCTGATTCTGTTATGACACCTTTAGCTGATAAGTTGCTGATGAATGAGACAGGTCTGTCCTTGGGAGAAAATGTTGCGCCACAGCAGATGTCAGAGTCTATGCTTGAGAACCAAACTGCCTCAATTATGGCACAATTAAAGCATGATAAAGTGGTTGAACAGGATCTAGTGCATCAGGAAACTAATATGGACATAGAGGCGTCTAAAAAATTGGAGCCTGTTACTGCACCATTTGTCAATATGATGCCATGTACTGAAAATGTTAATGAGGAGGCTCGAGTTGAACTTCACCCATTGAGTTCTGATCTCAAGCCAAATGATTTAGATCACTATGAAGTGAAAAGTCTGAACATTGAGGATGATCATACTGCTATATTTCCTAAACCAGAATCCATGTCTTCTGAACCAATTGGAATTGGCTTTTTGATGGATAATACAAGCCTTGAACACAACCAGATTCCTTTATCTACTGAATCGAAATCCATGGGAACTGACATTACTATAGAGAAGCAGAATTTTCCAAGAAAAGATACACCAGAAGATGCACTATTAGAGTTTGCTAACAAGACTATAGCTGGAGAGGACAAATATCCTGCTGTTGGTGAAGCTGCTAACATTACTGCTGGAGGTTCATACTCTGCACTAGTGCCCAGCCTAGCAGTAATGATGTTTGGGGGAGAAGCTATTTCATCCGAACCCAACCTTGGAACCGGTTCCTCTGAGAATAATTGAAAACCGAATATGTAGCTCTTCTGCTGCTACCAATGATGCAGATTCTGATATCAAAGCTGCCATAACATACACTCATTTAGATTTATCTAGTGCTGTCAACCTATCTGGTTCAGGCTAAAAATTTGTTGGAAAACTCAAGACAGGAAAAAGCTACTGTTTTGAAGGCATAATATTATCAAAGTTTTCGAAATAAAAAGGTTATTCCTGTCTTGATTGCCATTAGTTGAGGGTATACAGTAGATGCATATGGGTAATCCAGAGTTTGGTATTGTCTACTCTGGATAATTTTGTAATGTGAATCCTTGCAATCTACTTTTGCAACTTTGGTCTTTATTATTTATGGAAAATTTAGGTTCTAGAATGATGATTGTTTCTCTGCACTCCGTAGGGAGTGTGTTGTTTGTGGTTGAAATTTCCAGTAGTCACTGTTATTTCTTGTTTTGCTTGAATGCTTATTTTTCATTATTAATGAAAAAGGGTTGATCAAGATCACCACCATTTTCAAACTCAGATTTGGGTGGAAATCAAGCCCAGAATCAAATAGAAGCCTCGTATTAGCAATGGCAATGGGGCAGGTATTGGGTTGTTCGAGCCTTCCCCGTACTATACTCGGCTCTATTCATAGTTTTTATACACATCTTCATTTCATATTCAATGACGATGGGCATAAAGATATTTGAACTTTCCATATGGGTTTGGCTATATTAACTCCATACCCCATACCCATTAAGCATTTTTATATTTTCCTATATCCCTTAAAATCTTCAATTATTAACAGAATGAATCACTTATATTTTATTTTTAAATTCATTTCATTTTATCCAATAAGAATCAGTTTCGAATCAAGCTTTTCATATTATTCAATAAAAAAAAAATGCCAACTAGTGGGTGATAATGATGGGCCTTGATTATATTGTTGGTCCGGCCTCACAAATCATCTTCATCAAAACACTGGCGCGTTCTTCACCGCGACCCAATTTCCAGTAATGTCTCGCTGAAGGTTGAACCAAGTTTTAGCCTAGGTAACTTTTCTCTTTTCTGTTTACAATTTAATTCCCATATATATATATATATATATTTAAATTCTCTGAAAATTAAAACCTGTACAAGTTTGCAGTCGATTTCGGTTTATACTTGCTTGTTTCCCGAGAAAATCAAGAAGGAAACATACAATTGATTTCGTCAGACGTTTTGTTATAGTTTCTGGTTGCCTTGGATTCTCGGGACTCGCACAGTGGGGGTAAGTTGAATCTCTTATTATTTTTATTTTTATTTTTTTTGGCTAAATTTCTAACCATAAAATGTCTAATAATTAGCTCTACTAGTAATTATAGTCTGCAATTTTATGATGTGGGTTTCAAGTTGAGTATGTTGGGGTTTATGAAATTTAGATAACGGATAATCTTGAATGAATGTGGTCTGGAAAAATCTATTTTTTACTTTTTATATTTGTTTTTGGTATTAATAGAGAATGCAACTTTCGTTTATTCTAGTTGATAATTGTGTCAAGGAGTTTCTTGTATATATGTGTGAGTCTGGTAAATTAAAATTGTTCAGGAATTCTTTTGGAGAATGGACATAATCTCACAGTTACAGGAACAAGTGAATCAAGTCGCAGCTATTGCTTTTAATACCTTTGGAACATTGCAAAGGGATGCTCCTCCTGTTAGACTCTCTCCAAACTACCCAGAACCGCCACCAGCTAATCCTACAGAGGATGCTGCTAATTTTGCCGAGCAACCCAAGCAAATGAGTGCTGCTCTTGTAAAAGCTGCTAAGCAGGTCCGTGTTTTGCTGCAATTGAGTATCCATTCAACATCCATTAAATATAATAATTAATGTGTTACTGAATCCAGCTATCTCTTCTCATAAAGTGTTGCTGGTGCACAGTTTTGTGATGAGCACCATTTACTGAAACTCTGTGTTTTCTAGGCTTAAGAGACCAAAATGTTCAAGGTGGTACTCATCAGATAAAATAGAGTTTGTGTTGTAGTCTGTATGAGGCTAAATCACTGGATGCTGGTTTCAAAATCTACATTTATTATGTAAATTGAAGAGCATTTGGTGAAGTTTGTTTAGGTAGAATTTGCAGAACATTGAAACAATTTCTTAAACAAGCCATACTTCTATAGGAGTGAAACTATCCACAATGGTTTGGAAAATTAGTGGAAGATTTAGGGGTAGTCTTTGTTAGCCCCTGAAGTAAGATAACGGACGCATTTGATTCTCTGTTTTAGCCATCAATTGCCTCATTTTATGTCCATTTGCTGTATATCAATGATATAATGTTATTCGTTAGAAAGTATCATGCTTACTAAATTAAATAAGGAGTTGGTCAATGTAATATATTGCTGCTTGTTTCTCTTGTAGTTTGATGCATTGGTTGCAGCGCTTCCATTGGCTGAAGGTGGTGAAGAAGGTCAACTGAAAAGGATTGCTGAACTCCAGGTATAAACTATGGAATTGGTAGATTAGCATTCTCCAATTTATTACTCCAACATTTCTTATTTTATTTATTTATTTGGTAATTCCATACCCAGGCTGAAAATGATGCTGTGGGCCAAGAACTTCAAAGGCAACTGGAAGCTGCAGGTGAACTCACTACTCTTTCTGCTTGTGAAACTGACTCAAAATTTTAGGTCACTTTTTCCTTCTTTTGAGGGAAAATCTCTGATCAATCTCCTCTCAATTAAATTTCTTTGGCAGCAATTTTTCTTAGAAGTAGAAACGCTAGTAGTTTAAAATGCCAACAACACTGCATTATTTAATCCCTTTAATAATTACTAGAGGCAATTGTCAAAGACATGAATATTAATTTTAAAAAAACTGAAATATATACCTCTGCACATAATATCTCCATGCATGGAGGTATTCTGGGTCAGATATGAGAACCGCAGATGATGGTGCCACTTAATGTTTGGGTCACACGCGAGAACTGTAAGCACTTGACTATAAATTCTAGGAGAGCAGTTCATATATACAATTTAACTCTGGAATATCGTTGCATAACAAATACCGGATGGTCTGTAGCATCTTTGCCATTTCATTTCTTATTTTCATCTTCTTGTTTTTAATTTTCCTGCAACTTGATTTTGCATTTTTTAGGTCCAAAATAATTTTCCATCAGTAGAAGTAACAATCTTTAGTGGTTTGTGTGGTGACAGAGAAGGAACTAAAACAGGTCCAGGAGTTGTTCAGCCAAGCGGCAGATAATTGCTTGAACTTGAAGAAACCAGACTGAATACAGGGGCAGGTTTAGTCATTTAGGGGTTGTAATACATCCAATCTTAAATGTGTCTAATCCAAGTACTTCCTTCCAGTTCTGTGCCTTTAAACTCGATTGCCTTTATTTGAGCAAGTTAACCTTGTTTGATTGAATGTACAATTTTAGTATTTGAAGTTGAATTTTTCACTCAGAGGAGGAGCAATGGATCATCAAAAATTGCCACTAAAGCCTAACGAGTCGGATGTCATTAGTTATTATTGATTTGCTTCTCCTGAAGCAAAGAATGAAAATGCCATTAATGCATTACATGTACCATACCAAAATATCCCATTTCATTACAATGTTCTAAAACATCAAGTTTGATGACGACACATTTTTTAATATTAGACTTTAAATATTAAAATAAAATAATTATTATTAATAAAATTTATTATCTATGTCACGTCACTATTTAAAATATAAATTAAAATAATTAGTAGAAATATATAGTACTACCCATCATATAAAGAGTTTGGATCGTGGGTGTTGTGTATATACCTGCTGTGTAATCCTTGTAATTGCCCATGTGAAGAAAGAAAGGAGTAAACACAAATTTAAAATAGCATATCATTAGGTGAAAATATAACAAATATTAAATAGGTACTCACAAAATTTTATGAGAATAATAGGGTCCATATAGCACACAATAGGCTATTAAACAAGAGAACAACAGTAGTCAGGACTGGTTTCCCCCAGAAAGGATATGATAGCAAGAAAGATTTAATAGTAGTAGTACCATCAAATCACCGTCGTACTAGTTACCACTACAACAACATTATCAAACACTTAGCTATATCCCACTTGCTGCTGCTGTTGTTGCTGCGGCTGCTGATAATTTCCATACCCAGCAGGATAGCCTCCATAGTACATGTTTGCGTCTTGTGGAGCAGCAGCATAACCATAATTCTCATATCCTTGTGCATATCCATAATATCCAGCGGCAGCATTCCACTGGCTTGGGTCTGGCTGAGCCTGAATACAAACAGATATCTCAAAAGCATTAGTCATCAGATTCAAGAAATGTTCAAATTTACATACAAAAAGAATTAAAATGCTAGTTGAATCGGATGATGCAAAGAACCTGTTTGTTTGAAGGACTGCGTCCCCATGAAAGACGAATATTTTGACCACCCAACTGAGTTCCATTTAACATTCTCAATGCTTCCTCCGCACAGCTTCTGAAGAATTACAAATGAAAAAAATTAAAAATTAAAAAAAGCCATTACAAAGCCTGCTCATTGCCATGGGAAGTTTTAAGGGGGTGATATTCAGAAAAATCACTTGCCTGTCGGCAAATTGAACAAATCCACATCGCTTGCCAGCTGGTATTTTTACATGTACTAGCTGCCCATATTGGCTGAACAATTCTCTCAAATGGTCATCAGTTACCATAGAATCCAGATTACCAACAAACACCTGAATTTCAAATTTTGGAAATCACAAAGATGTCCCCGAAAAAGAAGTTTCAGCATTAAAAATGGAAACAGTACTCACAGTTGTATTATTGGGATCGTCATCACTCTGTGCCCCTTGAGAATTCTGATATGAAGCTGTATATGAAAAACATAAATAAAATATAAGGCAAACAATAAGTGAGGAAACAATTCATCCAATCCAAAATCTTGAGATGGATCAGTATGTGCAAGACCCTGCCAACCCTGGATTGTGAATACTAGGAAAGAACTATTAAAAATAATTATAACAGAAAATGAGCTGGCAAGATGCTTGATAGTTCAAAATGATAGTGCAATACACAATACAAACCATTGTAGAAAAACAATGATACATATTAAATGTATGAATTCATATAAACTTATAAATAGAATTCAACACCAAATTATGAATACACAAACAACCAGTAAAAATAGATCATAGAACTTATAAGAATGTACTGAACAATAAAAATATATTTCGCAAACTAATTTGACAAAAAGGGCAACAAAATGTCTTGCATAAACACCATGTATTGCAACATGATTGCCTAAACCAGGATTCAAGCAGATATACTAATCAATACAGTCGTTGATATAGACAATTAACCAATGCAAAGAAGCAGTCAGAAAGTGGACATCATGAAGCACTCTAAGCAAACACAATATATAAAGTCAAAACAGTTAGAAGCAACAGTTCCATTATACCAAAAGAACACTCGTCTTCTGTATTATCAGGTTGGGACAATCCTAAATACCAAGCTTGGCCAAACACAGAATGATCAAGGGATAAAGCCAAATCAAACGCAAGAAGACTGTTCCCCATTTGTCAGTTAAATAATATATAAACAGGCACAAGAATGTGGTTATATTATTCTGACACACACAAATCATAATAACAATGTTTAATAGCTCTACCAAAAAGATCATCGCAGTTTACATCTACAGTAAGCAGCAGTTGACTAATTCAAGTAACTTATTGAAACAAAAAAAAAAAAAACAGAGAGGGAGAAACAGAAAGTCTATTTATATGTTGATGGCAAAGAAAGGTAGAAACAGCAGGCAGAACCTAATATAAGATTTACAAAAGAGAACTATATGGCGACACAATGATAGTCAAGACACCAGATGCAATTCCATGCAGATTCAGATGCCACCCACAATCATAAGCAGCTTTTTCATGGACTAAAATATAAAAGCATGCATGAACCAGAGCTTCTGAAAATGTTAATTAGATTTATGCATTAAAAAAATGTTAATTAGACACAATGGGAAACAATTGAAACAAACTAATATGTAAAAGACACAAAAAACTAGAGCATAAGAAATTATAAAGGTAGTAATGAAAGTAACTTGACTCAAATGTTAATAACAATGAAAAAAAAATTGCAAGGATAAATACCCAAATATAAACTAAAATGTTACTAGGGTGATAAATCCTTTACATAAGGAGTGAAGTAACAAAAGTAAATTGACTGACAGCTCAACAATAGAATGAACTGAGGAGATACTTAGAAAATGTAGCACAACGGATGCCACAAAAATCTCAAATAAAGGACAGGACATAAACACAAACACTGACCTAACCGAGGGCACGCACTAAAGGGATAACCATTTCAGCTGAAATTAGTTCCAGGCCCATGATGATAGAGCCTCTTGAAACCCTGCTTTGAGACAACAGGAGTTCCGAATCAAGATTTTAATATCATTTATTGTGCCCAAATGCTAAAGGAAATTACAGGAACAAAATGACTTTGGAAAGTGCTGCTCATCTTCAATAACATAACCGAAACAAAGACAACCTAACACTAATGTCGAGTATACTTCACATCAAAAGCAATGGGAGACTAACGTTACAACCTCACCATCTTCCATAAGCAAATTTAAATACTCCATTGTTTTCCAGAAGAAAGAGAACAATGCAACTGAACTAATGCAAATTGGAAATACAAATCAAAACAGAATCAAACTATAGTACACCAGACATAGAGAATAAGAGAAAATTAAAGAACTTCCATACTATAAATACCGACTTTTCCACTTACTGCAACCACAGTTTCACAGTATAACATAAAGGCTCATTTAAACCATATAACCACCAAGAAAGTACCTTTAGGGTACTGCTGCTGACCTGGAGCAATCTTTTTATTGGTAGCTGGACCAATTCGCATGGGTCTTGTTGAACAAAAGACACCATTCATCTCAGTCATCGCACGTAACTGTTCACTTTCATCACTAAACCTAACAAACCCATAACCCTTGGTTCGTCCAGTAAGCCTATCAATGACAACCTTTGCACCCTTAATAGATGGAAACCGGGCCCTGAAGATCTCTTGAAGCATGTAATCAGTAACATCAGCAGCCAAGTCTCCAACAAATATTGTGAAGTCAGGGCCATCATCACGCCTCTCACCAGCACTGAAAGATGCCCAGTTCAACCTGAAGTTCTGCTCGCCACTTGGCATGGCAGTACCATTATATGTCTGCAAAACTCTTTCAGCAGCTGCACGTGTGAGAAACTCAATAAAGCCGTAACCCTCTACTTGACCAGTTTGCTTGTTACGAATTACTTTTACAGTGGCAACCTGCAACAGGAAACACTTTTTAGTCAAAGTGAACGAGGTAAACCAACACCCCTCCAAAATTTTTGTTTGGCATGATGTGTGCATGTGATAATTAAAATAAGACTAAATATAAGAATATATCTTGAATAATAGGTAAAGTGGTGTAATTGTGCTTGGAACTCTCCAACATTTTGATCTTCAAATCCAAATCACACAATCGAAGCTACCTCAACTAAATCTCAAAAAAGACACGTTTTAATCAAAACAAGCATAATTATGTTTCCCCTCAGACCAAGCACACCACAATTATTATTTCGTCAAACATCTCACAGCAACCAAGAAACATGTTAATCTGAATGACAATCAGGAGCAATAACCACAACCCCAACCATTGTTTTACTTTTCAAGTAATTTCACACAGTGATAGCACCTCAAAACAATGACAATATTTTGTTTTAAGATATATTTCAAAAATCATAGCACATAAATGAGCCTATCGTCAAAATTTCAGTAATAATACAAAATCATGTATACTTTCAAAAACTCATTCCTTTTCTTCATTATGTTGTGAACAAAAAATAGCTTCTGAAATATTTATGAACAGAAAAGGGACAATCTAAAAAAATAAAAAATTAAGCTATTAAGACGATGAAGATATTTTGAAGAAATTATCAACCAAAATTCTATGAAGGTATTATGAACAAAAAAAATAGTTATGATATTTACCAGTTAGTATTCAGATTTCAACAAATAGATGGAGCTCTAAAAAATCACATTAAAATAATAATAATACCCAAAACGAAGCGAACCGATCGGCAAATCGAGTGAATTAAGCAACAATTCCAACGCAAAATCTGGACGTCGTTCTAAAATAACATACCTCACCAGTATGTGCAAAACAGTTGGTGAGATAACTCTCGTCCATCCAGTACTGCAAGTCTCCGATCCAAAGCGTCCGGATCTCACCGGACTGCCCCACTTGTTGAACCTGTTGCTGCGACTGCTGCTGAGATGGCACCGCAACACCCGCCGTAGGATGCGGGGCAGCCTGCGGGGCCCACATGGCAGGAGGTTGTCCCTGAGGCTGAGGTGGCATCATCATCATGTAAGGAGGAGGCTGCTGCTGCTGCTGAGGTGGCGGCTGTTGTTGGTACTGGTACTGATGAGCCATCGGTGGTGGCGGGGGTGGAACCGCTCCGGGCGCTGGCTGCATCATGTTATATGAAAATATCTAAAAGAAAGAGCAAAAGAAAGAAACAAAAAAACCCTAACCCTAGAGGAAATGGCTAGATTCGGACTATTCTTTCTTGGTTTATATGGGAAATTGTTGGCACGTATGCTGCTTCCGTGGCAGAATTTGAGTTGTAGATATTTTGTAGCCGTTGGATTCTTGGCCCTTGGGTACAGTCCAGAACAGTACAGTACAGTACAGTACAGGTTGCGTCTAGGATTACGTGAAATTTTATTATAAAATTTAAGGAAAAAACACAATTATAATTATAATTTATAAATAAAGGTAAATTTTAATTACCTTTTATAATTTTATCTAAATTTTAATATATTTTATATAATTTCTATTTAAATTTTAGTATAGTTTATTTTTTAAAATTTGATACATTTTATACTATGTTTCAATTATAATATTTTATTTATATTTATTAAATACAAAAAAATAAAAATATTTTAATTATTTTATAATTTTAATTAGTCAATTAACAGTTAAAATTATTAAGATTTGTTTTCATAAGACAAGAATGAGATTTTAGTCATTGTTTAATTTTTTGTTAATTAATCAATTATTAAATATAACAATTTTATTGTTGATGAATACTTTTTAATTTCACAAAACATACAATTACGCACTATTTTACCAAATCTTAAAGAATGTATATCCGTACTTATATTTATTTATGATATAAATTTTTTATATTAAGTTTTAATTTTTATATTTAAATTGAATAAGATAGTATTTCATATTGCGTAGATTTCACAATTTAGACCACAACACAAATTCAATATAAATAAATAGATTTGGTTTTTAAAAAGTAAGGTTAATATTAAATGGTTGATGCAAATAAGTTTAAAAATTTTTGTACTAAAATTTAATTATAACACAATTAATTGTTTAAGTAATTATGTGATGTTAACTTATTTATAATTTAATAAATTTATTTTATATTTAATTATATTAAAAATAAATTTTATTAGTATTTGAGTTAATAATATTATAAATATTTTAAAATACATATAAATAAAATATATGTTTAATAAAATATTTTTAAAAGATAATTAATAAAAATTTAAAACAGAAAAAATATTATTCGACTTTTTTTTTATAACGTTGTTTTTTAAAAATTCCAACAAAAATATTTTTTTATTTAAAACATAGAACTATGCATTGATAAAAATTAAAAATATAATATATTTTTAATTTCAAAATAATATTTAAAAACAAATTTCTATATTAATACTTTATTAGATATCATTAAAGTTGAATTTTGTGTTATAAATGAAAATTTGCCTAATAAAAACGGTCGTTTTATCTTTTAACCCAAAAACCAAAATAATAATAATAATAATAATAATAATAAATTAAAAATAAAAAATAAATTTAGTGTCAAACATGTCCTATTGTCGTTTACTTGTGAGTTGCTGTTAGAAATGGTACTAAACTAAACTGTAGTTCCGTGTCCGAAATGCATTGGATCTGACGAGCTTCTTTCACTTGAGTTTGCAATCTGCTGCTGCTCTCTTTTTGCAATTCATATTTTTTCAACCTGGGACTTGAGAGAGAGTTTTCATTCTGGTATGTATGAAAGCTGATATTTCTAAAGTTTTAGAAGTTCATTTGATCTCCATTGTTTCTCCCAACATTTGTTTGATTTATTGTTCTTTAGATTGTGTATTGCAATTCCCATCTGGGGATTAGAATTTGTAACGTTTATACAACGTGGATAAGTTAGTGTTATTCTTGTATTTACACATTCTGACTTTTCATTGGAGTTTCAAGGTTGTTGCTGGGAGATAAGATCTGGAGTAAAGGTGCAATTTTTTATGAGATTCTTAGACCCTTTATGATTAATTCATTCAAGATTTTAAGCTTGTAGGATATGTGCGTGTGTTAAATCAAAGGGTTGAGTTCCTTCTTGTTGGGTTTTGGAGTTTTGAGGGATTTACTCGGATCTGATATTGGAGCTGAGATGGATTTGCATTTGAAGAAGTTGTTTGATAGATTCCAGGAGCAATTTGGGTCTGGTCCTGGGCTTGGTCCTGGATCCGGAACTTGCCTTATGAAAGTTGAAGGCATTGCTCCTAAGTTTATAATGGCAATATATAGAGCTGCTGCAGCTCTATACAGAACAGAACCATGGAAGAGAATACGCCCGGGACATCTGTTTGGTATCCGGGTTGGGAAGGATTTGGAGTGGTCCAATAAGAAACAGCCATTTTCATGTGCCCAATTTGTTGGAGGCGATGGCGGAGACATTGGGTTTTATATGTTTAGAAATGAAATTGATGGTAAGAAGATGTTGGGTTCAAGAGAGACAATTCGGATTCCCAATGTTGAGCTTTTGAGGGTCACTTTTGAGATTGAGTCATTGATGTTTCCATCAAACAAGAAAATGATTAGGTCTTTGTCATTAGAAGTGTCAGGGACTGACAGGTTTCCTGTAATTGATGTTGCACGTTGTACATCTTCGGGCGAGCTTCAGTTTAGGAATCCAACTCTTGAGGAGCTTAGGTTTGTTTATGCATGCATGAGGGCTATTTCTTTGGTGCACCCTTTGCTTCAGGTGGATAATGAAGGTGGTCCAAAATGGTCAAGGTTGGTGCATTTTGAACCATTTATTGAGACTGTTGATATTCAATGGCCTCCGGAAATGGCCAAGGGTAACGACCTCGTTGCGGTTATGGTTTCACATCCTCCTGGTCAGACGTATGAGGAAAAGGAAAACTCAACTGCTAGCTCCACACCCACCAAGTATGCTGAACTGCCAAACGAGGAGATCTTTGCCGATGTAAGAGTGAACTCAGATGGTGGCTTGAGGCAGTGTCCAATGTGTGAGAAGGAAGTCCATGGAGATCAGTCCATATGTTGTGGACATTGTTGAACTGTAATATATTGTGGTTCTGTCTGTTAGAAACAACAATGGAAGGACACTCATAAAAGTGTGTGTGGTCTTTACAAGGCTATGATGGAAAGGGAATAAGAGCTGGCAATGAAAATGTTCTTGTTCCCTTGTTCTGCTGACCAGCCTTGTAAATGGCTTGAAGCATTTGGTGTTCATCAGTAGGGCATGTGGAGGAGGAAGTGTAGTTGTTATTCTCACTGTTCCTTTGGACTCTTTCCTGTTAAAGGCGGTCTGTGTGATTCATGGGGTGGACTGGATGGTGAAGTGTATCCTCAGGATTCACCTTTTCACAATCATTCAAGAGATGGTATCTCTATCCCAATCCTTCTTTCTGGTTGGTCAGAGTACTATAATCTTCGGTCACTACCATTGTCTAGCCCTGTTACTGATATTCTTTCCCACCCTTCGACAGCGTATTATATATTAACAGCTCTCAGTATCAGTTCGAAGAACCGTTTGCTCAAAGGGAAAGAGGTCATTCTTTGCTACCTTGGACCTGAAGGGGAGTTGGAATGGATGCCAACATTTGCAGAAATTGGTCATTTGCTCAATGGATCTGGTAATATACAAATAGTAATGGTGGGACCTGAAGTTCCTACAAATTTGTCAGGGACAACTTCAGGAATAAGTAGCAGAGTAAGGGTTAATTTACTGAGGGGTGTTTATCAGGAGGAAGCCACTCACCATCCTTCTGAACTGTGGATTGGATAGGAATGAAATTTGGGGTCCAGCTCTTGATGTAATCAAAGCCACGGGTTTTCCAGCCTTCTTCACTGATCAGTCTGAAATTTTGTGTGCAAATGCTAAACAGGTTCTTCGTATTGCTGGCTTACATATCACTCACTCTGTAACACCCAACCCCTTCCGCTCACCAGTGGCAAATCATGGGCTTTCCAGCAACTTTCCTTCTTATAGCAATGGTTTTGTGTGCAGGTTGAATACATAGTAGGGCTTAAGAGCCATGGAAGACAGAAACTGACTTTCCGTCTGTTGTTGTATTTACTGGATCGTATATAAAATTATTGGTTATATCTGAGATCTGAGTAGGAGGTTCTGACTGAGAGACAACTTATTGACTTGGGTGTTACATTTAATTTGCAACTTTTTCTTGTTGATTGTTGAATGTTGAATACAACTTCTTCTGCGGGGAGGCTTTATGTTAATCTTGTTCCCATCAAGTGGGAGTGTTGAATGCCAACTTCTTCTGTGAATGAGCTATATCTTCATACTTCCATTCTGATCGTGATTCACTCTACCTAACTTGACTCTTTGTAACCAATTTACCCTGGGCCAGTTCATTATGGTTCTCTCTGTGAGAATAATCTATGCTGTGCAATTTCTTATCCAAAAAAACAGAAAACAAAAATCCTAGGTCGTACAGAATCTGAAGCATATACAATCAACTGTAATTCTAAAATGCCCTTGTTCACTGCATTGTGCCATTGGTAGACATAAGTTTTCAAACTTATGAATTTTCTTTTTCTTTTTTTCCTCAATACCCATAGTCCTAAATTTACCTAATAGTTACTTCATGTTGCAGAAAAGGTACAGTACAGTCAAAGATAGCAATTTCAGTTGATATGATTCTGATTTGATTTTCATTGCCCTTATTTTTTTCTAGTTTCTACATGGGCATAGCTTTTGAATAACAATAATCTCCACTTGCTTAAAAATGGTTGAAAATTTTCAGGACTGCTATCTAGCTCAATTAACGGTCAATGAATTCCCTCCCTGAAGCAGAATCATTGTATATCTATTTGATTTGTCACTATGCTTCAAGTAATTTTCTATAGGAATGCTATTTTATTATCATATGTTTCTTACACTCAAAACTAAGCCTTAGTTAGTCATCATCAACACTACTGCTTTCCTTTCCCCATTTGGTATTTTCCAATCAGCGGATCCCAATTAGGATATTTACTGTCCCATTCATCATAATCAATTCGTCGAAGAATAAGTAATCCCAACAGTCCGTAAACACAGTACACCCTTTGCTACCAATAGCATCAAAATTCAATGAACCAACTAATTTCCCGATTCAGTTCTCTCAGTCTGCACCTCATATTTTTTACTTTAATTATTTCACTGAGATAAAGGGTCCTGTTATGTAAAGTTTGATTAACCAATCAGCTTCTAATAAACTCTCTACCTTTCCTTCAAGTTCCCATCTTCTTGCATACAACAAACAGATTCTTTCTGTTTTCAGGCAATGGAGTTCCCAACTTATCAGCAATCTTCCTGGAATTATCTCATCACTTCTCCTTCCATTTTCTCTTATCCCATCATTCCTGAAAACTATGTTCACTGGACTCAAACCACAGTCACATTTTCTCTGCTGATCTTCCTGGTAAACCCTATAAACGTCAAACTTCTCAGGTTTTCTCTGCTTTCATTTTCCTGTTATGTTTTCATTAGACTTGTGTTTTCTTGCTTTCTTTTTATGGCAGGTGTGAGGAAAGAGGAGATTAAAGTTGAAGTTAAGGACTCAAAGTACCTAATAATCCGAACCGAGGCTGTCGATGAATCGACAAAACCTGCCAGAAGCTTCATGAGGAAATTCCGGCTTCCAAGTATGATCAATATTGATGGAATATCAGCTGGTTATGAAGATGGTGTGTTGACAGTAACAGTTCCAAGATGTTTTACTAGGTGGGGTTTCTGCATTCATCCAGCAGATGTGCCTGAAAGACTAGAAGTTCTTGCAAGAGCTGCTTGAAGTCTCAGAACATCAAACAAATTTGTTTGGTTGATTTGGAATTATACATGGTGGATTCATGTGTACAAAAGTTCGTTGAAATTGATTAGTTCTGAAATATTTAGATTCATTTGTGTGGTCCTACTTCCCCGAAAATTGGATTCGGAATATTAGTGGTAAAATTAAATTTCATACATAGTCAATTCCTGGTCAAATGACGAACTGTAATAATAATGTTCTTGAGAGAATTTAACATAATCTCCAAGACTTGTTAGGTTTAGGAATTCTACTCCGGTCATCATGCTGCAGATGAGGTGGGTGAAGATTATTTGATCCAAACGGGCCACTTTTTGGGTAGCGGGATAGATATTTTTCGTGGCAGAATATGAATCTCTTTTAACAGAAGATAATATGTCATGTCACTTACACGGCAGCCATTGGAACTTCTGGTCAGACAGATTGCATCCACTAATTTAACTAATTAATTAATTAATGTCATTGATTAATATTATTAAAAATATTGCAACTTGGAAATGAATTAATAGCATAAAAGTAGCAACAAAGTCTCAAGTTGCTTATCCAACACGGTCTTGTCTGCTCTCTCTATTCTGGAGAAAATTGTCAGTCTGACAGTAAGCTGAGGCAGCCGCAGTTGCAGACTTGTAGTTTCAATAATCATCAATTATAGAATGATATCAGCATTGCGTCCCCAGGTTCAATGCATGTTAATGTTATGTGACCAGACCATTTTTAATTTATAGAAAAAAAATTAATTCGATTTAAAATTATAGAATAAAAAACTAAAAAAATCATGTTCTGTACAGCACGTGGATGAATCTTATGGTCAATCAAATCCAGGATGTGAAGTGCTCGGTTCCATTGAAACGTGTAATTGAATGGCACTTTGAAACTGTATGCTACAGACAATCCTGAGCAAGATTTTTTTTTTTATTTACGCGCACTGACCCTGATTTTTCAGCTGAATTTAGTTATGTTTAATCAGTTTCAGAAGTTCAACAGCCTGTTTCAATCTTCTTTCCATGTTCTCTCTTCCAACCAGACTTCTGGAATTCCTGCATGGAAGATTTTCATCAAACTTAAGACAATTTTTGTCAATTCTAATTCCGTTAACATGAGTCTTAGTTCAGATTTAAATTCAATTCAAGTATAATTAACAGAAGAGATTCATCCGGTCTGACCTTTTCTTCAAGCTTGCCTTCCTTGTCAGCTCCTCAACAAGACTGTTCAGTCTCTTTAAGTGGGCAGGTAACTTGCATATGGCTTCAACTCCTTTACTAGTTGAGCACATCTTCTTCAAAATCTCAGAAGCAATGAAATATCCCTCATCCTTATTCCTGGAAAAGGTTATCAAGTAAAGAAGTTAAATCACAAATGATTAGAAATTGATGTTTTTTTTTTTAATTCAACCAAAATGATGAAGAATCTTTACCTTAGCAACTCCCACAAAATTGTTTCTACAGATCCTTGTCTGTCAATTAGCACTTCAATCAAATGTGGATGACGGGCAAGGTTTCTAAGAGTTGAGAGTGCATGCTTTAAAACTTCCTGGTCAGGCATGCTTCGATTGACCGAGCGAATAAGCTTTAGTAAGGTATCATTTGCCCCAGCTGCCACAAGCTTTTCGCAACATTTATGGGAATGTTCTGTTGCCATATCTGCAAATGAGAGTTTGACAACGGAAAATGTCGTCAGCGCTTTAATTCAGAGCCAAATAACATCATAGCTTGCAAGTCCAACATGCAACAGCCATAGCTGATTAGTCTAACAACAGGCAAAAAAAAAAAAAAAACTACATTAATTTAATTAATTTCTCTAACCACATTTCATTCTTATCATTTTAGGTCCATTGATGAGCCATGTGCTCTATAATATAGTCAAGCAGAACATGCATGTAATTGAAGTGCTACGATCTTTTTCTTTTATTTTTCAATCAAATCATTTCTTGGATGTTATTCTTTCCTTCTTACCCAAGCATATTCCTGGAGTAGAAAATTGGCTCAATGCCAAGCAAAAAGCTCAAAGTAGTCAATTATATGTAAGAGAATTCAAAGTAAAGTGATACTGCATATATTCCAGAAAGTGATACGGTGACTACAGTAATTTTTAAGGCAACCAATAATGAATCTTACTCAAAGTTGCTAGTATGAAGAATGCCACTGACACTTTCATGCTTGGCAGTTCAAAAAGTGCTGATACAAGTTTGTTAATAATACGCATTCCATCATCCACATTTGCAGCATACTTCTGAACTCTCAAGCGCAAATCCAGTAGCTGCCTACTTGACTCTTTCCGTGCAAGGTGACCTTTCCAGTAAGACTAACTAATTACGGAAGTTAAATAGAATTCCGGAATACAACATGAAAACCAGATAGCATGGTAGATAAAGGAAATGATGAAAAGCATATTAACTCAGACAAATCTATTTACACTAAATGATTCAAATATTCACATCACAAAGATGTAAAGTAAATTTATAATTAAAGTGGCGAATACTAACACATACATCTGAATGCTTAGTTAAGAAATAGTCCAAAGCATGATCCTAAAAGAAAGTTGGTGGTAATGCACATATGTTTGACTGCTTTATTCCATTTTATTATGAATGCTACGCAGTGAAGCACAGCAGAACATGGAGATATGACTGTCTCCGTGTTCGATGCTTCTCTCTAGATGCCTTTCGCCTTCCTGTCCATCCTCGTAGATGTGACTGAATAATGATAGCTGACTTTGTTTTTAATTTAAGCAACAGAACATGTTTCCACCACCTTTGCAGTTTCAAAACGGAAGAGAGAAATATTTTCAGTTCAAAACTCAGGAAGCAGCCTCTTACGGTATTAAAATTGCTGCCACTAGGGGTGGGTGCACGATAGTGAGAAGAACCTACAGCAGTGGAACACCAGATATTAATTATTATCACAATGCCCACAATGCTGCAATTCAAACCACGACTCAATATTTTGTTGAAAAGGAAAAACATGACTCAAATATATAAGATTAAGAACTTTTATCGAGAAAAATATAAGCACTGAAACCTTTGAAGGAAATTGCATGACTACCTAAAATCCTGCTTCTAGTAATCTGTCCCCTAACAAACCGTTGAACTTCAGTAGCAGCATGTTTGTGAAAGTGAAAAGCTCTCCAGCATTTTAGGATCAAACAGTACTTTGGATCTTTATTGCAGCCTCTGTTTGAAACAAAATGTCCCTCCTTGTCAACCAACTACCGAAGCATCTCTGAACACAAAACAAAATGATAATTCTTAAGATGCTATAGCCAAACGATTGAGTATATGAGATAGGCATTTTTTGCAGATAAAAGAAGTTACTAATAAAGACACTGCAGCATAAGGATAAGAACCTTAATTGCTAATCTTCGGTGCCATCTAATGAAGTTATAATATTTGAATTAAGAAAAAATGGGCTTGGAACAGGTTGATAGATTGAGTAATAACAGAAACTTTCTTGATTAAAAATCATAGTAAGAAAAGGAGTGCTTAAGTGATTAACAATAGCTAAGGTATTCCAAGTGGGGTGGGTATAAGTCGTATATCACAGTAGCTAGAACAACAGATTATTTACAAAGAAGATAATCAGCATGCTACCTACATGAAGAACATGAAAAAATATATATATTAGATTATTTTAATTTCCATGCTCCTTTAATTTTTAGTATAATTAAGTCATTATTACAGGAAAAGGTGTAGAAAAGTTGAGAACCAAAACTTAACAGATTTGAGAAATACTTCTTTTTTTCATATTAAATGTTTTGGAAAGAGAAGTGAAATAGAAAACTTAAAAAGTCACTTAAATGCCAAGCTACATAGAAAATGTAAAATCCAAACACACAGTCACTCTTCAGAATCAATAAAAACCAAATTTAGAGAACTTACTTGGATGGCAAGAATGAGGTTCCTAAGTCTCCAGGCTTCTCTCCTCACAATCCAACCACGTACATTAGATTGAATGGTGATGGCCGACCTAGTTGCAACTTTGTATTGCTGAAAGACCCTCCAACCTCTTAGGCATCGGAAATGACTCTGAATTTTAGTTGCAGCAAAGTAATTCTTCTGCAGGAACCTGCTTGATACAAATTCCTCCAAGCAAACTGAATTTTAAGTGCCGCTTGCAAATCATCATCACCATTTTCTTGACATGTAAGTGAAGCTTTATCAATTTCAGAGAAGTTATGAACACAATCCTGACCATCTGTGGCACCACTGAGTAGATCAGGAGTGGAAGAACCATGAAGTACAATCCTCCCAGCCTGATGCCTGCGACTGATCCATATTCTAGCTGCTCGCTGGATGAGCAATACTGACCTTTTAAACTTTGACAAAACGGAGCCTCTCAACGATGAACTTGACAAATCTCCCAAATTATTCAGATTGTTTCCATTTCTCTGTACAATTAACAAACATAAAAAGCAAGTGAGAAATTCAATTAAGTTGCACACAGCATATAAAAGAATTGCTTAGGGAGCAGGTGACCTTTTCTAGTATTGGAAGTGTTAAAGCACTGTATTATGCTTAACTGCTAACCAAGCTCGAATGATAGTTTGCAAATATGAAACCACATTCTTTATCTTCAAAAAACTCCGACGTTCAATCCATCCCCTGAAATGAAACTGTATAATTTTTGCAGCATTTCCTGGAAGCATTAACACAGAAATGGCTATATAAAGGAAGCACAACTGAAGATCCATCACAGAAGAATGGAAATTTCTGCTTGCAGCATTTAAAAGAACTACCATGTCCATTTTCCATTCAATATTAAAATAACAGATAGTGCAATAAAACTGGTTATCAACAGAATAACCAACCTAGAAGATCTTCTAGGAGAAAGTGGTAACACAGCAAAGTTAAATTCCTATCAATTTTAACAAGTAATGATATTCAACTAGAGGATGAACCACAGGATGGATCCTATTATAACTAAAAGAAATTACAGGTTGATGATGGATGATCCAATTAAAACATACGAGTCATATGACAACATATTATCATCCAAATAATGCTAGAGAAGCTTCATAAAAGCTAACCTCTTTCAATGCCAATGTTGTTTTGGCTAGTTGAGAAGCTCTACAAAGTAGAACTAGAACATTTAGACACACTTTTGTAGTTTTGTTCAGCCATTTCTTGCCACCAAGCCGAAGGGCCTTGAACTTCCTCACTGCATCTGTATTAACTAAGAATGTAAGTGGAAAGAGAATCAAATCAAGTTTTATTCTTGTACACAAATGTTGTGGCTTACGAACAAGGAAAATTTTCCTCAATAATTTTAAAAAGTTTCATGAATATACTATGACAGGGCTGCTTCTTAATGCAATGACTGCAACATGTGAAAGGACTGTATCCTTTAGTTGGTGTCATCACTTGCTAATATAAAGATTTTGAAATTTCTAGTATATTGTCCTCATATAAAGTAATAACAGATGAAACTAAATTGAGGCAATAAAAAAGAGAATAGTGGACAGGGACAATTTTTTCTAATATGCTAATGAATCAAGTGGAGCTAAACTGAGGGAACTTAACTGTAAAATTAGTACACATTAAACATGCGTTTTAGTAGTGTATGGTTATATAATGCATATATATATATATATATATATATATATATATACATGGAGAAGAAACAGCACATCTGCCTGAATGGCATACATAACTTGCTGAAAACAAGTACCAGTTTAATAAAGAATAAGCACCTTCAGTGCTATGCCCACTTTCTTCTTCTTGGTCTGACAATGCTTCAGAATTTACAGTCCAGCAATCAAAATTTGAACATCTCCTCTCTGAACTTTGACAATTACAACCCAACAATTTATGAAAATTCAGTTGATCCTGGAAAGCAGACCAAAAATCAATAAAATAATCTCTCCTGGTATGGTTCAGTAATCAACCAGCACATTACTCCTATCATTACCATATTCTTCTTAACAATCAGCTGGGATGAGAGGAACACCAACAAAATTACTACTCCCCGATCACTACAGGCACCATTATGTTATGTCACTCATCTGTAGAACCTGTACGTAGAAGATTTACACGATAATGAGACGTGACCATATGATATTGCAATGTACGCTAATTCAAGTGTGTGAACGTAGGTCAAAAACTGGTAAGTGCATCAACTTCTTGGCTTATTAAGATGCTCAACCACTACAGAGAATACAAGCTATCAGATTACCTCACAAAATGAAATCAGAGAAATCTAACTTAAGGAATCTTTAACTGTGCTTTGCCTCACAAAAGTATCGAATTATGAATTGTTTCCTGATGCCTCAAACATAAATATATCAACAATGTTAAAACCTACCTCTGGAAATTTTCCCAATAGTGTTGTCAGTTTTTGGGACAATATAAAATTGTGGAATACATCTGTATAATCCGCAGTTGACATAATTGATTCTTTACCTCTTGCTTCAAAAAGGGCCTGTGACCAATGATCAAATTATAGGAAAGCAGTGTGAGCAGAAGACCTGAGGAGGTACAAATGGATATAAAAGAATATACAGCACCTTAGAAGAACAAGAACAACAAAGTTTCTTCTGGAAGTAAAAATCAAGCAAGCACCATATGGCTTTTCCATTATTCAACGAAGAAAATTTGTTGATACAAAAGTCATAACTTCTGCAAATCACCTGCAAAACATACAATTCAGTAGAATGAAGAGTTGTGGTACATAGAAATTAGAAGTTGAATTTATAAGCCCAAAGATATTGCATAATACTGGCAGAGACTACCTCTGCCGGGAGAAGGGAGAAAAAAGAAACTGTCTAGGTGAATGGGATCATAAATCATATGCACCCAAAAGAATGAAACGAAACTTCAACGTAAAGAGCTTAACAGCTGTAAGCAAAAAGAAGAATAGAGGAGTGAAAGAGAAGGGGAAACCAGAGGAAAGGAAGACCTAACATGAGTAATTATTCTCATTCTTGAATTCGAAGTACCAAGTGAATCAAAGCTGAACCTTGGTAGTATATATGCAAATAACTTAACAAGATGAAAATAGATATAGCTTATTCATCCTGTTTCAAATGTTTGGATTCTATCGAATGCTACAAAATGCAAAAGAAGAAAAAGAAGTAGAGGGAGAAGAAGTGAAGGAAACAAACATGATATTCTATCAGCTGGAGCTCGTATGTACGCTCGCATGAGTATATTTCTCATTCATATTCAAAAACATAATTTCTCTATTAATCCAACCACAAAAAAAAATAGTACTGATAGCAATGAGGAAGAAATCCTAATACAAATGTTCGCCACGAGCTGTAATACCTGGATCCAATTCAAGAGCAAATCTAAAGGATCAGAATCAACACTGTTGAAGTGGTCCTGTGGAAGGCAAAAACATATGAAGAAAAATTAGAATTCAGCCAGTTTCCATAAAGTTAATGCAAACTTACCACAAAAGGCTCTTCACCATATCAGTTTCTCAATGAACAAGCTAAAGTATAAGGAATGCATCCAATTTAAGGCATACCACACTGGTTCCGCATATTTTGCAAATTTCCTCTGTTAAGACTTTTTTGTTTGTCAGAAGTGGTAGCTGCAGGTTTAAAACATTATATTATACAACTAATGAAATTTCCAGTGTAGTTTTACATGCAATGCACACAAATAGCATAGAACAATGGCTTCAAGAGACAGTTAAGAAAAGATGGTCCCATTTCTAAACTCAGCCTCTTTGGGACACCTACAGTTTTCCTCAATGGACAGGCTGCAAACAAGATTATTTTCACTTGTGATGGCAACACGCTTGCCCATCATTTAGACAGATCTAAGCAAGAGAAATATGACGAAGTTGGCAGGCGATGATCACAAGCGTGTGAGGGGAGGAGCGCTTGTTTCATTCTTAAGGCCTGAAATTTTGAAGCAATAAGTTGGGAAGATGGATGAAGAGGTTAGAAAGCATTTGGAGATGCGTTGGCATGGCAATCAAAAGATTACCATAATGCCTTGAATGAAAAGCCTCACCTTCAACATAATGAGCTTACTTATATTTGGAATGCAACAAGGAGCAAGCAGAGATGCATTTGCAGAGCTACTCCAACAGATGATGGATGGAGTATTGTCAATACCAATAAATTTGCAGTTCACATGCTTTAGTCGTGGCATCCAAGCAAGCACAAAAGTTAGAGCGATGATCATGGATCTCATACATGAAAAGAGGGCAGCATTAAAGCAGCACACTTATTTTCCTCATCAGGATATCATCACTTGCCTTATCAATCTCCAAAGTGAGAATAACTCAACATCATTATCTGATGAGGAAATTGTAGATAATGTCATAGGTGTAATGATTGCAGGACATGACATATCCTCTGTTCTCATTACCTTCTTAATCCGGCTTTTGGCTAGCGATCAATCTGTTTATGCCGTTGTGGTACAAGATATATAGCAAATAAAGATATGCAAATAATTAAATTCATAAGATTGATTAGCAAACATATTAACTGATTAATTACTTGGGAAATTGTAGAACAAGAAGTAATAATGAAGAACTAGGTTTCAGGGGAACTTCTCTCCTGGGATGACTCAGCCAAAATGAAGTACACATGGACAGTAGCATTGGAAACTCTAAGAATGTATCCTCCTTTGCTTGGTTCTTTCAGAAAAGTCCTTAGAGATTTTGAATATGAAGGATACACCATTCTCAGAGGCCGGAATGTATGAAAAATTTTATCCCGCGTTTTGCCAGTTCTTTTCCCTGCTATAGTTTAAGAACTTAATATGCAATTTGATGTCTAAAGTTCATAACTGATGAATTTTTTGAACTTTCAGGTAATTTGGGCTACATGTATGACACACATGGATGAAAGCTACTTCCCAAACCGATCAAAATTTGATGAAACGCTATTTAAGAAACAGGCGCAATCAGCACCCCCTTATAGCTTTGTGGCATTTGGAGGGAGGCCAAGGATTTGTCCTGGAAATGAGTTTGCAAGAATTGAAACTCTAGTTACTATTCAATATATGGTGACCCAATTTACATGGAAACTGTGTTGCATGGATACTTCTCCTTCAAGAAATCCTTTTCCAGTTTTCAAGCAGGATCTGGAAATATAAATTCATCCAAAGAACTGTCACTGTCAAATAATTTCATGTACGCTCTATTTTTTCTTTATCCCGTCAATGAAAAATGAATCGGTCAGATAAAGATGGAGTGAACAATGTGCTAGCAGAGTGTCCTTGAATAAAGGAATAATATCATTTACTTTCCTTATAATATTATTAAAATTGATAAGGATTTGCATGGTTCAAAAATTCATATGAAAACCTCTCTTACACAGATTTTTTATTAGTTTCAAGAAAAGTTCATAACAATAAGAGTATTCTAATGGCTTGTGGATTTGAAGCAAGCACATTATTTCATTAAAAATTTCAGTCAGAGAAAGAGATTTTGTTAAGTGCACTTCATAACATTATGGCTCATAATCAGCTTTAATAGGTTTTAATTTATCAAGTAACAATCTTCTCTGAGTAATTATTTGATATATAGTATGTAGACCAATCATAGAACTAAGAAGCCTTTTGCCATTATTAAATCCTTCTATTCAATCAGAGCAGCTCATTAAAAACATCGCTTGACAATGACAGAAAATGAGCTATTTTTGTACTTCAGGAAAGGTCCAAAAACTTTGATGAACTTCAGAAATTGTACAAACCCTTATTTTTAGTGACTAAGCACCAAGAGAGAACACAAGAATGTTTCTAAGTTAGGATTCTGCTTGTGTTTCTGAGTAATAACAAGGAAACCATAGTTACAGAAATAGACCACAATCTTTCCTTTCCCCTAAACATTTCCGGTAATAGAATCCTCAATTACTTCAGCCATGAATCTTACGATCTACTTCACATTACTTCTTCTCCTTCTCCATCTGTATTTGATCCTGTCAAGGATAACTTCAAAAAAGCTTCCATCAGGCTCTTTTGGGTTTCCTATTATAGGCCACAGCCTCAGCTTTCTGCGAGCTATGCGCACTGATACAATAGAACAATGGTTTTAAAGAAGAATAAGAAAATATGTTCCTGTTTCTAAACTCAGTCTTTTTGGGACCCCAACAGTATTTCTCCAAGGCAGGCTGCCAACAAGTTTGTCTACACTAGCGATAGCGAGACACTTGTTCCTCATCAACCACCATCAACACAAAAGTGTCAGGGGAGTTCTTATGTCATTTTTGAAGCTATATGTTGGCAAAATGGATGAAGAAATCAGATAGCATTTTGAAATTCATTGGCGTGGCAAGCAAATGATCACAGTATGTCAAAATCCTTTTAATTGGCGGACATAAAAAAAATGATGATGTGTTTTTCCTTTCATGAAATATGAGCCTTTTTTTTTCATTTTTTTAATGAAAACATAGGTAATGCCATCAACGAAGACCCTCACCTACAACATAATGAGCTCTCTTCTATTTGGGATAGAACAAGGAGCAAGCAGAGATGTCCTCGTAGAGCTTCTACGACTGATCATTGATGGCTCATTGTCTTTACCAATAAATTTTCCTTTTACAAACTTCAGCCAAGGCCTGCAAGCAAGAGAAAAATTTACAACAATGATCATGGATCTCATACAGGAAAGGAGTGCAGCTTTGAAGAGTCAAACTGCTTTTCCTCATCAAGATCTCATAGCTTGCTTGCTTAGTATTCGAAACGATGGCAATTCAATTGAATTATCTGACGAGGAAATAGTAAACAATGTCATAGTTTTAATGATTGCTGGACATGACACATCCTCGGTTCTCATTTCCTTCTTGGTCAGGCTTTTAGCTAGTGATCCCATTGTTTATGCCACCATCGTTCAAGGTATGCAAATAATTCAATTTTCAATACTAATATTCGAATAAACTTATCAAGTTTTTACTTGGGATAGCAGAACAAGAGGAGATAGCTGAACAAGGCATCGAGAGAGCTTCTGACATGGGATGATCTTGCCAAAATGAATTACACTTGGAGAGTAGCATTGGAGACTGTTTTAGGTCCCTCAAAGTCCTTGGAGATTTTGAGTATGAAGGATACACTATCCAAAAGGCTGGCAAGTATGAAAGAATCTTTTCCCTCTGTCTCCTCTTCCCCCAATTTTTGTAATCTGATATCACGAACTGATAACTAATACGCGATTTTTTTTTTTTCTGAAAATTTAGATAGTCTTGGCTCCATTCATGACGCACAACGACGAGCACATCTTCCCTGATCCATCAAGGTTTGATCCAACACGGTTTGAGAAACAGCCATTAATCCCACCCTACAGCTTTGTTGGGTTTGGTGGAGGACCAAGGATTTGCCCTGAATACGAGTTTGCAAGAATTGAAACTCTAACTACGATTCATTACTTGGTGACAAGATTTACTTGGAAACTCTGTTGTATAGACAGTTTCTCCAGAAACCCAATAACATTTTTCAAGCGGGGATTGAAAATAGAAATTCAGCCAAAATAACTTGTTCTTCGCGGAACTTGTACCGATGATCTTGAGCGTACAAGCACAAGCTCTAGCACACTTCTTCAGTTTCAATCAGCTTCATACGGGTTGTATTCACACCAGTAAAAAGTGAACCAGGTCCTATAATGGTAGAATTGCTAATTTATTAAATAAATTGTTCTCCTTTTAAGGAAGAGCTAATACCATATCATAATTTAAAAACCGCTTGAAATTGTCTACCATTAAGCTGATTTTTCTCTAACAGTTCATGTCTTCAATACTGACTCTGGTCCCGGAAAAAATGAATCATTAATGCTACAAAGCTGAGAAATGGAAGCAAGCAAAACTACTTTTATTACTAAGAGAAATGGGAACTGTTAACTGTACGACACTTGCATAATTGTGCTGCAATGCAGATACATGGTTTTGATTTTCTCATATATATATGGAGCTTCACTGAATACATAAAGCACAAAGGATACAAAGACTTCATTGAATAAAAACATGCTAACAATAAATGGGATTTAAGTGAGCAAATGTGTAAGCTGAAAAAATTGAAATTAATCTATTTGAATTTGTTTGATAGTATCCAGATTCTATATATATATATATATATCAATCATAAAATATATAAACAATCCGTCGTATTATAGCAATTCAACTTGGGATAGAGCAACACATAGGAAATGCCGCCCTCCAATGGCCAGACTAGGCTGGCCCTCAGAACAAATTAATAAAGATCTAAACTAATTTGTTTTCTCTTTGATAAAATAGAAAATTTCATGAAAGATCCAAACCTTTCCTATTCATGATCCCAATGCATAAAAACACAAGAATGCAGCTAATAGAGCATCCTTAGATCTCAAATCCTAATTAAGTCTCTCTATTAGACATGGATCCTGTAATATATTTCACCTTGATTCTCATACTTCACTGAATACAAAAAGCACAAAGGATACAAAAACCATTGAATTAAAACATTCTAACAATTAATGGGGTTTAAGTGAGCAAACGAGTAAGGTGAAAAACTTGAAATTAATCTATTTGAATATGGTCGATGGTATCCAGATTCTACATATATATATATATATATATCAATCATAAAATATATAAACAATCTGTCGTATTCAAGTAATTGAACTTGGGATAGAGCAACACATTGGAAATACCACCCTCCAATGGCCAGACTAGGCTGGTCCTCACAACAAATTAATAAAGATCCAAACTAATATGTTTCTCTTTTGATAAAATAGAAAATTTCATGAAAGATCCAAACCTTTCCTATTCATGATCCCAATGCATAAGAACACAAGAATGCAGCTAATAGAGAATCCTTAGATCTCAAATCCTGATTAAGTCTCTCTATTAGACATGCATCCTGCAATATATTTCACCTTGATTCTCATACTTCTCCCTCTTTATCTTGTCTTGACCAGGAAAACTTCACAAAAGCTTCCACCAGGTTCTTTGGGGTTCCCTGTTGTTGGTCAAAGTCTCAGCTTTCTACATGCCCTGCACACCAACAGAATAGAAAAATGGTTTCAAGACAGAATAAGAAGATACGGTCAGATTTCTAAACTCAGCCTTTTTGGAACCCCAACAGTATTCCTCCATGGGCAGGCTGCAAATAAGTTTGTCTACACTTGTGGTGATAACATACTAGCCAATCAGCAACCATCATCAATCAGAAGGATTTGTGGGGAGAAAAATATAACAGAGCTGAGTGGTGATGACCACAAGCGTGTGAGGGGAGCACTTGCATCATTTTTAAAGCCTGAAGTTTTGAAACAATATGTTGGGAAAATGGATGAAGAAATCAGAAAGCATCTCCAGATGTATTGGCATGGCAAGCAAAAGGTCGCGGTATGTCAAAACATAGACATGAACATATATCAGATATGCAAACATAAACAGAACTAAATTGATGTATGTATAATCATTAACATCTCCAAAACCTAATAAATAAAAATATTAGCAATGAACAATACATCTTGATTTCTTCTCTTCTGCACTATATGCTGGAATCAAACTCAAAATGATGCTCTGCATTTGAAAAAATGATTCACAAGAACAACCAACAAGTGCATCGACAAGATATCATTACTACTAGATGTTGAAAGATATATTAAATTGTGCATGGTTTAGCTTTCTGTATGTTATTGTGCTCGCCCTATTGAACAAAACCGGAAGTTTCTCTTCTTCACAACAACATAGGTAATGCCATTAATGAAGACCCTCACCTTCAACATAATGAGTTCTCTTATATTTGGAATTGAGAAAGGAGCAACAAGAAATGCACTCGTAGAGCATTTTCAAGATATGATGGGTGGAATCGTGTCAATACCAATGAATTTTCCCTTCACACGCTTCAACCGTAGCCTCAATGCAAGAACAAAAATTAGAGCAATGATTATGGATCTTATACATGAAAAGAAGGTTGCATTGAAGCAACAGACTGCTTTTCCTCAACAAGACTTCATCACGTGCTTGCTTAGTACACAGAGCATGGGCAACTCAACAGTAATATCAGATGAGGAAATTGTAGATAATACCATAATTGCAATGATCGCAGGACATGACACATCCTCTGTACTCATTACCTTCTTGGTCAGGCTTTTGGCTAGTGATCCATCTGTTTGTTCCAACATTGTCCAAGGTACGAATGAAACTCTGGTTTTCAGAAATTGAGTCAAGAATTGATATGTACAAGAGGAGGTAGTTCAATTTTGTCCACCCATTTTATCTTAGTGATCTCACATATACTGCATGCATTTATTAAATAACTACTTGAGATTGCAGAACAAGAGGAAATAGCTAAGAGCAAGGCTTTAGATGAGCTACTCACATGGGATGATCTTGCAAAAATGAAGTACACTTGGAGAGTAGCAATGGAGACTCTAAGGATGACCCCGCCTTTGTTAGGAACCTTCAGGAAAGTTGTCAGAGATTTTGAGTATGAAGGATATATTATCCCCAAAGGATGGCAAGTACGAGAAAATGCTTCCTATGTTTTGCATCCTATTCTTTGTAGTAAATAAACCTAAAACAATGTACCTGCAGTTTGATCTCTAAAATCTGTTACTTATAGGCATTTTCCTGAAAATTTAGGTGATTTTGGCTGCGTCAGTGACACACATGGATGAGAATCTCTTCCCAGATCCATCAAAGTTCGATCCAACACGATTCGAGAAACAAGCACTTCCTTTTAGCTTTGTGGCATTCGGAGGAGGACCGCGGATCTGTCCAGGATATGAGTTTGCAAGAATTGAAACTCTAGCTACAATACATTACTTGGTGACCCAATACACATGGAAGCTTGGTCACAAGGATGATTCGTTCTCCAGAAATCCTTTTCCAGTTTTCAAGCAGGGGCTACCAATAGAAATTGAACCAAAGAACTCTGTCAAACAATTCGAATAAGTTTTATTCATATGAATCAAAATTGAATCAGGTCAAGTCATGACAGTTGTTTATTCATAAAATGTTTTTTTAGCTATTTATCCCATTGAAGTAATTTTTACAACACCTGTTCGGACAGTCGATCTTTCTCTGGACCAGGATCACTATTGAAATTTGATCCCACAATAACAAGGAATTAAAGGAACCTATAGAAGTATAAAGGAAAAGGCTTTAGAATAGGTTCATTTTATCAATAAACGAAACCTATGCAGTTTCTCATTGAAAATATCACCAAATATTTGACGATTCTTAAAGAAAGAGTGAATTTCAGAGTTATGACAAGTTCCAAATTCTTTGTGCGTTATATCAAATGCATAAGGACAATATGAAATATATTGACAACAGGAGAAAACAAAACTATGTTGCTAATATAACTAGGTTATTACTAGCGAGGACAATAATGAAGATACCATTAGAAACTTTCTTATAAAGGAATTTCTTCATTTCATTAGATCTCATCCCCAGCAAATATTTCTCAATCAGACACCAGTCCTGCAAACTTTTCATATTTTTTCTTCTAGCCCTCCCTCTTTATCTTACACTGATGAGGAAACTTCCAAAAAGTTACAGCAAGGTTCTTTCGGCCAAAGCCTCCGCTTCCACATGCTATGTGTCATGAGTCGACTTTCTCTTAGTCGAGAATCACGCCTGTGCGGTATTTACTAGCACATTCCAACTAACAAATCAGTCTAATCGAATTTTAGCATAACAAACTCAAGTGAATTAGTTATCTACAAAAATATATCAATAGTAAAAGATAAGTGGAAACAAGTTAATATCATAATACAACATAATCTGATGTTTTATTGATAAAATACGCACAAGCATACAAACCCTCAAGGGCCATACAAATATCGAATACATAAGCGTCTTAACATATTTAGACAATACAACCGAACTTGAATAATTCATACAAGCATCACATTTCTATCTATCCAAGGGCGGAGGAGTACACAACAATGCCCTCGGAGTGCTGATGAACAAGGCCCTTCTAAGACATTTAGCCATCCCTCCCTAAAGAAGATTCTAAGACATTATAGATGTGGCAAAAAGAGACATACCCCATGTCTCAGTTGTCACACCCTTAGAATCGTAAATAAACTTACAATTCCAAGCCACAATGGTGCTTTCCAATTTGCGACCATGGGCTTACTAGCTAGCCCTAGACAAGCAAATGTATGAGGCCCTTACATACTTTCCCACCTAATCTATTAGCGTCCTCGACGATGACGATTTCTTGAAGTCTTCAATCTTCTGTTAAAACTGCTCCAGTTCTTCAGCTCTCCCTCAGCTGATCTTTTCTTCACCAAGGATCTTCCACTTCACGAGAATCTTCATGGTGTCAACTCTCCTTGGTTGCTTGACTCTTCGCTAGAATCTCTTCCACTTCTTCGGTAGTCTTCTTCCACGGTTGCTCCTTGATCTCCTCTCTTGTTGGTTGATGGCGTGTAGAATCTTCCGTGTCAGCGAGGTATGACTTCAACTTGCTAACATGGAAGACCAAGCGTATCTTCATCTAGGTTGGCATCCCGACCTTGAATGTAGCCTTCTCTACTCTGGCAATGACTGGAACTAGGCTTTCATACTTCTACATTAGTCTCTTGTCTCTGCTCTCCTTGAATCTGTTCTAGCATCCACTTCGGTTGCACCAAGTCTTCAAGCTTTAACTCGAACAATTTTCTACTCTTGTCTGCCCACTTCTTCCTTCTAATGGCATCTTTCTCCAAATTATGTCCGAGGAACATTTCCTCTACACTTTATGATTGTGAGGTAGAATTGGTTCCTGTTTCGTTACTAATTCACATAGACTTCCTTTTTGACGAGTTCTTCCTCACACAGAAGTAAGACTGTGTCAGGTAATTGCGCCCACTTCCTCTGGTTGGCATTGATCAAATAGCACAAATACTCTTCCAGCGCCCCATTGAATCCCTATGTCTTCTCATTAATCTGCAACTAATGTCACACAACTAGAAGTTCCTTCTGTAAAAGGTGCACGAAGGTGCATTCGAGTCGGACACCATCCATTTGGTGACCAATTGCTCTCCTTTGCCAAGATCTTGGACAGTTGATCCAACATCACCTCAGCAAACTCCCTTAAGACATCTGCAATCTCTAATGGGGTCGGCTCTTCCTTCCTCTTCTCCTCTGAGACCGCCATGTCGATAAAAGAAGGCCCTCATCTCTTAATCTCTTTCTTGGATTGAAGCACGGATAAAAACTTTACTTCTGTCGGTTGCTTCACCTTTTGGCAGGCATCATCGCAAGCCTTTCTCCCTTGATCAATAAGCTACTGGCAGATAGGACGGGGTCGCGTCCTTCCCTAACAAAAAATCCCTTCCCGCGATAGTAACAAAGTCATCCACCTGCAAAACCACAAGGTCTACTTGACCTTCGCAAGTGCCAATCTTCATCTGCACTTGCTTTGCCAACCCGCTCGTGGACATGGCTTCACAGCTGACCGCCTCTATGTTGCTAATATCCTCCTCAAGCTTCAACTCGAGGCACTTCACTTTTGAAGCAAAATGACGTTATAAGTGGCCTGAATGTCCATTATAACCCTTTCTATGTAATAGCCTCGGCCCTAGGTGCGGTTACAACCTTTTTTTTTTTTACACGGGCCCGCTCTGGCTTACCGAGTCACAACCATTATAAAATGACATTATCAGTGGCCCCAATGTCCACCATAACCCTTTCTATATAATGGCCTCGACCCTAGGCCAGTCACAACCCATTACTATGCGATTCTACCCTGCCCCAACTATTGAGTCACAACCCTTGCAGTTTAGGGTACCTCACGACCTCTAGACAATAATTTGTCCCTCTGGCCCTCTTCTAAGATCCCTCTGGGTTATCACTCTACAGGTCCAACCCGAAGCTGGCATATTTCCACGAAATTTGTCTCTCCCACTACTCGGACCTAAGATCTTCATTTTAAGAGCATTCGCAGGTGAGTGTGAGTATCGACTCTACAAAAGGTCATTTTCTTACGACCTTCTTGTCTTTTTGGATAGCTCCTTCAGAGCATTCCACCTTAACAGTGCCACCATGTGGCCCATCTCTTTTGTCTCTCGATTACTTTTCAAGTGTTTTCTGCAGTTCATATCTAACTGTCATAGCGCTTAATCTTGCTCCTTCGAGGCATTCAATGGCACTATGCAACCATTGTATCACCAACATAATAACGTTTCTTCTTGGATTACCCCACACCATTAACGATGGTGACTTCCTTGAAAAGTTTGATTCTACTCACTTGGATTGCTTCCCCGACCTTTTTTAGAGCCTCAATCTCTGGGCTTCTCATTCCTCTTCTCTTTCTCTCTTGAGATGGATAACGACCTTTTTGGTTAGGAGTCATCACGTGAATAATCCAACAATCATTCAATGACTGCTTGTGCGAATGAAAAATCTCGTACCCCTTTATCATTGTAACTCATTTCGTGCTCAAGGTCGAAGACTTTCCATCAAGTAAAATAATTAGTCTTACTCGATCACATCTCGGATATCTAACATTGAATCCGAGAATTTCTTTACATACTCACAAATTGTCCTAGTTTTTGAGTTGACTGCACGTAATTGCTTTCAAGCAAGCCATGCAACATTTTCGGGGAGGAACTTTAGTTCTCATTTCAAGTCCTCCAACACAACTTGGCATCCCCACACAAGTACATGGACGTCAAGGTCACCTTGATGTCTTTAAAACTTGCTCTCACAGTCTAGAAATGTTGTTCGATATCTAACAATGCCATTTTCTAGCACTTCGACATCTCAGGTCCCTCAATAACATTTCGATTCCAGTGCTTTCAATTGAACATATTCTAAGCTTTGAGCGAGTCCCGACTGAGTTGCAAGGATATGAGTAAGTAAGATTCGTCCACTTCCTCTACTCGTTCTCGCAACACCCTCACCGCATTGCGATACTCTTCCACAATCTTGGATATTGATGCTTGCGCATTTACAACTTATGTTTCCAACTCTTCGAGACATCCCTCATTAGACGACTCAGAGCTAAAGCCAACGGTTTTCATTTTTTGTATGCTCACTCGAGAACTCAAGAACTCTTGTAGCGTTAGAGTTTATCTCAAGTCTTCGGTATCAAGTAAGCTCTTTCTCTACTATGTCTCCTTTAAGGCTCGTTGATGCTCCTCTAACTTGCCCATTTTCTTTCAAGAGCATTCAATTGAGTTGTTCTTGAAGATGTAGTTTTTGTAGACATTATCACCACAACTTTGAGCTCTAATACCAAATGTCACAAGCCGACTTTCTCTTAGTCGAGAATCATGTCCATGCAGCACTTACTAGTGCATTCTAATTAGTAAGTCAGCCTAAACGAGTTTTTACATAACAAATTCAAGCAGGTTAGTTGTCTACAAAAATATATCAACAATAGAAGATAAGCGAAAACAAGCCAATATCATAATGTAACATAATCCAATGTTTTATTGATAAAATAAACATAAGCATATAAGTCATCGAGGTACTGATGGACAAGACTCTTCTAAAGCACCTAACCATCCCTCTAAAAATGGTTTTAAGACATTATAGGTATAGCAAAATGAGACATATTTCATGTCTCAGTTGTCACACTCCTAGAATCGTAAATAAACTTATAATTTCAAGCCACAATGATGTCTTTTGATTTGCAATCATGAACTTACTAATTGACCGTGAACAAATAAATGTACGAAGCCCTTGTACCATGCGTACTATCACAGCAGTGCATTGGCTTCAAGAGAGAATAAGGATGACCTAGCCAAAATGAAGTACACTTGGAGAGTAGCTACGGAGATTCTAAGGATAACTCCTCCTGTATTTTGTTGTTCCGGAAGGTCCTTAAAGATTTTTAGTATAAAGGATACATTATTCCCAACGAGTGGCAAGTATGTACATGAGAGACTCCTTCCTATTCCTTGCCTCTACATCCCGTTAATCACTATTACTTATGTGTGATTTAATTTTCTGATATTTAGGTGATGTGGGCTGCATGCATGACACAAATGGATGAGCAGATTTTCCCCTATCCATTATAAAGTTGATCCAACACGTTTGAAGAAGCAAGCACCAGCCCCATCCTTCAGTTTTGTGGCATTTGGAGGAGGAACGAGGATGTCCAGGGAATGAATTTGCCAAAATTGAAACTGTAGTTATAATTCGTTACTTGGTAACCCAATTTAAATGCAAACTCTGTGGCGCAGACAATTCTTTCTCCACAGATCCAATGCCAGTTTTCAAGGAGGGACCACCAATTGAAATCAAACCAAAGAACTGTGCTACAGCCACTAAATTTCATGTTTGCTCTGTTAACTCAATAACGGTGTATCTTGGCAAGTATGTTAACAACCCAGGTTACAAAGATATATGGCAAGTCAATAATTTAAAGGATAACTATAATTTCAATCTCACTTATCTTGAAGGTCAAATTATATATATCAACAAAATATAATCAAAATTTAAAGGGTTTTTTTTTTTTTTTGACAAAATAATTCATTTATCAAGTTCATATTTATTTATAGTAAGAGATAGAAATAAAATTTAATCTCATTCAAAATATTAATTTTTAGATTAAATTACATTTTTTACAATATTTGGCTTATAATCTTTATCAAACGTTGAGAATTTTGACATTTAACAAAAAATATCTATCAAACGTCGAGAATCTCATTTATTAGTAAAAAAAAATTCTATTAAATGTAAAAATTCTTGACATTTGGCAAGAATACTTGACCAAATGTCAAGATTCTAAATGTTTGATAAATATTTTTTGTCAAACATTAAAATTATTGACATGTGAGCACAAATAAACGAATCATGTTATAATTTTTTTACGTAACTTGAATATTTAAACAATTGGTAATATACTTATATTATTGTTATTTATTTTATTTTTGACAAATTAACAAGTTATTTATGTGTGAGACCTAGAAACAAATAATACTAATATAAATATATTTTCAATTATATAAATATTTGAATTACATAACAAAATTATAATATACTTAGTTCATTTGTGTACACATTATAACAAAATATATTATTAATTTTTTACTTTAAAATATAACACGAATGTAAAAATTATTTTTAATTGTATAGTTGATAATGTTGACATAAATAAATTCTCAAAATTTCATATTATAATATAGAATTCTCGATGTTTAGTAGAATATTTTTATCAAACATTAAAAATCTCGACATTTAATAAAAAAAATTAATCAGATATCGAGAATCTCGACATTTAATAAAAATTATTGGTCAAATATCAAAATTTTCAATATTTGATAGAAATTATTAGTTAAACATCGAAATTCTCGACATATGATAAATAATTTTGGCCAAATGTCGAAATTCTTAACGTTTGATAGAGATTTTAAGCTAAATATTGTACAAAAAGTAATTTTGTCTAAAAATTAATATTTTAACTGAGATTAAATTTTATTTTTAATTCGATTATAAATAAGTATTGACTTGTTTAAATGAGGAGTTTGTCAAAAAAAAATCCAAATTTAAAATAAGAAACACGAGAGGAAATAGAATATACCTTTCTGACATATAAAAAACAAGAGCTTGTCAGACACAGAAAGACCCATTGAAACGCCAGGGTGGTGACAGTAGCAAGCCTGTCTTCTTCAAGGCAGTGAAATCAAGGGTCTCTTCTCTTGCCCAAAACAGCATATATATATATATATATATATACCAGCAGACCAAACTCCATGAATTGAAAACAAACGACATTTTGGATATCATTTCATTTGCTACTCTTTCGTTTGTTTCAAAGGCTGTAGAGTTATAAGAATGGCAACCAACGAAATTCATTAGAACAACACCAGAAGAATCAAGCGAGTATGTATCAAAACTGGCCGAGGAAAATTCAACTTCAACCTAGACTGAATTTGAACTGATGTCATGTTTGGTTGCATTACATTTAAAAATAAATAAGTGAATCAATAAATAAGGAAGAAAAAACAAAACTGTTGGTTTATAATCAGCCGGGGGCTGCTGTCTTCCCCCCTGGTTCGAGAGACTCAGATACGCGGGATTTTGATATAATTAGTCTAAAGTTTAGCCTCATTTTTATTTATGGCCTAAAATTTTAAAATTTTATATTTGGGTAAAAAATACTTTTATTTGTTATTTATTTATGAAACGCAAAAATTTAAATTTAAAATTTATTTGATTAAGATTTTTTTATATAAATTTTGAAAAAGAATTAATAAAATTTTGAGTTGTTATTTATTTATGAAATGAAAAAATTTAAATTTGAAATTTATTTGATTAAGATTTTTTTATATAAATTTTGAAAAAGAATTAATAAATTTTTGAGTTATTATTTATTTATTAAACTCAAAATTTTGATTTAAAATTTTTTTATTAAGATTTTTTATATAAATTTCAAGAAAGAGTTAAAAATTATAAGATACGCAAATTTTTTATAAAAATAACTAAAAGTTTAAATTAATTTTTATTTATAGTTCAAATTTTTAAAGTTGTATATTTGAGATTAAATGTTTATTTTTCGAATAAAAATATTTTTTTTATTATTTGTTTGTTAAATTTTAAATTTTTTTGTTTAATTATAATTTTTTACATAAATTTTTAAAAAGAGTTAATAAATTTTTAAGAGAGAGTTAAAAATTAGTTTAGAAGTGATTGAATACTAATTTATTTATTTTAATTATAATTTTTATTTAAATTTTGAGAGTTTAAAGAGTAAATAGGTAAATATTAAATTTAGAAAGTCAGTTATTAAATTTATCTTCTCTCTTATAAAATTCATCAAAATAGCCAAATCAAAGGGAGAGAAAAGAGTCATGGGCCAAAAGTATTAAAATAATATATTTTTGACTTCAAAAATAATTTTTTTTTACTGAATTAAAAATATAATTGGGGCGCGCCGTCACCGTTAAAAACCCGAGATACGCGGTAGCACTCTGTTTTGTGGCTGTATAAAAGAAAGAAATTGACAATTGTTTTGTACGGAATATCAGGGGTATTTTAGTCTTTTTACATAATGAAGGTTAGGTTAAGAGATCACATTTTGATATTTTTTTAATTAAAATTTGGACAAAAATTGTACTTTCAGTCAAATCACAGGTGCCACATGCTTGGTGTCTTTTATCAAATGAAATCTATCATACAACAGTCATCATAAATCGTAGCCGAAAAGCAATCGATTGGTACGTGAACAACACTCGCTATATTATTGGTTGATGATCGTCATTAGATAAACTACAGAAGAATTGCATGCACGAACACATGTATAACAGCTGCTTTATGTGTCTGTGCTTTACCTTGAAACAAGTCTCCATTGATCGACACAATCAGAATCTCTCTTCGCAATTCTTCACTCAGAGATCGCTGTTAAATTTCGGTAAAGAAGATATCAATAAAATCATTTACATTTTCAGGGCTTCAGAGATTCGTGGGAAAATCATACCATACAAGAAATTAAGAGAAAATGGCTCTGGCTGTTGAAGATTGGTACAAACAGATGCCTATCATTACCCGCACTTATCTCACCGCCACTCTCGTCGCCACCGTTGGCTGTTCTCTCGATGTATGGCATCTTTTCTTATATTCTTCGCGCTCTTTATGTATCTACATGTTTGTATTTAGATTATCAACCTGGGAGGTTTTTATGAATATATTATCGTGGCTTTTTTTTTTCTTCTTTATACAGGGTTTTCTTTTTCATTTGATGGTGTGATATTACTTGTGAGAAATTGGATTTGATTGTTTTGAGATGATTTCAGCTGGATTTGTTTCAATTTTCCAAATTTTGGTGCTTTCGTTTTATTTTCGTTTTCAATCGCGGGTGTTAAATTTTCTTCTTTCATTAGTTTTTAATCGTTTGTATGAATAATTTGATTGAAAATTAAGTGTTGTTCTCCTTGAGAATGATTCGGATGCATTGACAGGCTAGTGAGTTTGGTTGATTCTGGTTTTTTTATTTTAATTGGGATTTCTTTGTTGTTTTACTTTTGTTAATTGGTTTGTCCTCTATTTCCCAATTGTAATTTTGATGACGAGTGAATGGAGCTCTGAAGTTTTGGGGGTTCAATGATTGTTATTTGTTATTCTCATTATTTTTCATGTTTTGTGTTATAATTTTGTAGATCATATCTCCTTTTAATCTGTGTTTGCACCCGACGCTAGTGGTCAAGCATTATCAGTTCTGGCGCCTTATCACCAATTTTCTTTTCTTTCGGAAAATGGGTAAGTTTCAAAATTTGTAATTTAGAACATCTAATGGGTTGTGATAGTAGAATTTTTTTGTTGTCACTTTTTGATGTTTAGGGCATTGATTGTTTCAAAATTTAAGAGTACACACTGTCAAATATGCATTTACATTTTGGCCTTTTGACTCCTAACCTCTGGATATGCCAGTTCATTGATAATTTGCTACATCTATGTCAGGTTACTTCTGCTATAGGTGTCAATCACGTTTAATCACCTTTTGTAGATTTTAAACTTATAAGGAAGATATAAATGCATAGTGATGACATGTGAATAGATTAACTCAAGAAAAATGAAATTTTGCTGAGATAGATACCCACTAAGGAAGAGTTTGAGAATGAGTCTGTCTGTGCTGTAACTTTTTCATTGAGAAATAGCTATATTAGCAACTTAGGCTTATTTCTTCTTATCTGTTTCTAACATTAACTGCCAAGGTTGCTCTGCTATGACGTATGACATTATGGACTTTCACTCTTCAGGACTCTTTCTGCTTTTGCCCGATATTCTTGTGTTAAAAATTTTGTTAACAAAACGAGCAATGTCTGATGTCTGATGTCTGATTTCAATCCTCACTTCAAACCTAAAGGAAGTTTACTTGAATCTGTAATTTATCACGATGTGTTTACTGTTAAACATGCCACACTACATGCCTATTTGATTGTTTTTATATTTGATGGAATACTCAATAACCGATAATTGTCATTATTAATATGTTTGTCTTTGTGATGGCAGATTTAGACTTTTTGTTCCACATGTTCTTTTTTTCACGATACTGCAAGCTTCTTGAAGAGAATTCTTTCAGGGGAAGGACTGCAGATTTCTTTTACATGCTTTTATTTGGAGCCACTTTTTTAACCGTCACTGTTCTTGTTGGGGGGATGATACCATATTTGTCAGAATCATTTGCGAAAATCATATTCCTTAGCAATTCGTTGACACTCATGATGGTTAGTTTTCATTTTGTCAAACTGAAAAAACTTTTTTGTTGGTGATATTGTTGGGGATAACTGTTCTGGAAGCCTAATTACTTTCATGCACTCTACAGGTTTATGTGTGGAGTAAACAAAATCCTTTCGTCCACATGAGTTTTTTAGGCTTGTTTACATTTACAGCAGATTACCTACCTTGGGTGAGTAAGCTTTATTTATTCTTCATAAGGTTCTATTAGTATCTGGTTTTCATTGCATTCACTTTTTAACTGATCTTCATTTAGTCAATAGATAACCCAATATAGAAGCTTTCCTCCTTAAAAGTGGTAATAGTAATGCCCTGTGCTTTTCCTTCTCTGATTGTCACGATCCTTCCACCCTTCTTCCTTTCAACTGCAGTGTTGTAATGCATAGTTCCCTCTCTTTCCTTGCAGGTGCTTTTGGGATTCTCTGTCTTTGTGGGCACTAGTGCTTGGGTGGATCTGCTGGTGCGTTGCTAATTTTACATTAATGTCGAAAAAATTGAATGATATTTTAGTTGATATGAAATATTTTTTTACCTATTCCTCATTTATTTCGTGACTTACTTGTCAAACTAACAACTTTTGTTATTCAGGGAATTATAGCCGGTCACGCCTACTATTTTCTTGAAGACATTTATCCTCACATAACAGGTCGCCGGCCCTTAGAAACCCCATCCTTTATTAAAGCACTGTTTGCAGATGAGACTGTAGTGGTAGCACGGCCTGCAAATGTGAGATTTGCACCACTACCTGCAGAGGAAGTTCACCAAGATTAACCCAAACCCTTGGGAGAATGAAACTGGCGAAGGGTTCATTTTGGTTGTATTGATTTGGATGGGAATTATGGTCCTACAGAAAGTGCTGCTGCCCCAAGTCTAGAAAATTTCTAGCCAAACTAGCTGATTATGATCTTTGTCATAACTCCATTTCAGGTTAACTTTGTATATGATATTTTCTGCTACTGTTAGATTTGTTTGGATTTGAAGATGAGCTTTGTGTTCCATACAGAGGAGTGAACGCTTGTAGTTAATATAGGATGCTTCCTGTGCATTTGTTGTGACTGAAGCTTTAGCAACTATAGATTTACACAATCGATGTTATCTTTGTTATCTGAAAATTTGATAAAATTTTATCGAGTTTTTATTTTCTACCTTTGTTAGAAAATTAAGCATTAATTCGTTTTTTTCTCTCATGTTCAATACGTTGCTGTTTGCTGCTGAAATGGAGAAGCTTGAAAAAACACATAACCAATCCAATCCTGTTAAGAGTCAAAAGGATTTGAAGCAAATGTTAAAAGAGTGGCATGGCTCCAGGAAGTGATATTTGTTATGCAATCACGAAATCTAATGAAACCAAAGATCAGTGGGAAACCGAGCCAAGCAACAATACAGCACAGTACATTTCCTTGTAGTTCCACCAAATAGTTCAATGAGATCAAGCACTTCAATATTAATACAAAATCTACAGTAAATCCACTCGGAAGGCAACGTATACCAAGGGGCCAAAAAGGAAAGGAATGATATATCATTTTCGATCACATTCGGACGAAGAAAAATTTCCCCTTCCAAACTTTTGAACGAATAAATTACATAAAATAACCAATTCTTCACATTAGCCATGAAGATATCAATAAAAAATCTCTCCACGTGCAAGCTGTAAAAATCTTGGTTAATGAATGCAAAAAGTTGCCAACACCATGAGCCTCACCATAATAATAAGACATCTGGAATGTCTTTCTGGATCTTGTCATGTAGCTCAACTCCAGTAGCATCTAACTCTCAAACCACTACAAACCTCTAGGTGTGGTGCGTTTGGGTGATGATACTAGAACATTGTAAAAGTGTGGCTATCGGATGGGATGATACTGGGCAGAAATTCTCTTGGGAGGCAACTTGCGCAGGATGTAAAGGACTAGAGCGGAAGGTAGTATCTCAACCACCTGTTGTTTGGACACAATCCCATATTAAGACAAACACAAAAGAGCAAACGAAATAAATAAACATAAACAATATAAGTTCGATAATACCATGTAGTAGATCAAATTCAAAACGGGATGATACAAAACATCCAATGATGCATCTGCATCAAAAGCAGATAAAACAACCTGCATTTTGGGGATTGAGTTAAAATAGCATCTGACATATCTAATTTATGTTTAAGAAAACAGCAATGCATTAAAAGCATATGAAAAAACCCCAATCCATGCTCATTTTGGTCCTTTGTAGAGCATTCAAAAATCATTAACCTTTCAGGGGCAGCCAGTGCTCTTCTTTGCCCCTGAATAAATCATCCTAGGTGGCTCTTTTAACATAAATCATAATGTCCTACATACATATGAATGAAGCTAGTTTGCATTATACCTTCATTTTGCAACTTCTCCGTCCAACTGAAAGTCCAAATTGGAATTTTATTATGTTCTGGCAATTTGAAACATTTACTTTTAAATATCTATCGTCATGCTGAAGTCTCTGGACTCCCTTTTTCTTTTGGTTTCCTTAACCATAAGAATAGAACAAGACTAAAGCAAGATTCACCATTTTCTTTTCTTCTGTAAATTGTAAAGATAAAGAAAGAAATTATAATTCCTCTCCTGTGCACTATGGCAACAAAGAATCAAATTATCACTATTTTGTATTCGATTTTCTACTTATTCTAAGTGTAAGATAACCACAATGGGCCAGAGGTCTTTTTGCAATATTCTGTTTCACAAGATTTGGTCAAGTTGATAAATATAAACAGAACAAGTCTGAAAGTTCTTATAAGCTTAATCGCCAGGAGACAATATAGTTTGAAACATACCACAAAGCATCGTATAAGAAAGCAGGTGAAACAGATGGCTGTCACAGATCCAACCTGCAAAAACAGCACAATATTACATCAACACGCTACTTTCGCTCAATCACTTTCCTAGCATGCTTTCTTCAAAATGCACGCAAAATTTTGCTGGAAGCAATGCAGGAAAGTTGACTCAGTCACTACCAAACTTATACAATGAGAGAGAGCATTTTGGATCCCTTAAAAAGTCCACCGTTTCAAGATGCAATGAACATGTAAAAGTATTTATCCCAACTATGTCGTTCACCATCACTACAATGTTTATGGAAGAATAATAGTGATACACACAAGCACACACAGACAAAAATAGTGCTTGTGCATGTCAAAAATAATGATAAGCATAAGCTCGCACACAGACAAAACTGCATGCATACTACTGGAGGACTGCCATTGAATATATCCTGTTGTAGCTTGCGCCTAATAGACACACATACAGGCACACAGACACAAGCTTCATATAAAGATATAAAAGTACCCAAGAAGATTCACATTAATCTAGCAGTCACACGTGTGATGCAATAGATTAACAATGCAGGGAAGACACAAACCTCGTGCAGCTTCTTTCGTCTCCCTTTTGATTCAATGGGGAAGCGTCTCAGCATGAAAAATAATCTACAAGCATCATAAGAAGATGCCCAAACAAAAAGAAAGAAAATGCAAATACAAGTGAATGAAAGGAAGTGAAACCACTTTAATGCTCTAACCACTACAATCATTCGACATTAGGGAAAAACTCACCTTCCGCCATATAGCAAGAAGCCTAATGCTGCGATAAATGAGACCACTGAAGAATAGAACATTATAAGTATGTGTGCTTAGATGAAAAAAGAAACACTTATAATAGATAGACAATCTAAGAAAAGGAACAACAAAATGAAGTGCTAATCTACAATAATGCACCATAAGAAAAACCTAGTTGATAGTTGGATACAAGAACTTACCTGCAATAAATATCTTTCCAATGAATTGCACCACACTGCTGTTATCTATCCAGAGGTAAATCCAGATGCAGACCTGATACAAACAACTCATTTTGGTAAAATTTTAATCAAACTCACTAGTAAACAATGTTCTGGACATAGATTGCAAAGGGCTGGGTAAGGTTATGCTACCAAATCTGAACTACAATCTGTACTCCTAAGTTGATTCTCCGTCTATATCATAATGCGGATCTCGAATTATTTTACCACAGTTTCTAAGAAAAAACAATAATTGGCATTTGATCTCCTTTTCCAAGATTAACATCTTAGACAGCGAAAAACAATTTGGAAATATTTGTAATAGTGGTAATCAGGGGATTGTTTTTTCTAACCCAGAAACCACTTGGTTTCTGTAACAGGTTCCAAATTGAAGACTATTGCAGAATCCTTTAACCTTTAGTGGCAATCAAGAAACTCATAGGACATAACATCCCAGATACGCGGCTTTCGGGAGTTCAAAACTTTGACCTCTTTGTTGGAAAATATTACTAATGTTACTTTGACTTTGATTATGGGCCTAAATTTTACTACGCTACGAGCCAAAGAAGATATTGTTTGACCTCCTATTCCATACAAGGGCTACAAAGGGAGTTCAGAATTTTCAAATTAATGCTAATAAATGTGCGTGTAGGGCATCTCCACATTGAGTTTGACAATAGATTTTGTTTAGCTGTATGAATTCAGGTGTTCAGATCAGTTTTACTTCCAAGATTCCCACCATTTTGAAGTAACCAGTAGCCACAGCCTACCATGTGAAGTTGCATCAAATCTATGTGCAATGAAGCATCCAATGAACAAATAAACAGAAATGATATGATTACTGCTGTAGAACCCCAAGAATGAATCAGCTACTATACATACTTTATGTAAAATCCACTGCAGTATAAGATAATAGGACAATGTGAGATGGAGTATACCTGTATAAAGTATATTGCTCCATTGATTGAGATATAAAAGATCCTGAGTTTATCAGGTGGTAAGCTCCTCGCCTGCTAATCAAGAAAAATGTTAAGTGTTTCCTTCATAGTATCAAAAAACAGCATCTACAAGTTTGCAAATATCGCTAATGAAGCAACCACACAAGTTTGCAGATAACCGTACAATGGCATTATACTCACGCTATTTACTTGCCTGGTGATATATTTCTGCCCAAAAAAGGACAAGTAATGTGTATGTAGAGAAAAACAACAGTCCCGGAAGATCCAATAATATAAGCGGCAGTACCTGGTTCAACATACAGCAGCACTATGTCAGTAAAACGCATTAGGCATCGTAGATGCTAGATTATGCAGGAAAAGCTAAGTATAATCTATTTCCACTTCAACACAGTGATCCAATGACCCCTACCCCAGAAACTGAAATCACCAATAGTCTAGAAGGTTAGCACAAGTACTGAAACAAGTACTGAAAGAGGAAAAAAACTACAATTTACAAGCAGGGTGATGTAGGACACATCCACTTCATCACAAGGCCTTCAGGAAATATTATCAAGAAACTAAATAGTGGACAGTGTTCTTCGTTCTCACTTCCTCACTCCCACATCCCTATTCTGTTAACCAATCATAAACCTTGTCACAAGGATAATATTGGAAAGCAAGTAATGCAAAATCTTTTTCACATCACATTGGCATCTAAGGAACTTTTCCAAGCATTTTAAGAATGGTACTGCAAAAATCTACAAACTGTATATTGAAATTCTTGCATACTACTTTTCTGAGGGAGAAAAGCAAGAACATCTAGATCCTTGAATTGGTTATAGTCACTGCTTCGAAGGATCATTATTTTCCCTTACTTCCAATCTAGAAGTGTTGATCAAAGTACAAAAACAATCAAGTTTGGAGTGTCCCAAAAAGAGTGCAGGACATGATCAAACTCTATTAATTCTGTTTTAAACTTTTTGACGTGCCATTTGCAGATAAATACACTTTACATATTAGAATCAATATTTGAAACATAGTATACAATATTCCACTCTTTTATAACGAACATATACCGTATTGTTGAAGCTATGGACTGAGGTCATGATGAAGTATATTTTGTAAGCAAAAATTTCCGCAACATCCTTTAACTTAACCTCAAATCTACTCTATTAGGTTCTTGAGAGTCAAAAGAAATATGTAATGCTTCATGCTATTAAAATTTTTTTACGAAACAAAACCAATTTTCACATTGCTCCCTCTTTCTCTAAACATTTGAAAGACAATAAGAGCCTCGAAGTGTCCAAGAACCCCCAAGCAAAATTAACAGTGAGGAAGATATCAAGAAAAATTTCTTAATCTTTTCATATACCCAAACAATATTTTAAGAATTTGAAAGCCAGTGCATATGTTATTGGTCAATATTAGTTGACATTAATCAAAACCACAGCAAACTAACCTTGGGATGCAAAAGAAACACTTGCTTGTGAAATCCAAAAACAATTGCACGTACTGTAACATGCAAAAGACAAAATTCATATGATCAAATTAATGTCCAAAAAAGAAATGATTGAGGACAATTGCAATGTCACAAAGACGCAAAATTATCACCTCCATTTACAATGAAGTTCATAAGATGGAAAACCTTCTGCGTTGTCCAACCATATTCGGGCACTCTCAACTCAATTCTTATTAATTGTATCTGCACATCATAAGCATCAATTAAAAGCCTTATAATTTCCGTTAACTAATCTCACCACAAAATCATAGCCAGCAACGTGCCACAAACGCTAATCTTTTCATAAAGTACAACACATAATAGCAGCCTAACTTCTAAACCATAACTGGACTTCAGTTAGAATCTGTGACTCCTGTCACATCAAATTGACTAGCAGAAGTATTCCACAGTTTTCCAGATACTCAAAAATACCACATACACACATAAAATAATATAGGAAATTGCAATGAATTCATCGAAATTTAAGATCAATTTTATAATTCAGTACAGTAAATTCACTACAATGATACTATCTGATGAAACAAACTCTATCTAATCCCAAGTACTGGAAACAACCTATCTGGCTATCTCATATCCACAAATACTAAACATATCATCCAAAATCAAACTATCGAAAAATCAATCAAACTTATAAAAATTGCAGAATCAAATCTCACAACAACAAAACATAAAGATGTAAAGAGACAGAACGAGAGAAAGTTAAAATTAAGAGAGAAAATGACCAGAGCAACAGAGGAGACAAGCGCATAAGCAGCACAAAGAGTGTAGAAGATCCCGTCCTGCCACTGAGCCGACTCGTTGATCTCATCCCACCAACTCATCACCATAGTTCCTAACTCGAAAGGCGATAAGTTCAGCGACATTCCCGCAATTCTCCTCATTTTCTACAAACTTTCCCGCGAGCTTTCTCGAGAAAGTCAAAAATCCCTTTCTTCCAAACAAAGCACGAGCGTTTGAGAAGCCGAGAAATGTGACACCAGCTCTCAAACACAAAGTACAAAATTACAAATTAGAAGGAGAAAGAGCTGTGAATCTACTACTACTCCTATAAAATTCTACCAGATGGTCTCGGTTTCTCGCACCTAAGCTTCTACGAGATCAACGGACGAGGTTAGTTGTCGTTAGATTTTACGCTGTCACGTGTTACTTTATTTTTTATTATTTATTTATTTATTGTTTTTGTCTTTTTTTTATAATAAATTGCGGGAGAAAAATATGCACTGTATAATTAGGCGGCAAACAAATTTAACAATGATATTATGGAATTCACTGCCATCCAATTGAGATTTAAATTTTGCTTTATAAATATAAAGGTTTTTGACTTGTATAATTTAAAAATATTGCTCATTTATGTTTATAGTCAAAAGCTCTCAAATTTGTTATATTTAAAATTAAAATTTTTATTTTTGATTATAGTTTTTTTATGTAAATTTTGAAAAAAAAATTTGTAAATATTTAAGAAAATTGTTAAAAACTAGTTTACGAATAATTTAGTGTCAATTTATTTATTTGATTATAATTTTTTATCTGAATTTGAGAATTTAGAGAGTGAATCAGCGAAAAAGAATATGAAATTTACTAATTCCTCGAAGAATTTACTATTTCTTCTATAAAAATTCATTTTCTCTCGATGAATGATGGATGAATTTTATTAAAAAAATACTAAATTTTATCGAAAAAATAGTAAATTCGTTGAGGTAGTAGTGAATTTTCGCCGAATAAATAGTAACTCTATAAAGGAAACAGTAACTTCATAGAAGAAATAAAATATTTTTTGAGAAAAATAATAATTAAGGGTAAAATTGTTCGAAAAGTAAAAAATTGACTCCAAATATAAATTTTTTTTTATTGTAACTACAAATATAAATAGACTATAAAATTAAGTTACGCCCACTAAAAACCCTAAATATAATAATAGTATTAACTTTAAGTAACGGTAACAGATTAAAAAATAAAATATAAAATTTAATTGTTATTATTACTTTTATTTAATTTGTAAAATATTGAGTCAATAAAAATAATTATTAAAAATAAAACAAACATTTTCAAGAATCATAAATATGATGTCAATTAATGGAAGGGATATCTTTAAATTTTAATAAAATTTGATATCATATGATTCTATTTATCTTAAATCACATTATTGTTAAATTCAAATTTAATTATTTAAAATAAAATAACATTATATAAATTAATCATTGAGGATCGGGACCTAAAAATAAAATAATGCGTGAATAAATTTCGTGGCGCTAACATATGAATTTAAAGGAAAATTTTAAATGTAAAAGAGAGAGGATCACCTGTTGGAGGTGAGGAGACGCTACGAGAGATTCCCTTTGATTGATCAAGAGTGGACGGGACCCACAAATAAGCAGACTGGGAGGAGAAAGTACTATTTTTACAGCTTGTGACAATAAATTTCCTCACCGACTAGCTTCACTGTCCCCGTGGACGGTTTAGCCGGTTGCCCGGTTCGTCGGCTCGTTTGGACTTTGGTTTGTGTTGTGGGCTTTGTCATACACAATACAAACCGGGTTTATTTATATTCACTATATTAATTATGAAAATGAATGACAAAATATTCCCTACTTTGAATGGTCAAATTACATTCCTCGTCCGAAATATATGCAATTATTGATGGGTTTGGTTCGTTAATTTAGTTGTTTCCATAATTAAATATATCTTTGTTGATTTATTTTCCTATTAACACTATATTGTATTCTTTTTAATTCTTAAAATTAGTGTTTTTAATATTTTATATGATAAAAAATATCGAATATATAATTTATGATCTTCAAATTTTTTTAAAGGATTAATTTATTGATCAATCTTGTACTAATAAATTTTATTTTTAACTCATAATTGACTTAATCATCAAGTTAATTTAATTAAATTTAAATTAAATACGTAAATAAAATTCATGTGACGATTATAAAATTATCATTATTTTATAATAAATAAATATAACAATCAATTATATCTCATAAATTTTATGTGTCACATTCGCTTGATATCTCGAAGAAGAAGAAATGTTTTTACCTTTAACTTGGTATACAAATTTCCACAAATTCATGAATCATGACAACAGCAATTCAATAAATTGAAATCGAATTTGCTAATTCTAAGTGTGAGGATTTCTTTCGTATACACTTGACTAAAGCACGCACACGCAGACAAATAAGAGACCGTGTGCTTGGATTAAATTAGCTATCGGTCATTGTCTCAACCTCCACAATAATGTTATATAAATGAATTAAATTTTATGAAAAGGGAAATTGGATAATATACTTTAGTCTTATCATAATTATAGCTGGATTGAATAAACTAAACATATTAATTCATGGTGGATTAAAATGTTCATACTTTACTAGTGAGAAATTTGCAAATGAAGTTTTTAGGTTTTCAGAAATTGTAAATGGCTTTTGATCATAATTATAATTATATAGGTAAAGTTATATAAGCATTACAAGTACAGTGGATCCGTGGCGCAATGGTAGCGCGTCTGACTCCAGATCAGAAGGTTGCGTGTTCGATTCACGTCGGGTTCAATTCCCACGAACGGATTTTTATTTTTATTTGTGTTTTTAATTTCCACCGTCCATCTTGATAACCATTAAAGCACCACGTGTTCACTGACTATGCAGTCTCCTTCCTCACCGTTCAAGTTACTGTAGACATTTCCAAAACCCTAAACCCTAGCTCTTTCCAAAACCCCAAACCCTAGGTCTTTCTTAACACTCCATTTTTATCACCAAAATTTTAAAAAATAAAAAATGGCCGTATTTTTACGATTCCGTGCATACCTAAGCTCGTTAAAGCATCGTAACTTGTCCACGTCGTCCGTCATTTCCACCGGCAAGGAAACGACACGTGACGTTCTTTCTCTCCTGAAATCAGAATCCAACCCAGAAAGGATCGTCAACATCTGCCGCGCCGCTACTCTAGACCCGGAATCTCACTTCGACCGCATCACCTTCTCAGTCGCCATCTCCAAGTTATCCAAAGCCGATCGCTTCGATGGCATCTGGCATATCCTCGAAGAGGTCAAGACCCGACCTGATTATCGACAAAACGAGAGTATAATCGGGCACTTGATCGTCCTGTACGGCCGAGCGAACATGCCCGACCATGCGATGCGAACTTTTATGGAAATTGATAAGTACGGACACCGTCATTCGGTTAATTCGCTGAATGCGTTGTTGTTCGCTTTCATGTTAACGAAGAATTACAATGAAGTTAAACGGATATTTATCGAGTTTCCGAAGACTTACGGAATCAAACCGAACATAGACACGTACAATAAAGTGATTAAGGCGTTCTGCGAGTCCGGTGATTCGAGTTCGGTGTATTCGATTTTGGACGAAATGGATAGAAAATCCATTAAACCAAATGCGACCAGTTTTGGGTTTTTGTTAGCTGGGTTTTATAAGGAAGAGAATTATGAAGATGTTGGTAAAGTTTTGAAAATGATGAAGAAATACGAGATTAAATCCGAGGTAAGTGTATATAACGTAAGGATTCAAAGTCTGTGTAAGTTAAAAAAATCTGCAGAAGCGAAAGAATTGCTTGATGAGATGTTATCTAGAGGAATAAAGCCGAATTCAGTGAGTTATACCCAATTAATCTATGGGTTTTGTAAAGAAAGGAATTTGGAGGAAGCTAAGAAGTTGTTTGAAACAATGATTAACAGAGAGCTTAAACCTGATAGCAATTGTTATTTTCTTCTGGTGTATTTTTTATGTCATGGTGGGGATTATGAGACGGCATTGAAGGTGTGCAAGGAGAGTATGGAGAAGGGTTGGGTGCCAAATATCTCGACTATGAAATCATTGGTGAATGGGCTGGCGAGTGTTTCCATGGTTGCTGAAGCGAAGGAGCTAATTGGGGTAGTAAAGCAGAAGTTTAAGAACAATGTTGATATTTGGAACGAGATTGAAGAGGGCCTGTCTCAGTAGTGTTAAATTACCCTAAGTTTCCTCTTCTGATTCTTAGCATAGTTTTCTAAATTTTCAAAAATCGTAGGATCACATCGCTTAATTATATGATTAAGCAGATTAATCTCGTCTTCCTCTTTTTTATAGCACATCTTTAACCTTATGCCATTAATGAAAAATCACCTTTCATGTTTCTTCTCCTCGGATAAATATGCTTAATACTAATGACAGGCTTTTTTACTCTTAAGATTATTGTTATTGAACCTCGTTTTATTTATTAATTAATTGCGGCCAGAAGATAAAATTATCTTTGCTTGTGTTACTGATGGATGGGGTTGGCATTGCCTCTGTGATTGATCTCCAGCTCGATATGGTTGGGACAATCCTCTCTCTGCTTGCCATTGCAACCATCTGCGTTGGTCAAATTGTATCCTTTTTTAAACCGCTAGCATTTCTAAATTATACCCATTTTTTATATGAAAAAATGAATATACATTTATTGATAATGATTCATTTCGATGGTAATTATGTGTCTAAAGAGATAATAATCAAAGGGCTGTATGGGTGTGAATTATTCTGAACTTAATGGTTGAATTCAGCTGACAAACACAGTACATAAAGAGGTGGAATGTGTCTTCCACGCTGCTGCTTTATCTGTCTGCTCCATTCCAAGCCGCTGTTCTTTTTGTCTCAGGCCCTTTAGTTGATCAGCTCCTCACCAAGCAAAATGTCTTTGCCTACAAATATTCTCCTATTGTCTTTGGTAAATATATACATATTTCTGCTCTTTATTCAAATTAACTATGTGTAACAAAATTTGCCACGGCATTTATAGCTTAATTTCATTCAAAATCCTCGCAGGTTTTTATATCCTTTCATGTCTTATTAGTATCTGTCAACTTCAGTACGTTTTTGATCATCGTCAAAACATAACCTGTTACATATCAAGTGCTTGGCCACCTTGAAACCTGTCTTGTTCTTGGCTTTGGCTACACATTACTCCATGACCCATTCACAGAAAGAAACATCATTGGAATTTTGGTTGCAATTTTTGGAATGGTATTGTATTCATATTTCTGCTTTCAGGAGAATAAAAAGAAACAATCTGGCGACCTCTCGTTGAGCTCCCAGATATACGTAAACTCCTCTTCCCAAGCTATAAACTTTCTGTTTTTGCAAATGGGAAACTGAAAATTGGTATGGTTTATTTGGTTATTCAGATGAAAGATCATAAGGATACAACAACACTTTTGGCTCATCGTTAGGATAAAGAAGGTCATGAAGTTAAGAAAGGAACCAAGGAATCTCTCGATCGAGTGATGAAAACTGAAATTACAGGTAGAGTTTGTGTTGAGATTTCTTGTATTATTATCTTCTTATTACACTTTGGTTGAGTGTAAATGATTTCATTCTTTAAATAAGCCCTCTTTTTTCTTTCAATTAGTGATATCATTCAAATGGGATTGTTGTAGTAAAATAATTCTTTGGCAATAAAATTATCAATAATTTTTTCATATTTGGAAATAAAATAATTCTTTTCACTGATTCTGAATCTCGTGATTTAGAAAATTCCATTAATTCAAGCATCTCACCCAACCAATATTCATACCAAAAAAAAAAAAATCAACATTTTATGTTAAAAATCAAAGAGTTGCCAGAGTTTGAGCCCATAAATTTCACATGGAAACACAGAAGATTTCATAATGTTTTTTTGCAATAATTCATGTGCTTAGCCATTGCTTCTTCTGTGCTGATAACTCTTTCAGTTCTTATAATTTCATCTTTAATATCTTCAGCACACAGACCACAAATTCATTTTCCTTGATACTAAGAAACTACTCACAGTTTATTGATCTAGAAGATGAGAATTCAACAAACGTGTACATATTCATTCAGTTCAATAAAACAATTTTCTCACCCTCCTTGCATCTCCCATCAGATACAAAGATTTATACTGTCAATCAATCAGGTTCTCTATTACATTTCATTACAGTAAAACACTAATATTATAATCTACTCATCACAAAACGAAGCCATGAGCTCACGCGGTGAAGATCAAACAGGAAGATCAATAAAAGATAGCTTTAACTGTTCCTTTTGTGCACTGCACATTGCTTCTGCCGCATAGCACAAATTTGAAATATAGTGAATTATTGCTTCTTGAGCTTCAGCCTGCAATGCCGTAACTCAAAAACTTAGAACTAAACTCAACATTAAAGGTTAACTGAAGACCACTTTTCACAGGGTGTTTTGCAATTCAACACAAGTCTTCGAAAGTAGAACTCATTACAGTTAAAATTCTAAAAGCTGACTCTTGCAATTCCTCAATGAGAAAAAAAGGTAAAAGGAAAATTTATACAAAGGATCTCATAATCAATTTGCCTAATAGTAAATTCAATTAAGGTTACTGTTATTCGCATTTTGCTAACTCTAGTCTCAATCAGTACACTCAGCACCAAATGGAGGATCAGTTCAATTTATGTAAAATTAGGTTTCAGGAATTCTCACCCAAAGATGATCTGTAAAGTAGAATTCTTTAGTAGCAAATAACAACCCTTTATAAAGAATTTAAAGTAAAAATTGAAAGCCCTAAAAATCATGCTCAGTAGTGGATTACAAAATTAAAACTTTCCAAATGTTTTAGAAATACTGGTCCCTAAACAAACCCTAATACAGCAGTCAACTAACTAATTTCTCAAGTAACAGTCAAAGTAAAGCAAACTCCAGTCTATGGTCTCGTTTCTTGTCGTCTAAAACCCAAAACCATAGCTCTGTCGTCTCTCACTCCGTTTTCCGATGGGCTTATTTTCTCGACTCCGTACAAACGTAAATCTGAATTCAATAAAGCACCGTAGCTTGTCCACGCCATTAAACTTCTCTACCATCGACCAACAGAGGATCATCAAGGAAAAGAAACGCGCCGCTCTTTCTCTTTTGAAAACGGAATCCAACCCAGAGAGAATCCTAGAAATCTGCCGCGGCGCCTCTCTATCTTCGGAATATAACCTCGACCGCATCGCCTTCTCAATCGCCATCTCCAAGCTATCCCAAGCCAATTACTTCAATGGTATCTCGCAGTTCCTCGAAGAGCTCAAGACCCGACCCGATTTGAGACAAAACGAACGTTTCATCGCTCACTCTATCATCCTGTACGGCCAAGCGAACATGATCGACCACGCGATGCGGACGTTTAAAGAAATGGATAAGCAGGGACTTAGTCATTCGGTTAAATCTTTGAACGCGTTGTTAGTCGCTTGCAATTTAACCAAGGAGTACGAAAAAGCGAAACGTATATTTCGCGAGTTTCCGAAAACTTACGGAATCGAGCCGAATTTGGAGACTTACAATAGGGTGATTAAGGCATTCTGCGAGTCCGGTAATTCGAGCTCTGTGTATTCGATTTTGGCCGAGATGGGTAGGAAGTCTATTATACCAAATACGGCGACGTTTGGGCTTTTGTTAGCTGGGTTTTATAAGGAGGAGAAGTATGAAGATGTGGGTAAAGTTTTGCAAATGATGGGGAAATACGGGATTGAATCCGGTGTTAGTGTGAATAATATAAGGATTCAGAGTCTTTGCAAGCTAAAAAGGTCTGCAGAAGCCAAGTCATTGTTTGATGGGATGTTATCTAGAGGAACGCAGCCGAATTTGGATACCTATAAACATTTGATTCATGGGTTTTGTAAGGAAGGGAATTTGGAGGGAGCTAAGAGGTTGTTTATGACTATGATTAACAGAGGATGTGAACCTGATAGTGAAATCTATTTTAGTTTCTTGTATTTTCTGTGCCAAGTTGGGGATTATGAGGCAGCATTGAAGATCTGCAAGGAGTCTATGGAGAAAGGATGGGTGCCGCCATTCTCGAATATGAAGTCATTGGTGATTGGGCTGTCCAGTATTTCGAAGGTTGCTGAGGCGAAGAAACTTGTTAAGCTAGTTAAGGTGAAGTTCCCCAGTGATGTTGATATGTGGAATGAGATTGAAGCAGGCTTGCCCCGGGAGTGAAGACAAGTTATGGTAATGCAATGTTTTGACAAAATTCAATTTTAAGTTAGTAATAATTGAATGGAATAGTTTACAATAATGTTGAGTCATTGAGCATATGTCACATGTTTATGCGTAGCAATTGACATATCCTGATAGTCAGGGACGGAGCCAAAGGAAATTGACATTTACATATTTAGGGGCGGAGCCAAATATTTCGTTAGAGGGGTGACTTTGGATGACAATAAAGTAGACAACCGTTAATACCTTTATATTTGTCTTTGAATTTTTTTTTTTGTAAATGTTAGATTTTCACAAATTGAATTATGGTTGTCATTGTATAGGTCTTTCATGTATTATATGATCTAATTTTTACTTGTCTATTCTTTTCATCTAGGAACATAGTCAATTCTTGAAATATGAGTTTAGCTTATCGTTCTTTTCATCAGTGAAATTTGCATGTTGTACGGGTGAATATTATTTAATATATTTAACTTTCTTTTGTCCGAATCATGATATATATTATAGCGAAAAAATAACAATTTGCTGACCCTCCCTTGTTTGAGGAGTTGGTATAGTCCTTGCTTAGATGTACAAGATTAGACTGTGGAGTTAAATAAAGTTACAAACTAGAGCTAGTTATTTGTTAGTTAACAAGAAAATGCAAGTCGTGTCAAAACTTTGGATGTAACTTGAGCCAAATTAATTAAGGAAAACAAAAACTGCCTGGGGTTGATGTAGCTCTGTCCATAGTGATAGTGGCACTTACTATTTAAATTATGGTTTCATCTTTGTGTTTGGTTTGCCCTCTCATGATTTGTGAGAAAAATTAATATTTGTGTTAGTATATACATGAATGATTTCATACATTGACGAAGATAGCATAGCAGTAAAGTGAAGTCTGTTTGAGCCTTTCTATTGTCTAAACGGGGTTAAAGCATGCACACAAATAAGGAAAATATTGAGTGATGGACGCAAGGCCAGATCTTTTTATGAATTGTTTTAAGGCAGCACTTTGTCCATCTCTATAGCTTACGACTTCCTCATGTGTTTCTTCTCAAGTAAGTTGGTTCCTGCCAAAAGAAAACTGGTTCAATCTCAATACTGACGCTTTGACAAGCAGCTCTTATGGCTTTGCTGGTTTGGGCATTATTGTTAGGAATCCTGAGTGTTCACTGTAAAAAGAAGATATCAATGAACTTGGATGAAATAGTTTCACAAAATTCAACCAGTTGTCTTGACCGTGGGATATCATTGAGAAATAGGATTCTGTGTTATCAAAAAAATTTCTGCAATTATTTCTAGTATGGAATGAGCCAATCATCCACTTTAGTATTGTAATGAACAAAAAAGGCGATATTCTACCTCCATTGATCAAGAATTTCGGTTTTTGATAAGTATTATGATCATCTAATAAGGACGGTATAATTTTATAAATGAATGATTTTATGACTTATTGAGTGATGGCCTTCTCTCTCTGTAGGAAAACCTTGTTTGGGGATACTGAATTTATAGAGGCTCTTGCTGTGTTGGAAGGTATCAACCCAGCTTGTTACTCCTATCTTCTGCCATTTAGAAGTTGAATATGATTCGATTAAAGCAATCAACCTTGTATCTGGGAAGATATCAAGCTGAGAAGTGGAGTGGATTATCTCTGAAATCAGAAATTTTATTATTTTCACAACCAGCTTGTGGTCAGACATATATCTAGATTCTGCAATTGCAATGCTGTTGCACAGAGTCTGGCACTTTGTCATGCTTGTGGAAGTTCCAGGCGACATTGGCCATTTCTTTGTGATCTTTACTTTGTGATAGTGAGTTTATTGCATGGAACGGTGAAGAAGTTGTTTTCTCTGTGTCTTGGGAAATTAAGGAGTATATGGACAAGAGGAAGTGTTGAAAAATGTTCGTCAATTCAAATGACATCTTTAGAGAATTTGTCACCAAGTGCTACTACCAATAACTATTGCGTGTCCGATTCACGTTGGTTCAGTCTGTGGTATTAAGATTCAAATTTTAGATTAAAAAAAATAGAGAAATAGAAAAGAGTTTAATTGGTGTTAAAGAAAGAGATTTTTTTTTTCTTTTCCATGGAAATTTTGGTTGCAAACAAAAAATTTTATGAACTTGTCTGATTCATAGTATTTTAGGTAAGGACCCATTTGTCATTATTTAACAAATCAGAGAGTAATAGGTTATTATACAAATTTTCAAATAACAGTACAGCCCATCTTTTTCGTTCAATAGTACATTTTCCCCCAAAATCAAAAACCCTTCACTCTGTAGTACCTTTTTTAAAACCAAAAACCCTAACTTCCGTTTCTGATCACCATCATCTTCAAAATAAAATGGCCTTATTTTCCCGGCTCCGTGCAAACCTAAACCTAAACCCACTAAAACACCGCAGCTTGGCCACCTCATCCATCCTCTCCTTCGGCAACAACACTCCCTTGACCAGCAAGGAAAAGACACGCGCTGCTCTTTCTCTTCTGAAATCGGAATCCAACCCAGAAAAGATCCTCGAAATCTGCCGCGCCGCCTCTCTCACCCCGGATTCTCACCTCGACCGCATCGCCTTCTCAGTCGCCATCTCCAAGCTATCCCAAGCCAATCACTTCAATGGCATCTCCCAGTTCCTCGAAGAGCTCAAAACCCGACCCGATTTACAACGAGACGAACGTTTCATCGCTCACTCCATCGTCCTGTACGGCCAAGCGAACATGATTGACCACGCGATACGGACTTTTAAGGAAATGGATAAGCATGGGCTTCGTCATTCGGTTAGGGCGTTAAACGCGTTGTTGTTTGCTCTCACGGTGGCGAAGGACTACAAAGAAGTGAAACGGATATTCATCGAGTTTCCGAAGACTTACGGAATCGAGCCGGATTTGGACACTTACAATAAGGTGATAAACGCGTTTTGCGAGTCCGGTGATTCGAGTTCGGTGTATTCAATTTTGGCCGAGATGGACAGGAAGTCTATTAAACCAAATGCTACGAGTTTTGGGTTTTTGTTAGCTGGGTTTTATAAGGAGCAGAAGTTTGACGATGTTGGAAAAGTTTTGAAAATGATGGAGAAATATGGGATTAAATGCGGACTCAGTTTGCAGAATATAAGGATTAATAGTCTTTGTAAGTTAAAAAAGTCCGAAGAAGCGAAGACATTGCTTCATGGGATGTTATTGAGAGGAATGAAGCCGAATGCAGTTACTTACAATCATTTGATTCACGGGTTTTGCAAGGAAGGGAATTTAGAGGAAGCTAAGACGATGTTTAAGACTATGATTAACAGAGGGCTTAAACCGGATAGTTATTGCTATTTTACATTGGTGTATTTTCTGTGCCAAGGTGGGGATTATGAGACAGCATTGAAGGTCTGCAAGGAGAGTATGGAGAAAGGTTGGGTGCCTAGTTTCTCAATTATGAAATCACTGGTTACTGGGTTGGCTGGTATTTCGAAGGTTGCTGAAGCAAAGGAACTTGTCGGGATTATGAAGGAGAAGTTCGCCAAGAATGTTGATTTGTGGAACGAGATTGAAGCAGGCTTGCCTCAATAGTGAAGACTATATATGGTATGCAATGCTTTATTGTTTTATATGACCATGAACATGAATTAATAATAGGGTTTTGGAAATTTTTTGTACGGATTTGTAGATTTTGTTTACTGGTTGAATTATTGAATTACAGAAAAATCTTTTCTTTAAATTATCTTATGACATTGTTGAATATGGTTCCCAAGCGTTTATTTGCTATGCTTCACACTGATCTCTCTTTCTCCACCTCCTGATCCTTTCCCACAAGGAAAGGGTTTTGATAATGATTGCTGCATCGTCACAGTAGACAATAACAGTCACTTCATTTAAAAGTTAAAAACATTGTTCTTTTTGTAAGGTTGGTCATATATAATAATGTTTTGATAAGCAAAATTCCATTAGTCTCATGCCAACTTTTTTGTTTCATTCAATAAAAGTAAAAACATGTCATTGACAAAAGAAAATGTTGACAGTGTATTATTGGTCACACTAGCAGACTTCACTTTCACTATCTGATTTGGGTTGTTGCTCAAAGTTAAAACAATATAGAATTTGAAGGATAAAATTAAGTTTACTTAAAATTAAGTAGTATTGAGTTAAAACAAGATTTTGTTGGCTGCTTTGAAATTTGCATTTTCAGAGCATTCGGAATCTCTAATAGTCTTTTAGTAGATTGTTAGAAACTGTTTCATTTGGGCCGAGTTAGGTTGTAGGGTAGGACAGTAGCCCTAGTTTAAAACCATGCGAATCTGGGAAAAGAAAAAATGGACAATTTACCGGCTCTATGAAATTGTCTTGATGACACGATCTGCTTCTGAGCTTTTTTATTGCCATTACGTTGACAATTCAGTGTTGCTCTAGTGCATGAAAGCTTGAATTAGCAACTTCTGAAACCCTTTCTCTTTTAACGGTAGCAATTACTGCCATTGCTGCCAAGAATCATTGTCCCTGCATCCCCATTTGTCCACAGCAATTTTTAGCCTTTTCCATGTTATCTGTATCTTTTGACATCATAATCACGCGCTAGTTACAATATTCGTCAGAACCAGATAATTTTTAGCCATGTGGTTTGGTTTTATAAACGCTCTGCACTTAAGCTGAGAGGTACTACAAATCCAACGAAAGTAAGCTGATCATAAAACAGGCCAAGAAATTACCAGGGAAGAAGAATTTTGTGATTCTTTACACTTTGGTTACATTGACAAGAACTTCAAAACAAATTCTGCCCTTTTCGTAGGCCTTTTATTCTCTTTTCATTTCCATTTGAGGCATGCTATACAATTCTCCTTCCCACAACTCCAACAACTTCACATTTACCTACAGCTTTTTCTTTTGGGCTAGATAGCAGGCAATGAGAGGGCACAAGCTTGTCTGTAACAAATGGGCCTGCAGTTTGAGACAATTTTGAGAAATTCAGCGAAAATTTTCCCTAGCCTCTTCGCATGGATACCATGGTATTAAAACTCTCTTTTATGCATGGATAACTGCAAAAACTGGCACCCATTAATCATCTTCTTGTAGCCCATGGCATTCAACCAGTTTGTGTTGTAAAATTCAAACTACAAGTTCCTTGCCGTCAAGGTGGATCTCTTCCTCATATATTGTGCACCATATGCTGCAGTTGATGCCACTGTAGTTGATGCTACCAATAAACTGCACCAAATTAAGAAAACATGGGGCATTTCATGTTAAATTTATCAATGAGTTAAAACAGAAGTGGTGCTGGGTGCGGTGGTTGTATCACCTCAAGTATGTGATGAAAGGTTGAGTTTCTGGAGTTCCAAACTCTGGTTGAAGAAGAGCTGCAGCAACTAAAACCAACTGGAAAACTGTATTAACCTGTCATCAATGTATGGTCCATGTTAAAAAATCAGAAAGGATTTATATCTTTTGAATAAATAAACACCCACGCAAGCCAGCCCGTACATTTAGCACATTTTTTTCCCTTAAGAATATGAATTTTACTAAATGCCCAAGGGAGTCAGCTCAGCAGTCCCCTAAGTACAGGGGCACAAGACTGACTATATTGGATTGTGTCTCTAATACAAGAGATGAAAAGGTAAGGAATTTCATTTTAGAACACTTACAGGAATTACATCCTTTTCTTTTCACCGTTACGAAGAAAGGGAAATCAACATTCCCTCATTTTTCCAATTTAATCAAATTAACCTCTACATTGTCCTCTAATCTCCATGCCTATCTATTTGCTAAGGGTTTAAAATAGTAAAATAACAAACCACTGACTTGAGATGCAACTTAGATGAAAAATAGCTGAATCCATTACTATTACTCCCACTAACAGCAATAGCAAACAAATCAGGTTGGGGAGATAAAATCATGAAGCTTACCTTGCTCAGAACGAGAGGTTCAACCTTCTGGGGACTGGTTCCATCTAGGTTGAAGAAATCAAACCAACTTTTCCACTGAGATAAGAAATTCAAAATCCCCAATCAGGAGTTTAGCTAGCTAACTACTCAAATTTGTCGTACCAAAAGATAAAAAGTAGCCCATAAACAACTTTCCATAGTTAGGGAATCTCACTTTCCATTTCAAGCTACTGACTCTTTGATAAACTGCACCACCTACAAGCGCAACATCTCGCGCCACAATGAGTCCAACAAGTTCAGCTTTACAACAGAAAAACGAAGCAGAATTACTAACCCCACAACAGACAGAAAACAGTCGGTTGTGCACTAAGGAGAATCCGTAATGCTATCATTCCCTTTTCCTTTTAATTTGTTTTCCTTCTAAATGGTCTCATGCATATCAGCATTTAAACGGGAAAAAAACTTAAGACAACTTGCGGTGCAGCAGATCCGTATGTACCATTGCCAAGGCAACACATCCGATAAGGACCTGAATAAAACGGGATTGAGTCGTCAAACAAGGTTTGACCCCTCTTATTCCACCCACTAACAGTAGCCAGTCAATTGAAATACCAAATACACTAAGCTTGGAAATAACTGAAATTTTTACCTTGTCAGCAAGAGGATCAAGGTATGAGCCAACTACGGAATTAATTTTCATCCTCCTAGCCATGTATCCATCTAGCTACATGATGAAAGATAAATAAAAATCAATATCCCATTTCTCGAAAAAACCATAAATTGTTGCTATATATGAAAAAATCATCTTACCCAGTCAGTTGCTCCAGAGATAGCCAACACCACAAATGCAGAAGAATACATTTCGTTTGTGATCATCCTGAAAGGAACTTGTTAATCACCCTTTCTTTCTAATCCACAGAATCCAACATTCATTCAAAGAAGATATTGAAAGAAAAAACAGTTCTCAGGAACAACAAACATAGACATGATAAGCATAGCTAACAAGTAGCAGATGGATTAAATATCTACGAAATCAGAAATGAAAATAGGTTCACCATTTGAAATATCCGTCCACAGGCCAGAGTGGCCGAATCCAAAATGTACTTCACATTATGAATAAAAGTCTATATCCCAGTCCTCGAATGTTACTAAATAGTAGTAATAGATACTTGAAACTTAGATAGTCTACGTATGCTACATTGCCTTCAAGAGAAGCATCCTCCCTGAATTACAATAATTTTCTAACATAGAATTCGCATTTCTCAACTATCTAAAATTCTATTCACTGCTTTTTTTTTTCCTTCTCTCTTTTCCCAGCAACCAAACAGGGCATAAATAGCAAAACTCTATTTTTGCAAACAACAGAATCAAAATAAAACATAGTACCATGCTATGAAAGGTCCAGAAACCAGACGACTGATAGTGACCAAATTTGGCAAATTCAAGAAACTCGTCCCTAACCCATCTTTCCCACCAAGAACCACCTCCTCCTCTTCCTTCAACCCGGCCCGCTCCACCACATTCGGCCGGGGAAACCCCGACCCGAACCCCAACTTGGACGGAAAATTAGTGCCGCCCCGAAGCAAGTCCAAGTTCAAGACTTGAATTTTCCGCAGAACGACACCATTTAACGGAGTGGCGGATTGCAAAAGCTTCCAGGGAGGAGAGGAGAGGAAGAGAGGACCCTGAAATTGAGCGATCCATCGGGAGAAAAGAGGCCGGTGACATAAATGAGTGTAAAACGGCGGGGTCAGAGAGAGAGCGGAGGTTGTTAAAGTTGTTGCGGTGGCTGTGAAGAAGGGGCGGGTTTTGGTCTTAGGGATTTTGGTGATAAGCTTTTTTATGGATCTGAAGATCGCCATTGATGAAGGGTTTTTACTGCCGGATCCTAATTTTTTTGGTCTAATTATAATTTTAATTACAGTAAAAAAAAAATTTATATTTAAAATTAATTATTTATTTTTCGAACACTTTTTTTTATTAAATTTTTATAAAATTCAAAATTTTGAAGTTGATTTTTTTTTATTATGATTTTTTAAGTAAATTTTTAAAAAGAGTAAATAAAATTTTTAAAAAATAATTAAAAATTAATTTTATGAATAATTTAATATTAATTTATTTATTTTAATTATAATTTTTTATCTTAAATTTAAAATTTAGAAAGAGAAACAGTAAAAAAGAAAATATTTATTAAAAAAAAATATTTATTGAGAGAAAATAAATTTTTATTTAAAAAATTAAATCTCTCAATAAAATTTATCAAGAGAACTGAATTTCTCAACAAAATTGTCGAAAAAAATGAATTCATTAATAAATTTCATTGTGAAAGGATAAAAATATCCAAAAATATATATATAATTGAACCTTAATATAAGAAATTTGGAAGTATATAGGTAAAAAACCCACCGATGAAAGCATGATTTTTGCTATTTTCTGACTTTTTAGGTCCAGTTGGCTTGCAGGGGTTTAGGGGATAAGTGCGTTCGAGTTTACACGTGTGTTGAGTTGAATGCTTACACGTGGCAGTGTCTTAAGTAACTACTGAAGGATGTAATATGACTATAGGATTTTAGTGTTAGATAATTATTAATTTTTAAATATTATTATTGTTGATGTAGTAAAAATTCTCGAAATTTTATGCACCAAACGGTTTTCTTTATTAATTTAATCATTATATTGTTTGAAATTAAAAAAAATCAAAGATAAAGTTGATGATTCGGTGAAAATTCTTTGATGTTTAAATTAGAGTTTTATTTTGTACGTAACTGAAAAAAAATAATGATAACAATTTAATAACGAAAATTTAATAATTTTAAATCTTTCTCACAATGTAGTATTGTAGTAATTAATATTGTGTATACCTAATTATTTTCACCTTACTTTTTATAAATTGTTTTTTCATATTATTATTATGTCTCTCAATTTTATTAGGATTCCAAAAAATTAAAGAATTATAATTTAAAACTTATTAATATTCCGCAAATCACATAATTATAATTTTAAACACACGTATCCTAAACTTATTTTGAAAAAATTCAAAAAATTTAAACTTCATGACGATTAAAAATAACTACTGATGAGATGTTTCGAAAATCTCACATTTCATCTAATATATTTTTCTTTAGTAGAGATGACATCAAGTTCTAATGACTTACCCAAGGTCCCTTGTCATGTTATTCTTAAAACCTTTAAAGAAGTCTCGAGTTTTTATATTTAGATTTGAGACTTATGATTAAATTTATAAAATTTTTAGCTACGTCAGACCTGATATCCTTGTTACATTATAATTAGGATTTTTCTGACTGAGAGAGATTTCAGATTTTATCTATCTTTTATGAGATTTTTATTAGTAATTAAGATTTTAATATTGCGTTGTACCTAGTGAGCCCAAAAAACCTATTGGAGTTCATCTGTGCTCTAAATTTTTTTCTAAATAATTATTAATATTTTATTATAAATAAAAGAAAATTGGATTAAACCTTAAGACTATTTATGGAATGAATTATTACTTGGAGTTAGTTAATTAACAAGAACAACTAACTAAACAAACAAACTTAACAACTTGCTGCCTTGCTCTCCATTCCCTTCTCTTCTCTTCTCTGCATTTAAGAAAACTGAATGACAACTAAATTTAGAAAAACATGCCGAATTACATGCCTATGCAGATTAATTCAAGCGAAACCAACAGTGTTACATTGTCCCAACAATCGGAAAGTTTTGTTCTTTCTATGGCAATTCAGTTTTTGACATTTTCATAGTCCTCTTTATCTCTTTTAACTTTTCTCTTTAATAAATTTATAGCTTTTGATCTGAGATTATCCTCTGGTTTCGATAAGGATCTGTGTTGTTTTAGAAGTTGGCAAAAGGAATACGAGGAAGGAGATGAACTGCTTTCAATGTTGCAAGGCAGACCATAGTCTTTCTTTTAAAGAGAATCGCAATGCATGCAAAAAAGATGGCAACGCATTTTCTGCCTTTGTTAACACACTGTCCCTCAAAACAGGTATGTTCTTCAGAAAAATGTACGATGATAGTTCCATTATCGAAAATTGCTTTGTAGAATTCTGTTTCAGTGTTATGAACATCGAATCCTAGATCTTTTCTTGTCAACAAAATGGTTGCTAGAATTTTAATCTGTCAAAGTTTCATGTATCATGTGTGAATTTTGGTGAATGTTTGATTCTCTTTGAACAGAAAGCGGTTTGATGCTATGCAAATCCTTGGCTTAGATAAAAAATGCTTCTGCTTTGAACTTGTTTGAAAAGTTTTTGTACATTTAATTCATGAGTGTTATGAATCTGCAGGCAGCAGCAAGCAGAGAAATATAGCAGCAGAGATTCGGAAAATTGGGAAGGCAAAAAGAACTGCTCTTGTTTTCAAATACAATGAATTGGCTGATGCAACGGAAAATTTCAATCCTGATTGTCTAGTGGGCGAGGGAGGATATGGGAGCGTGTACAAAGGATACATTGAAAGCATTGATCAAGTAATCTCTCTCTCTGAATCTGATCTTGATGGTTTATTACACGTTAAAATGATCTTGCAGTCTCATGATTTGTTTCTTCTTTTTCAGGTTGTGGCTGTAAAGCAATTAGACAGGAATGGAAACCAAGGAAGCAGAGAATTTTTCGCAGAAGTTCTGATGTTAAGTCTGGTTCAACACCAGAACCTTGTGAATTTGATTGGTTATTGTGCAGATGGTGATCAAAGAATTTTAGTTTATGAATACATGTCCAATGGATCTTTGGAAAATCACTTTCTTGGTATGATCTTCATAATCTCTTATTACATTCGAATTATTTGAGGTTCTGCTTGATAAAAGTGAGATATTCTGATTACATTTCTGTTGTTCAGATTTACCTACAGATAAGGAGCCTCTGGATTGGTTTACGCGGATGAAGATAGCCGGAGGAGCAGCTAGAGGATTGGAATACTTGCATGATGTTGCTGATCCACCAGTTATATATCGTGATTTCAAAACATCAAACGTTTTATTAGACTCAGAATTCAATCCAAAACTCTCTGATTTCGGACTTGCAAAGTTAGGTCCAACTGGAGGCAAGGATTATGTGTCAACAAGGGTGATGGGGACGTATGGTTATTGTGCTCCAGAATATGCAATGACAGGGAAGCTGACAAAAAAGTCCGATGTATACAGCTTCGGCGTTGTGCTCCTGGAGCTTATCACTGGTCGAAGTGCTATTGATACTACAAGAACAAGTGAAGAACAGAATCTAGTTTCTTGGGTATGTTGATGGAGCTTATTTCTCCTGTAAACTATTCATGCTTCTCCAAATGATAAATGTTAACCAATCACACTACTTAGTGCAATCTTTGCAATTGGTTTGAGATAAGGAATCAAATTTATATCAGTTTGTTTTTACATATTGCAGGCAAAGCCATTGTTAAGGGACAAGAAAAAGTTTACAGTGATGGCTGATCCATTGCTTGACGGAAATTACCCTCGAAAGGGTCTGTATCAAGCTCTTGCAGTAGCAGGAATGTGTCTCCAAGAGGATGCTGATGCCCGGCCTTCTATGGGTGATGTTGTAACTGCTCTCGAGTATCTAACTAGTCCAATGGATGAGAAAGGTGGTAAAGATGCAAGCGGGCTGTTTGTTGATTCTATTAGAGGAGCAAGGATCAATGGAAACCAAGAGGTCTAGTGTCAGGCCATGGATAGTAGGTTTTGCGACTTAGGTGCCATTCAAAATTAGACTTGATAGCTAAAAATTGTTGTATAAAGTTCAAATTCTCTTCTCAAAATCCCCACAACAGAATTGTTGTTCGTGTTAAGAGTATGTTGATGTTGCTTTGTCTATGATCTTGTAAACATATCCAAATTAGCAATTAGGCAAGTGGATCTATGAGGCTGTGACTGTAGCTCCTGTTTCACCGAATTTGTATGATTCTGAAGCCTCTCAAGTAAGTGAGATTGTGAATTACTAGTGGCTGTTGATAATGGAAAAGTGTTTGTTTGAGAAGTTGCAATATTTGCTTTGGAAAGGGAAAATGCAAGCAGTAAAATTGTGAAAATAGCTAGAATGGCTTATTGTAGACCATTAAAGAAAATCATCTGATTGTCAAATCCTATATACGAATTCTGGTGTTTAAGCATTATGTTTTTCTGTTCAATTCACATATTTTGTACTAATAGAAATACAGATACGAGTAAAAATCTACTTCAATTTCTTTGATTACAGATGATAAAAACCTTTTACAGATAAAATTTATGCACATTGGCCTTAGAAACTTAAATTACTCACTAGCTAATCACACAATAACTCAATAGTGTGGAAAATCCGCTAGAGTTGGGTAAAACAACATAAGAGAAATGATTCCGGTATCAGAAGATACTGTCTGAAATTCACGAAATGATTCCAGAGTAGAGGTTTCACGATTTCCATCAGAAGTTGGAATGTCTTAGGGAGATAAATCTGGCAAATAGAATTCATGAATTGCTCACCAGCTCCAAGCAGGGAATGAATGCTACCACTTTGATATTACGACAACAAAGTTGGAAGATTATCACTGGTTGAAGCCAGGGCAGCAGAATAAGAAGAAGCATAAGCAACAATAATTTCGCAAGATTACTTAAAACAACCAAAAAACATGAGCACTAAGGCTCGACTGACAACAGTCCTTTTGAAAGAACAGGAAGAATAAAATGTGTAGAGAGAATCTGATATTATAAGGTTTAACTGTGATGATTTCCACATGTGAATGGTGAACAGATGGGCTCAGGAAGCTCAAAATCACGGTTACACTTGCATCTCCAAGAAGAGTAACTAAAAATGTAAGTTATTCACATCATTCTTCAGGATCCTGTAGTTGAACCCAGGTATCCCATTCAGCCGATTTCTATCTGAAACTTCAACAGCAGAGCAGATAGTTGGAAGAATACCGCTACTGCCTCTTCGCTTCTTCCTCTTCCATCTCAGTATCACAAACCAGAAACTATTCCTGGAATGACCACTTCTGGAAGCAAGGTCAACAATCTGTCCCTGAGGTTTCCTAAAACTTGGCCATCGCTCTTGCTCAAACTTACTGAAATATTCAATTTCCCTCCTGACAAGGGATCCTACAGTTCCCCTGCTGCCTATAGCAACTGGAGCAGTTGCAGCCATTTCTCATAGAATTTGGTGTTTGTTTTGCTTTCTTTATGCTGCATTTTATATTTTTAAGGTGATATAAGAGCCTTCTGGATGAAGAAACTGGTGGCCCCAGGTATTTTATCTAGGTGGGAGAATTTCTCTTTTATCTTTGTAAAGGTCTTATTGAAGTGCTTTATTAAAGTGGACAGCATGAATTTTTGCATGATCTAAGCTCTTTGTAGACAAACTGCCATCATGTTTATCTTGTGCTTTCACTTGTCATCATATTATTCTTGCATTTGCAATTGACACTCACACCACCATAAGTTTTCAGGATAAATTGTTTTTACCCTTTCAGCTATTTACCAATTAGGCCATGTAATTAGCTGTTCCTTTTTCACACTAGCAATTCAACACTTTGATTATGGTCAAGGAACAATTGATTCTGCCAAGACCAATTGGTCGGGCATTCTGAATTCTTGTGCTAAAACTACAACACGCTGTAATTGATGATTTCTTATCATTTATGTTAGGTTAAATTTATTTTTCCTCGGTGTATGTTTGGATAAAGAGAGGGGCAGAGTTTTCATTTCCATTGTCTTACTTGAAGTAAATAACAAATTGATGCTATTTGATATCCTAGATGTTCATTTCTCTCTTTTCCAAACTTTATTCTCTCTTAAAAGAGAAATGATGCAATAGTTCGAATAAAAATTGCTTTACACACAATCTGCTCTGGGGGTTCAATTGATTAATATTAATACCCGGTAGTGACAGAAATCATTTCTTGATTTGGTGATGGAATAGGATAACCTCTGAAGATTTAATTAATCTAATAGTAATAGCTTGGTCCAAAAAGTGGTTATGGTGGAACATCTAACAAAGGATAGTTAAGATGTCATAAAAAGTAAGTGGAGGTCCCATTCTGATCTAATAAACATTGGAAAGTCAAGCTTCACCATCTACAATGCGTCCATTGAATAACAGAAGAGAAAATAAAAAATCCATAATCTCAAAAATGGTATGTGTTCAATTTTAGGAGGCTTCCACAATGGTGTATTTGCATTACAGCTACAGGTGTCAATTGATATTGACCTAGCATTTTCAAATATATAATTGTCAACACTAATAACCATGGAGAGGAAAGGAAGTACTCTGACCAGAAACTTACTGTTTCAGTATCCAGACTACTGATTTTCTCGGCCAGTATTCCTAATAATTCCTTCTTTATGACTCACTCTTCTACCCAAGTTGTAATTGCAGTGAATGATTTGAGCTGTATACTTAAAAAGAGTCCGTAACTTTCTACAATTGAGTCTGAGGAACTTCACCTTTAGCACCTTGATCAAAATATTTCTATCAACGTTTTGTCCATACTAAAGATGCTAGAGAAAAGAAGGGCGGGAGAAAATATTTATCAAGCAATTCTATCTGCAAGCATGATCATTGAATATGATAAATAAACGCTCCTCTTGGAATGCTTTTCCCCCTTTTTTTTTATTGTACCGATAAGAAGGGTGTACACAGTTAGCCATTTATATACAGTGATCCGAACGTCATATGGGGCAGTAACTGTGGTAATAACGTGGGCAGGTTACTCCGCGATCTCATTAAACAGTAACAACTTTTCGCCACTAAGAATCGACTTTTCACAAGCCTTGTAGTTGTATTTACCAGGTATCCACAAGCATCAGATCAATAAACTATAATAACCAAAAAGCAGCCCATTCCTGGTTCATTTAAAAGAAGACCATTAAAGTTTGCGGGTCAAGGATAATAGACTTACACAGTAATGGGTTAATGGGAAAGTAAAGATTTCCGGAAAAATTAATTCTATCTACCTTGTTATTAAAACAATGTGAATTATTATGCCCAAGTTCATGTAATTAATAAGAGACTACAAATTCACTGTAAGCCTCAAAATTGGATGTCCCCTCTTATTTTTGTATTCACACTCATCTATATTCTTATTTCCTTTCCCTTTCTTGCTTTCTTTCTTTTTTTTTTTTTTTTTTTTTCATGTTCTTGTATGAGAATTAACCAAAATTCTTCTGTATACCGGGAAGATGGCAGATATACCTCAGCTTCCTGTGCGAGGCAAGAACATTTTGTAAAGCAACATCTACTCTGGCACCTTCTTGAAACAACGAGTCATAAAAGTGACAGATGAACTGTGACAAGTCCTCTTCATCATCATCCCAAACACCCATCAAACGTTCCCTGCTTTTCTCAGGTTCACTATCTTCCCAGTCACTAACTGGACTGGAAGGTTCAACATCTTCATCTTCCGCCTCTTCCTCTCCGATCTCAAACCTCCCATTTTCCAGAACATCAAACTCTCCAGATCCATGCCGTGATGTAAGCGGCATTTCCTGTGGTTCAGCTAAAGGGCATATAACAGCTTTGGCACCAGAGTCCAGAAACGCCTTAATTAGAGTTGGGGTAGGCCCATATATTCCGGTGCAAATTATGATCCTGTCCCTCCAAGCTCCAATCTAGGATTACACAAAACATTAGTATCAGCCACATTACTGGGGAGGAAGAAAAAACAGGCACCAACATTATCACAAATCATCATAACAAAGTTCTAAGCTTTTCAAACAACTAGGAAACTATGCCTTAAAGCTGTATCAACCATCAGAAAGGCAAAAAGAAAACCAAGTACAGTTCATCAATATCCTTTCATCACAGAGACTTAAAAGTTCAAACAAATACTCCATCCCAAGGGCAAAATTAAATTAATCTAAGAAAATATAATAATGATGAAGATGGACCAGCAACACACAGTACAAACTAGAGAAGTTTAAGTAGCAATTGCACATTAACTATCGATTGCTTCCCTATCTATAACTTTGAAATCCTAACAAAGTTAAGAGAGGGATAGCTTAGTTAAAATAAATACCATCCAACGAACATCATCAGGTGTTAAGTGCACAGAAGGGACAGTTCTGCGGAACATATATGCAGCAATTTCTTGGTCATCTTCCATAACCTGCCCGAACATCAGAAGGCAAATTATTAGTTTGGAACCTTTGATAAACATTGTAAGTAGTCATCTAAATGAAAGAAAATATGTGAAATATGCATACTTGGGTTTGGCGTCCTATATAACGGTGGACAACGTTTCCTACTTGGAAGTATGGTCTACAGCGAACCAAATCAGCAATCGTTAATATTTTGGTGAGAGCTGATGCACCCTTTCCACGGTTGCTCCGCATCATTGATAACAAACTTGACTTCACGCTCTGCAGAAACTTATCCGCAAGTTCTCCAGGTTCAGCAACCACAAACACATCATTCTGCCAGCTAAATAAATAAGCATATCGCAAGTCAGGACTAGGAGTTAAACTAAACCGACATGAGAAAGAATAACAATTTAAGACAAACACAGGGGCATGCTGACCTTAATATTGAGCCAAGTGAGTCATTTTGAAGGGCCAAATGTATAATGCCCACTTGTGGTAAATTCTGTAGCTTCTCATGCAATGATCGGATATGTAAAGAGAGCTGCCTGTGAGCCTTAGGAGATATTGGTGGTGATGAAAATGTCTTTCCCGATTGTAATCCATCCAAGCTTAAAGGTGGAACCATATCAATTCGGCCAATCCTCTGTGCGCCAACATCAGGACTGTACAAAAGTGGGCTTGAGGGGAAACTTCCAGTGATCAAAGGAGATGTAAACGGTGTTGGGAATGTTGATCCAGGCATTGTCTTCCAAATTCCAGATATCCCATGCATAAGAGATAACCTTATCCCATTACGCGCACAAAATGACTCAAGTGCCCTAGCATGATGCCCAACTCTTCCTGAATCAGGACTATGCATAGCTTCAACAAGCAGCACATTACGCCTCCAACCTAAGGAAGGGCTATTCTCATCTAGAACAGCAGGAGGGGAAAAAAAAATTAAAGGGTCAGTAGAAAGAGCATCATAAAGTTAAAAATTATACAATACAACCAAAGAAAATATGAGATGCTACCTGCATTAGAGACTTTTCCCCGGGGGAAATACTGAGATTTCAAATTTTCTAACAACTTGTCATCGTGTTGGAAAGGTAGAAGCAGTCTCTGACATACGTTTTTGAAAGACTCAGAATTATTTTTGATGTATTCATCAACAGAGGCTTCCAATTTAAGCCAAATTGCCGGATCAGTCTCATCCAGCTCCATATCACAACGTTCATCAACTGTGGGCAAACCATATGGAATACTAAGTGACAATTATAAATCTGAAATTCTTTATGAATAATTCCTACATCAATGAAAGAAGTCCAAGAAACAGATAATATTAGATTATAATTGTTCCAGAATTATTTAAATGTCAAATAGAGAATAAAGTCTTGTCACATAGGATGCTCATGCAAACTATAAAACACTCCATCTAGTACCCGGATTAAAACGAAAGTACTGTATCTCGGGAAGCATAGGCAGCAATGTGCTTAAAGCTTCCTCCACTCTATCCACAGAGCATGCATTCTCAATCAGCACTTGGCCAGTATCCAGATAACGCCAACCACCTTTCCGCACCTACAAATGCAATTGTTTGTTTTCAGGTACAAGGGAATTAGAATCAATAGCATCCACAAGTGCAATTTGCAACTTGACATATCAACCAAAGAAACGTTTGCATTTAACTAGCATTCTAATCAAATTCGAACCGGATTTTTACTGACAATCATCTCAATACTTCTAAGCATTCAATATGGAAATACGAAGAAAGTGGTAGGGAAAAGGGAATATATCATTTGTTCATCATTTTCTCAAACAAAACAAACAACAAATTATGGAAGGAAGCCATGAATACTGTGCTGAACTGAGAGCATCTAGTGCAGCAGAAGTTATTTCAAAATAGGTCTAATATAAATTCATTACTCCAGCTCATTATACATTTATACTTGTAAAAGTAATATCCTAAGCAAATGTGCATAGATTAAGGGCCTGGCTATCTGGTAAATGAAATCAAAGTTCAGCACAGTAGAAAATCTCCAGCATATATATATATATATATATATATCCATCTATGGATTCTTCAAACAGACGAGACACCATTGTAATTTGGACTCTTTCAAGAAGGAAAAAGTTCGAAATTAACTTGTATAATCATCTGTATTAAATTATTTATTACCAGTGGGCAGTGCCTTCTGTACAAAAGGTTGGGAATTTCAAACTTTATGTTATGGTAAAAGTTTTAAAAATTGAATATTCATTACTCAGCGGATGCCTTTAATTATGAAAATTCACCAAAAACTGTGACCACAGGAAAAATAAGGTTAAAAACTAAGACTTAAAGCCAGAATCTTATAACTAACTCTTAGAAAACAGAACGAAGAGAAGTGAGAACTATTTACCTTTGTTGGAACAGAACCACACCCAATTGAAACTAAGCAGTCTATCCTTGTGTCAGGCCAAAGAAGTTGAGCTTCTCTTATGGCAAATATAGTAGGATTGTTTGCAACTATTGCACCATCTTGCCAGCGGTATACATCTGTGAAGTTGTTTAGGAAACCATAAAAATTAGAACAAAAGAAAAAAGAATCGAAATGGTCAGGCACAGAACTATTATGAAAAAGTGCAAGAAGGATATACCATCTGAAAAATCATCAAGATAATATGGAGCTGCAGATGATGCTCTTATAGCTTGCCATATTTGATGCTTACAACTTCCTATGAATGCACTGCGTTTATAACCAACTTGAGCACCAGTAGTAGGTGATCCCAGCACAGTGATTCCAGAACTTTCTGAAATTGAAAATGGCACTTCCGGTGTTCCAGCAGGGTACTGCATGTTGAAACCATAAATATAGGTCAGAATAATAACCATAATTAAAACAACGATCACGTCCATCCTAAACTGAAAGAAAGAAGTATTGCTGTCAAACCTGATAATTGCGAAATATGAAAGGCTGAGCGGGCATCACGCTCACCAAAGTTGATACAACAAAAACTTTGGGGATGTTTTTCACTGCCGATTCTATCAACAGGTCCCCTTCCTCATCAGCACACATTTCCTTCAACAATCTCTCAAACTGATCGGCGCTGTGCTGCAAGACAATATGTAAGTATCTAATTTCAAGGCATTCCACTTTATCAAGAAAATTTACAACAATCAGGCAAGCAACTACAAAAGTTCATAGACCAGACTGAAAGTAAGAACAAGATTTGCATTCTCATGTGTAGTTGAAACAGATTATTAAGAGAATTTGCAAAACCTCTAAATCAAACAACAATAAATCCCATGAAAAAAAATGAATTCTTGATTCTGGTTAAGGATATATTAGTAGGCATATAAACAGATATCAATTGGTCTAATTCAAAAAAACAACAGGTTCAGCATCCTGAGTGACCAGTCTGCTCAACAATTTGACTAATACTAATTTGAAGTATTAACTTTATGCATGCTTCTATTTACATAAGCTCATGCTGCAAAATTATCAAGAGAAGGCAAATCAAATAGAACGAACAAACCATACTTTAGATCCATGTACAACAACTCTAAAACTCTGTGATGAACTTTTATAAAGTTGATCCAACTTTTCTCTCCAAGTTGCAGCTTCATTATCTTTTGCAAAAGGTTCAGCAAAGACAAGTTTTCCTAAAGAACCATAATTGCAGAATGAGACAAGGAAATCAAACAATAAACAAGGCATTCTAAAATATTCATATTTTGATACCCCATACTCACCGAGATTTTTGTATATTTCTTCACACTGATCCAAGGTCATTAACTTAATAGCAAGAGCAATAGCAAGCATACCACCGGTTGACGTGCCACATATGAGGTCGAACAACTCATGTATCTGCTTACCTGTTCCTTTCTCAATTTCTTTAAGAATTTGTACTGTTGCCAAACCTTTCATGCCACCTCCATCCATTGAAAGTATGCGCAGCCCTTGTTTTGGTACTTGTCTCCCTCTTATGGCACGCCTCAAATTTTCATTTTCTCCTATAAAAGCACAAGACAAATAGAACAGACCCTAATAGGCTAAATGATCTCAAAATATTGCCAAAGAAAATTCAGATAAACATACCGAGAATTGCCAAAGCACGAGCTGCAGCTTTATTTACACAGGGTTCAGGTACAACAGTCAAACGCAGCAAAAGGTCCCGCAAACTTTCTGAAATAACCAGAATACGGCGATTCTCCAAACAGAAGGCCAAATTTCCAACCGCTAACAAAGCTAACCTTTGTACCTAATGTAGATAAATTCAACATTACATGACCACATATAAGCAATCAATAGACTGCAACAAGGAAAGTGGAACTTGCCTCTGGGTTTTTATGCGCACATAACAATTTTAACGACTTCAACACATCCTTGGTCAACATTTTCTGAGCTACAGTATCACATGCAAAAGCCAACTGGAGCACAACTTGCAGAACAGAAATTACTTCTTCTTGAGCAAAAGATTTAAGCACTGCTTGAATAGGTTGCATGATGTCGCATTTCAATAACAGAATTGCCACAGATACATCTCCAGCAAGAGATGATAGAGCAGAGCATGCTTGTTCAACCTGCCAGAGCAGTAAGAATATTAAGAAAGTGCCAGACAGAAGAACAAATAAACGGGTAGGATCTTATTCATGATTGCAAGGATGACAACATACCACATGACTTTTGTCACTACTTATCATACTAATAAGCTGCCGTACTGCATTTTCATCTTTGCCAACAACTACCCGGTTTTCTTGGTCTTGCATTATCTTTGCCAGTGCAGATGCTAGTAAAGGGTGATGACAAGATGAGAAACGGAATATAAGCGAGAAGAAGGCACTTAGCTTGTGTCTAGATGCACCAAAATAAGAACTGTTTTCCATCTGCACCGCACAAAAGAATATACTATGACTTAATAATTATATCTAGTTTAAAATGCAATCCCAAAAAATGTCCAAATAGCCTTATCAACCACTACCTCGATTTGGACATTCACTGATCTTAGGTTTCCATCAGCCACAATCCTAATATTTGCAAGAGACAAGTGTCGAAGCTTATGTAGTGGCAAAATTTCTGGAAGGAATTCAAGAGGGTTTCCAAAGAGCCTAAGAATTCGTAACTCTGCCATAGCCCTGCCATTCAACTGGAGAGAAAAATTAGACACAGAAAAAATTATAGAATTTACCAGCTTAACTAAAACAGGAGGTTAACAAAGTATAGACTAAACAAAGATAAATTGTTGGAAAATTGACCTGAAATCAAGAAGAGGCCGAACAAGCTTGTTGTGTTCTAATGACAACTCCACCATTCCCACACACTCTCTCAGTTCCACTGCTCGTAATTTCAAAATGTAATCAATTAAGCAACAATGCAGTAAACATAAATAGCCTAGATATCCATATGACAAGGAGTTTTCTGCTCTCTAGGGAACTTGATCTAGTAAAGCAAGTCATCATAGATATACATATATAACAGTTCCAAGCTTACCAGGAACAGAAACAAGCATGTTGTGTTCAACACTCAGAACTTTTAAACTTTTCAGTGCACCAAGCTCAGGTGGCAGAGTTGAAAGCTTATTGTTATCAAGGTACAGTTTCTCAAGAAGTGGCAAACAGGACAACTCAACTGGCAATGCCTGTCAATAAGCATGCAACAGAAAGATAAAAAATGTTTCGTGTTACCTACAACCTAAGTAAGATGCAAAACCAGACATGCCATTCCCAACAACAATTGATTAAGAACACTAGGTATTCGTAATCTATAGCCACTCTTTGCTATCAATAAAATGGATTAATGGTAAGACTAAGCTTTAAGCTTCTAATAAAATGGCCGGGATTTTCAATCAAGATGATAACCAAGTATCAACTATATTCAGCGGAGCATCCACTGTATACAGTGGATAAAAGGTTCGACTTTGATGATGGAACAATTCCCAAAAGCAAAAAAGTATACAGTGAATTTCTATGTTGCATATCAATCTGCTTGTTTGATAAATGAAGAAAATCTAAATCAAAAAGTAATTTAGGTCAAGTTGAGTAAAGACATATTTTGAGAATGAAAATTATGCAACAATTCAACCTCTGGATTTCCCCATATTTTCTCAATTTTCAAACAAAACCTAAAACATTAACACCAAACACAAAATCCCATATGAACTTCAAAATTTAAATAAAACAAAATTGCGACAAGAACCTATCGTTTCTGACTAATCAACAAAAAAAAATAAAAAAGGACTCACCGACAAACCGACGCCACAGAGGCTAACCGCAGTAACAGTCTTCCAATGGTCACCGCAGCCGGTACCCACCCCGTTCAAGGGCCCACCAGCAGCCAGGTCGGATCTCATCAACCGGGTCAAAACCCCGATTCCATCGCTCAGGTGGCCCGACCCCACCCCCTTGGTCAAGACCACCGCTCTTAACGGCTCTCTCCTCTTCACCACCCTCATTTCCACTCCAACAATCGCCATGTTATCACCAGCCTCGTTCCCCTTTTCCGGCGCCAATTCAACCACCACCGAGTCTTGCGGCACTGGCAGCGCCACCATCCACTGCGATTGCAGCTTCAGCGCCACCTGCTCCTCCTCCTCGCCACCCGTCCACTCCAGCTCGATCCGGAACCCTAATTCCGGATCTCTAGACGTCACCGTCGGAGACGCCAACGAAGTAGAACGGTTGAGATCGTCTCCGGATTCTTCGGTACCATAACTGAGTGTCAGTTTAAAGATCTCCAACGGGCGCTTCCATCCCAGTCCCCAAGAGGACATTGTGATCGTAAGCGATCAAATGATATCAAAATGATTGATATGATCGGACGGTTGGGGATCCATTCGGTGTTGTCACATTGCGATTATCATATCACTGTAAACGTTAATATTAGTGTGTCTGCAATAATTTATAAGTTAAGAAACGATTCCGTAAATCCAAAATGCGATATTCAGGGTGAGGGTTTAGAGACGATGAGAGTTAATGGCGGGAGCTAAACTAACTGAAGGTGTTGTATACTTGTATTTGTATTAGTCGTTCCTGGGTGGTCTGGTTCTACGACTGAGCGACGTCGTTTTCCTTGATGTGAAACGACACACCATTTAATGCAAGATATACCGGGTGTTTCTTGATAGTATTTATGACACATGAGAAACGTATTTGCCTTAGTAAACGTTTTTTTCAATTGTAATAAATGAGGAAAAGCAAAAGAGACTGCCTTAATTTTAGAGGAAGGAATTATCATTAATTTCTTCGATGGAGAAAGTCCAACCGCTGAAATTTTTAGAAAGAAAAATAAAAAATGTATTTTGTCCACGAAGTTTCGGCCCTATTGAAGTTTCGTACTTCTTTTGTTATGCTCATTCTGGAAACTTGCGTGTATGGTTCAGCCTGGTATATAGTTTGTATGTTGAATGCCAAATGGGTTGGGGGAGTCATGGCTCATTTGTCATACATGCATGAATACAAGATCTTCACAAAATTGTACAGAGGTTTCTAATGAAAATGTAATATTTTCTGTATGCTGTAGCATGAGAATCAGTCCGTCCTTGAGGTTTTCTTGTTTATAATATGACATGCCTTCGGCATAGGCAACAATTTAGGGGTGTAAAATTGGAACGATTAATAGTATATTACTGCAAAAGACTATACAAAACAAATCCTCAGTCCAAGATGCCTTCAAAAATGTTCTCATCAGAAGATTAAGCCCTAACCATACTCTTTGAATTATTTTCCAGTCTCCAAACCATCTTCAGCTGCTGCCATGGAAGATAGAAATGTATGAACATTAAACAGTTCCAGAGAAGTCAAAAACTCCTTCCAAAAGCTTTCTGTACTACTATTATTCTGAAGATCTTATCAACCCATGAAATAAATTATTGCCATTCACCCAAATGGACACAGAGGAGCTAAATACTTATCCATGTATTTGGTTATTAACTCTATATAAGTGCTTATCAAATTTAATTAGTATTGAAGGTGATTATTAAATTAGTACATAATTATGTTAATTAAAATAGTATTTAAAGTACTTTACAGGAGACAATAAATATTTTAATAATTTTTTTTAGAAAATGCTAAAATGCATAAGTGTTTTTTCTTAAACAATTCCAAACGGACCCTAAACAAAATTACTGTGCTAGTTTATTAAGGTATCAACTCTGTTTTTCTGTGTTCACTAGGTAGTTTAATGAGCAAGAGATTGTTTCTTGAAAGACATCCCATCACTTTCTAGAGTTGAGACATCAACTATTCTACTTGTTTCGAGTCTCCGCATAATATCATGATAGCCAAATTGTAAGACAGTCACATTGGCATAGCTGAGTTTTGTTTGTGCTAAAAATGAATAACAATTAGATGTATGTTATTGCTGCCAATGAAACTGTTGTGTAAATTCCAGAAAGGCAATTTTTAAGAAGCAGACAATTCAAATTGACCATTCCTGCGAGTGGCCATGGTCGAGCTATCTCTTCCTAAAATGAGGGTGACATACACCTACCATAAAATCTAAAAGTCATATATGAATGCATCATCCAAGACCAAAGGTGACTGATAATCACACTCAGCTTGGAAATATGCATAGGATCGGTCTCATGCTAAAATTATAAGATTTTAAGCTTCAAACGAATTTCCTACCAGGCCACACCCATACTACCAGGATTAGGCATATGAATGCTCCTCAATATGCAATTAGTCATAGATCCAGCTTCCTTTCGGCCAAATGAAAAATCTCTTCCAAATTTTGCTTCACTCCATCTTCAGCAAATATAAACTTGACAGCACTTTTTGCCAGATGAAACATTTCCCTCCTTCCAAGACCTGCACAACAATCAAACAATCAATCAGCAAGATTAGGATTAATTTAATTTCAGTCAAACAAACTAGTAATACAACACCCACCGAATGCTGAAGCAGCAAGATGATACTCCCCAGAAACGCTGGTTGAGAAAACCCCCGAATCATCAGTGCACAGGATTAAAGGATGTTGTGCCTTGTACAGATCAACTGCATAAGGGACACTGTGTTACAAGGCAAACATCTAAGACTTATTCTGTAACAATTAAAAAACAGTAAACTTCATTCACCTCACCCGAGGATTGCCCCAATTACTAACAGACCCCATGGTTTCAAAAATAAGCAGAAATTTGTCCTACCTCTTCGGAGGTCTCTAACAAATTTTATGGGAGTCTTACAAAGAGTTGAAAAATCTCAGGAGAGGATTTAGTAACCCTCAGCAGAGGTAAATGGAATTTTCTCATTAGGAAAAGTTCAATCAATAGAAAATAAGTAGTAGAGGTTTGTTTAACAGAGTAAGTTGAGTTAATACAAAGTTCGTTTTTCGTTAATTTACAATCTATCTACATGTTGAAATGGAAGCGAAGGAGAGGACCTAACCAAAATGGTGAATATCTATTGAAGAAATTGTTTCAGTCCTGATGTTGGATGTCAAACAGATCTCAACCTGTAGATTGTATATGGACAGAAACACAAAAAAATAATAATAATTAGCAACTGAAACATGCTAAACTAACAAATCTTTGACCTGTCAATTTTAATGTTAATAAAAAAAAAAACCTTTTTCTGTCAGAACGTGCAAAAAGTTTATGACAATGAATATAAAAGCAAGGACATAACAACATTCAGAGGGTTTGATCAATATGAAATTTTCAGACTTATTGGAAAACTTAAAGAACTGAACAAGCTTTGATGGACAAAATCAGATCGATCAATAGTACAAGGAAGCTGGTAATATTACTGGACCAATAAGATTCTGTCATTCTCATGACCTATGGAAGCTGCAAGGATTTATTGTTTATCATTTCAAATTCCAATCAAGGAAAAAAACTGTAGATAAAAGGAATGGTCAAAATTCTAACTGGGATTTTAGACGATTTCAACTTTCTCCATTCTTCCTGTTCAAAGCAACAAGCATGGCCAATTCTCTGGGGAAGAAAGTCTAGCATACTTTGGATCTCCTTCTTATTAGGCACCTACAAGCACTAAGTTTCAAAAATAAACTAGTTAGGATCTATCCATTAATAGCAGAAACAAATAGATTGAGTAACAACACTAAGCATTCAAAAGATAAATTCACCTCCCCACAGTGAAGAGTCATCTGAAGACCTTGTTCCCTAGCAAATTTTAATGCTGGCAAGAAAGTAGTCCTGTTTCAGGTGCAAAGGAAATTTGCAATATAAGATATTTACAACAAAAAAGGACTAGTACTTATGCACATAAAGAATGATCAGTAACAAAGGAGTACCATTCGCCCACGATAGGGTTTCCAGAGAGGTCAATGCCAACCACCCCTAAATCCCTCATTTCCAGAGCAAGCTTAACCTGTGAAAAAGAGAGGGAAGAGTCATCATACAAATGAGATGATATACAAGCTTAAAACATCATTCGTGGACCATATTTTCCTAACGTACAGTTTCCATGGCAGCTTCAGTTGTCTCACGACGATCAATGCTGAGAAGAAGTCTAACATACATCTTTTTTCTTGCAGTACCATTACATGCATCATTCATATTCTTATTATTCCATGTACTTCTATGACAACCAAAATCAACATCAACTGCACTGACAGCCCTTAAACCATCTATCACCGCTTCCATGTAAGAGCCCTTGCTCATTCCAATAGACTCATTTCTCTGCATAAAAAGAAACCCAACAAATTCCTCTATTTGTTAAACTCCATGCCACTCCAACAAGTTTACAAACAAACCAAAAAAAGTTACCAAAAAGAAAATTGACAACCCCAGTGAGCACCTTTGGAGTAGTTCTTAACTCCAGATAAACAACATTCTCAGAAGCAAAATCTTCAACCACCTGTTTCGCAAATTTTTAAGGAAAAAAAGGATTATCAAAGGGAAGTATAAGTAGCAAATAAAAAAAAATTGAAATTCAAAAGTAGTTTGTCATACTTCTTTAGTAATTCTTGTCACAGTTGCATGGTCAGTGGTGAGAATATGGATCAGGTCAAATAACTTGAACACATCGTGTAAAGATCGGTCATCTGAGTTGAACAAAAATTAGATAAAACTTCCAATGCCAAGCTCTAAGAATATCCCAATTGTGATATGAGGATAAAAATAGAAAATTGAAGAACTTAACTTCTTCCTTTTTCTTCCCCTGCCTGCATTTATCAGAAACCAAAGAGGGAAATAAACAAACACATACCTTTCATGATAACATGCTCCACATCTGAGAATGCTGGGACACCCTTTTCACCCAAAACTCTAGCAAGTTCCCTGTAAAATATATATACAATTAACTATTCAAAATCACCCCGAAATAATTAAAGCCTTTAAAGTAGGCCCCCCAAAAAAAAATGATAAGATCTTACAGAAGAATTTGCATGAAACGAGAGAACCCAACAGTGAACAGAGAGAGAAAGGATAAGAGCTTACAGAAGAGTAGAATCTCTGATGGAGCCATTGAGGTGAGCATGTAGTTCAATCTTTGGAATTGACACACACCACTCCATGTCTAGTTCTTCGATTGAGTTTGTTTCCTAATCTGGCTTAAAAGCTAGTAGTTACTGTGTTTACTTTGTTCACAGTGTCTTTGGTACTTTTTGTACTTTCTCCGACCAAACGGTCAAAGCGCACCATCACAACCAAAGCCAGTTATCGTTGACCTCGGCCTCCAAATTTCCGGACGAAGGAAAACTAATGGACCCAATGAAGCTATAGTCATCGGCCAGGCTTCAATTGCATGAAAACGGTGTACTGGGAAATACAAAAGATGTATTTAGTTTCCATATATTGGGCTTTAGAAACCTAAAGCACAGATCATGAGCTTTATGAGCCCGTAGGCATTTTTTATTACTTCTGGGTTCTGATCGAGTCTTAAGAGTTGAGAATTGTGATATGAATATATAATTAAAATGTTTCTGAAAATAAATTTAAAAAATATTATATAATTATAAAATAAAACTATTCATAAGACTCCCGTGAATGGTCCATAGTATCACATATTTAATATTTAATATTAATTAATTAAATTTTCTTTTTGGCCTTCAATAATATTTACTCTCTTAGCATTTAGTGATTCATTCACCGACTCTCCATTTGAGCATTGAATATCTCTAACATAGTGACTATGTCACGTAATCTCTTCACGGTGTTCATGTCTAAAATAGAGACTCAGAATTTCTTATTCTATTTTATTTTATCTTCACACTGTCCGGATGTTTATGCCTACATTGAGTCCAGATATAATGTCTAGTTTCAGTATGTTAGAGACAACTTCCAAATTATCGGATGTCTATCCTTATACTGATCCTGGATTGAATGTCTACTCCTACATGGGGAGAGAAATCGACCCACAAATTATGAGTAACCCATGAGACTGGAATTGTAGTAACAAATTGCCACTAAGATGTATACATCTAACCACTTCAACCCAAGGATCATTAGCTAAAGTGTATAACCTTTTATGTTCCCTTTTGAAGATCTTTTCCAAGTTTCTATGTTCCGATGTCAACCATTTTTTCGGTTGGACTTACAAAATTAAGTAGATCTGACTATTAAATTTTAAGCCAGCAGAGGTCCCGTTGCCAATATGGATGATGCTCTTCTATAATAATTTTACACGGAAATTTTCTTAAAAGATTATTAAAATTCTTATTGTATATAATTTCATTATACTATGAAAATGTCTTGAATTGTTGATTTAGATTTGTCTATAGGTTTTAATTAATGCATGCATGCATGTCCAATCAACATTAATAATACTGCTCATCAATTCAATTACTAACATCAATAATTCCAAAAAAAGAAAGAAAACTAGAATTTAATTTTAAGAATTAATAAATAAAAAGAGATATGGGATTTCTTTATCTAGGAAGAGGACAACTAGAGGTGTGGTTGATTTGTTTTAAAAGATAGGGTAGCTGTATATAGCTGAAAAAAATTAATGCAATCTTTTCTTTTAATACAAACCATATATTATATGGGCCATCTACCTTGAGTACATAAAATTAAATATGTTGTGTTATATTCATGTGATAAACTATGATTCAATGTATGTATAAATTATTGAAGTCACCGAAATATGAATTCAAAATTTGTATATTGTTTTACAATATATAATAAAAAATTTCTTAAAATATGATAATTTTTTAGAATTATTTATTAAAATTTGGTATGGTATTGAAGTGTTGTACCTTTTATATTATATCTGTTACAAGGTGAAAGTACTATAAATCATATATTAGTATAAAAATAGGTGGGTCGCCCTAAAAGTTGGTGAAATCAACACAAAACCAAATGAAATCGGCATATCTAATCGGAGTAACTAAATTGAACAACATAAATAATCTAAGGGGTCGGGTTGTTACCTATAACAACAACACCATTTGTTTTTAAATAATAGAAAATAGATAAATTAATTTTTTGGTTCCCAACATAACAATATCATAGTACAAAAGATTGTTTATATATATATATATATATTAATGGTAATTATGAAATAAAAATATAAAAATTAAAGGTTGATAATATAGTATTTTTTTTTTTTGTAAATTTTTAATGATATACAAATTTTTATAGAAATTCATTTTATACAAACTGTTCCGATAATATTATATTATTGTCATATGTTCTATAATTTTTATAAAAGTAACTACAAATCGATAAAGTAAAAAGAAAAATAATATATATAAAACATGTAATAATAATATAATTTTAACACGTTAGTTTATAAAAAGAGTTTGTATTTTTAATATTATTGTTAATAAATATGTGGCATGAGTTAAATCAAATGAAAATTTTAATTATAAATGTATAATAAATCTCTGTCAAGGTTTTTAACAAAAGATAAAGTATTAGGTAGAATATTCATATCACGTATTGTCGTAATGACTTAGCGGGATTATTTAAGTTGTGAAAAAAAAAAATTAAGGATTGATAATAAATACAAAAAATTAAAAAATTTTATAATTTAATTATTTTTTATTTAACTATTTATTAATCATTAATTTATAATTTTTTCTCTGCTCGTAAATGTTTTCACCAATTACTATGATCCTATCTAAAACTCTCTTTAAGTAAAGCAAAATGACATTTATCTTGAACAACCTTCAACGACTAGCTGTGCATGTAATAAATGTAAATATATATTATCAGGAAGTAGAAATGAGTTGAAGAAGATGAATCACGACAAGCTTATTGAATTTTCTAAACTACCATGCATTTAAGGCCAATTGGCCTGGCAGTAATGGCTGGCTGGACAGTAATTGTTCTGGCCATCTAGGAGACCAAAGCAGAACTTTGACAAAGCTATCACTTCCCACAATCGACAAAGCAGAACTTTGATTGTTGCCTTGCAGAAACGGTGTTTTCTTTAAAAGAATTTACAATGAAATAATAACAATGCCCTTCAAATTGGGACAACGACAAGAGATCCGATTGAATTGGATAGATGATGTTTTTATGCTTCTGATTTATTGAGTTAATTATAGGGAAGACACTTAGGAATAATCATTGAATTAGCGATACAATTTATCTTATTAATTTGTTGTACTTAATTCTGTTAATTAATAATTAAATGCACTTATTTTGTTTAAATATCTTAATTAACTTATAAATATTACTCGAAAAGTATTCGTTAAGTTTATGTATTAAAATGTAAGAACTTATTTAAATAGAATTAAAGTTATACAATAAATTCATTCGTGTAGTGCAGTGTAGTGTTGTATCAATTCGAATATATGATACTTCTTCTTCGTCAACTTAATTGATTTAATCAATAATAACATACAACTTCGTTTTAAGTAAAAGAACAAATTGTTTCAAACTAGAATAGTTAATTAGCAAAGCATGCACGCCCTTACAAAAAGCAGAACGACATTCCAAAATTCAAGTAGTAATTTAGTAATATATATCAATTTAGGAAGCCATATACATATATATATATATATATATATTTATGTATATACAGCTTCTTGACTAAAGTAAGGTACAGTAAATATTGCAAGCTAAATACAACATGCTTACTTTTGGGTGGGATTTCCATTTCCTAGTACTAGAGATTTATCATTTTATCTAGGGAAGGCAACAGTCTTGAGGGAATTCTTCATCACAACAGTGAAAGCATAAGTCTCAGTAGGGTCGGGTGGAGAACCCGGTACTGGCAACCACTTGAAAGCATGCACCATTCTAGCAAGCAGCAAATTGATGTGCAACATACCAAGACTCCACGCCGGGCAGATCCTCCTTCCGGCCCCAAATGGCAACATCTTCACTCCTCGTGTTCCGGTTATGTCAACACTAACCCCATCACCCTCCAAGAATCTCTCGGGTCGGAACTCACCCGGATCCGACCACACATCCGGATCCTCAGTCGCCCATGCAGTGTAGAATTCCACGTAAACACCCGCCGGGATTGAGTACCCTCCGAGCTCAGTGTCCTTTATGGCGGTGTGAGAGAGCAGGAAATGGCCTGGTGGGTGTCGACGGAGAGTTTCTTTCACGACCGCATCGAGATAAGCCATTTTTTCGACATCTTCTTCTTTAACCTGCCCATTTTTCCCTACAGAAGCAACGATTTCTTTGTACAGTTTTTCCTGAATGTCTTGGTTTAGAACCAGGTGAAGCAGAGCCCATTCGACAGTTGTTGCGCTAGTATCGGTGCCTGCGCTGATCACTTCTGAGCACAATGTCACAATCTCTTGTTCTCCTAGCAGGCCTCTCCCCGTTGGTTCCAGACCAAACAACGAGTCTACATAGGCTGCACCAACTTGACTAACCATCTCCGAGTTAGGGTTTTCACCTTTCTCGACGAAAGCTTTTCTGTTCCTTATCAGAGGAACCAAGCATTCCATTTGTCTCTTCCTCAGCTGTTTTGCTTCCTTCATTTGCCTCCGAAATAAGGGAGTGAGAATAGGCAAGAAATCCGGAAGCTGTGGTGAGGTTATCAGCATTACATCTTTCAGTATGCTTTCTATATGTTTGATCCTCTCTTCTGAGATCTTTGCCCCGAAGCACAAACAGATCAGAATGCTGCATATTGTAAGCCTGCAGTTGTTCATCACCTCAACGAATCCATTGTCAACAGACTCATTTTTTAGCCTTTTCATGTGGTTTTCCATTGCCCAATCTCGTATCCAACTGCATTGCTTGACTCTTGTAGGGCTTATTAACTCAGTGACAAAGTTTCTCCTCAACGTTCTCCAGAGAGGCCCGTATTCAGCCGAGTTTATGGCACATTTCCCGACACTGAACACGAGCCTGATCGGAGAGTCCGGCGGCCGGGAGGCGAATGCAGGGCCTCTTTGAACAAGGGCTTCATGGATGAGCTGAGAGCTTGTGACAATAACCATAGTACGTTGACCCATCTGCATGGTGAAGATTGGACCATACTTTTTACGTAAATCACGAGTTATAAAGATGAAATGGCGTCGCTGGAGGATGACTTGGATCAGATTTCCGACTAGAGGCCAGCCGCGAGGACCTGGCGGGAGATTCTTGGGTCCACCGCCAGTGGTGGACCAGTGTCGCCACCATAAACGAAGAAAGATAAGGGATGAAAAGATGAGAAGGAGGTCTATAAACTCCATTGATTGCTTGAGATCGAGAAGAGAGAAATGAGAGGTGAAAGAAAATTAGTGCAATAGAGGTGGCAAGGCTAGACTTGTTTTATAGAACATAAGAAGAGGTGAGTGAATGAGTTTGGTTCAACAACTTATTTGTGTATTAATATTTTTATCAGAGGCATTTACTCCGTCTACGTACTGTGCATATATTAATATACGAATTTTTATATAAATTTATTTATATAAAAAAAAAAACTGCTTTGTGAGTATTATATTAATACAGACATATTTTATATTTTTAGAGAATAAATAAAAATTTACAAAAATAAAAGAATGATAAATAATAAGAGACATATGACAATCATATAATTTTAATTATCACTTAATTTATATAATAAATTTGTATAAAAATTTATATCCATGTAATTTTAAAATATTAGTCCGGTAGCATTTTGATGTTCAAAGTTTTACATAATTTAACATGTTATAAATTGTGATATATATATATATATATATATGTTATAAGATAATGTGATGAACGTCGATACTTAAAATCTAAATTTTTTAAACAATAATAAGTCTTGTAATTTTGTGATTGATAGTAAATTCAAATCAACAAAAATAAAAAAAATAATATTTAAATTAAATGATACTCTTAAATGACTTTTGATTATTATAGTTGTTAACAATGAGAAAGAATATTGTTGATCGAAAAATTATTTTTTATTTTTAATTTGAATACATAATGGTTTCATATCGAGCAGAGTTGGATCGAAATAATAATTTGGTTTAAATTCAAATTCATTACGAGTAAAATTATATAAAAATATGAATGTAGTGGTGGTAGAATATTTTTGAAATTATAAAAATTTGAAGGTCAAGGATGGTGGAATATTCTTGAAATTATAGGATGATTAGGCATTTTCAAAATTATGTGGAATTGTTGGGGCATTGGGTCAAATTCAAGGGGCAACCAAAATTTACCCCCTACTTGATACTTGTATTTATAAAAGTCTTCATTGCTGTTAATCATCTTCACTTCTTAACTTAGACAATTCGACACAGTCTTCTTCTATTATCGCCCTGGAATTTGCCCCTTTCGGCCCTCTTTTGTTTTTTCCTTTTCGTTAAACTTAGATGACTTGGATCAGGACCAAACGTACTACCAGCAGTTATTTCACATGTGGATTATGCAGGACTTGTCTATAACACTCTACCAATAATTTAAATGAAAACTAGAAACCCCAGTTGAATTTTCCAGTGTTTTATCAAGAACAAAAACAGAAATTCAATTTCAAGTCTCAAACGTGCCCATATATTTTGCATTCTTTTCTTGGTAATGCCGTGCATGCATTCATATGGGCATTAATACTCACAACACATTATAGTATACAAATATTTTCCTTTCCTTTTCTTCATTACTGAGAAATCATTATACAAAACAAATGAATAAATCCATAACAAGACTTAAAATTTTGTTAGGTGTGTAGTGTGTCAACTACCTTCCCACTTCGTATCATAAAATTAAATCATCATAAGAACCATAACACGGAGCTTATAATATAAGATGATAATTCTTCTGCTGCTGCTGCTTGTTTCAGCATGATCGGTCATGTACAGCTAGAAGTTCAGAACATTTATGTCACAGCTTTTTCGGGCAAAAGTTGTAATGGAGATGAACAAGTTGGAACAGAAGAAAGCATAAATGAAAGAGAGAGAATTAAACATTCTAACTGCCTTAGCAACTTTCAACTACCAAATTTAAATAGCAGTATGAGTATGGTCTCGTCTGATTGCTTTCTGCTCATTTCTGTGAGTTTAGTTAGCAGAAAAAGTTAGGAGAGTGAATTGAACGAATCACACTATGGAACAGCGACAAGTTAGAATTACTCAGTAGTCAATTATATGTAATAGCCAACCCTATGATTTGAAGAAACATACGAGCAATTAATTAGCATTATTGATTTATCGCATAACATATGATCTGGATGATGAAATTATTATAAAGTTGACAAACTTTATTAATTTATGTTGTGTGTAGCTACAGAAATTGCATTGGTGACCGCTGATCACTCCATGTTCTTTAAATTATGGCTGTTGGTGTGGACGATGAATGATAGATAATGCTTCCTAATCTCGTTTTGTTCGTTAAGCTTCAGCATTCGTAAAATTAACCAAATCAAAAGTTTCAAAGAACATGTTTTTCATTTTTAAATATATAAAATATTAAATCACATAAATATAAATAGGTGACAACAACATAATATAGTTATATAATAATCTCGAGAAAAAGCCTATCACTATTCACTTGCCTTGGATTTAATTAAACAACGTGTGATCCAATTTCTTTTTTTCTTCTGGCCGGTAGGTATATACATTATGCTAACAATCTATCACATCAGCGATAAGGATTATGAAGATTATTGTCTTCTTGTTTGTCAGATTTCAGTAAATTTAATTAATAATTCCATTTACTTAAAGAGAATAGTACATGAAAATTCATAGGTTACGCAAACTACGTGGGTTTCTCAATTTTCCCATGTTTTGTGGTGTCAATCGCTAGCCAGAAAGTCCCTTTACACCAGCCAATTACTGTTGTATATTATAGCAATTGTCTTGTCGATCCAACGTTAGGTTCTATCCAAAATCAGGTAACTGAAGAAATAAGTCAAATATGTAATTTAGTATAGAATAAGCCAATCTGGTTCATTATAAATAACCCATCTCATTGCTTACATGAAATTTAACCAGCTAAGACTCAATTTCACACATTCTTCATTGTTCTTTCTTTCACAACTTATCACAAGGTAAGTAAAGAGTTTAGAGTTTCAATTTTCTTTCATGGGACATCGGGCTCAGGACAAGAATTTTGATTACTCTCAAAGAGCTGTTGTCCTGGGAGGCCTGGAAGGGTTAGGTCTCACAACATTGTCGCTAATGAGAGTAGAAAGAGTACTCACAATTCTACTACAAATGAAATGAAGGTCATTTGTTTTCTGGCACGCTTGTTTAATCGCTGAAACTTTTAGAATAGCAACTTAAGAATTGATCTTTGTTTACACCCAAGTCGATGCTGTAAGAAAATAATGTGATATGAGAAATTGTTTGTTGAGAATATAATATGGTGAATTAACTAATATAATTTAGGTGTTGCAAGAGCCATGGACCTATATTCCGCCTCTGTAGTTGATCGTCCATGAAATTAAATTCTGACCTAGAAAAACTCCATAATCATTGGTGAATTTTCTATCAGCTGGTGATCCTACCCAATCTGAATCACAAAAGGCATTTAAAGAAATTGATGAAGGTGTGTAGAATAAACCTTAATCAATTATTCCCTTTAAATATGTAAGGACTCGCTTTACCGCAACCCAATGAGAATCAAGTGAATGCATAAATTGGCATAATTAATGTCTGGTATGGAAATTGGGCAGTATTGGAGTGCTCCAACAACTTGTCTGTATTCCATAGGATCATCCAAAGGTTGTCCATCTTCGGCTGATAATTTTGAACCGTGTAACAATATGTGAAGGTACATGGTTATCCAAGGTTTGACAGGTGGAAGGGTGAGATAAACATGGGCAGATCCAATCTCAACATGTGATTCGGAATTCGTGTGCTGATTTGGTGGAGATAAATTTGGTGAGAGTGAGTTTAAATTACAGTGTTCAGCGAATTTGAGTTTGTAGGTAGAAAATTTGGCTGCGAATGTTCAGGTGAAGAATCCAAATTGAATTCATTCTTAGGTAAGATACGCGAGTCTTCAAAATTGGTAAGCGGGGTTTTTGAATTTGCTTGGGAATTGGACACTACATTAGAAATTCTAGGTTCCTATATCCCTTTTGATTGGATGAGTATCCAATAAAGACACATTTTTCACTTCTAAAGGCAACACAACCGAAGATACGTAACTCACTATAATTGGGTTATTTATTGTGTAAAATACAGAAAGGTGATTTATTATCTAATATCTTAGTTGGTAGCTTATTGATTAAATAGACACAGGTCTCAAAAGCATCTACCCTGTGACGTTTTTCTATTCCTGATTTAACAAGTAATGTTATTCTAGTTTCTTGTATGTGGCGATGTTTTCGTTCAGTAGTTTCATTTTGCTGAGAGATGTAAGGGCATGTACGGCAATGAAATATCCTATTTTTTTTTACAAAAAATTGGTGAATTGTTTCGATGAAAATTCGCTTCCATTATCTGTTTGTAATTGCTTTGTATAACAAGAGAAATAATTTTCAACAAGAGCCTTGAATTTCGTAAATAAAATAAATATACCATACTTGTGATAAAGAGGATACATCCATGTTAACTTAAAAAAAACATCTACAAACAAAACATAATAACGACCCCTACTAATAGAAGGAACGAGCATGTCCAAACATCAGAATGGATTAAAGCCAATGGAACCATGGACTAGCGATGAGACTCACTAAAGGGTAGTTGTTTTACTTTGTCTAATTGGCATGACTCACAAAATCCTAATTTATTTGTTGAACAAGAGGAATTATCTCAAAGTAAAGACTCAAAAACAAACTTTGAAGTATGGCTAAACCTCAAATGCCATCGATCAATAAAGGTTGTGACGCCTAAGGTTGTAGTTAAACACTAAATTTTATTTTGAAGACTCTTGCTTCCATTGATTGGATAAAGCTCATTCTCAATCTGTCTTTGAAGAAGGATTTGCCTTTACAGTAAAATCAGAACCAGTTAATACAAAATACCAATCATTGTCCAAGCAAAATTTATTAATAGATAACAGGTTGGTTGAAGCATCAAGACAGTGTACGATATTTTGTAAATTAAACTGAGAGCAACCAATTTGTAAAGTAGAGGATCCAATGCTTTTACTGATTAAACCAAAACCATTACCTACAATAACAATATCTTAACCATTGAACGGGTGTGGGTGAGAAATATTTTCAGCCTCAGATGTAACATGGGTATTAGCCCCACTATCCGTATACCAAACCTAATGTACCGAGGCAGCATTGGACTCGATTACCATAACAACCAATTCCGTAAGTAGGTGTCGACCCTGATAAGTGAAGTCAAACCTGTGGTAACAATCTAAAGCAGTGTGACTTATTTTTCACAAATTTGGTAGATAGGTCGCTCATTTATCTAAATCTAACTTTGAGTAGGTTGCTCAGTGTGGCTCAAATTATGAACAGGTGAAGAGCCCTCGTTATACACAAAACCAGGTTGTGCTGGACGAGGCAGAGAGGGTGACAACTTCTTCTTTGGCAGGTTAAAGTGTTTCTGTTTGTTAGCAATAAAAGAAAAAGTAGAGCTAGATAATGCTATATATGCACAAAGGAAGTCAATTAATGACTCGTAGCTAAGTAACTCGACAGTGAAATCCTCAAGATTAAAGTCTTCATCGCGTGATGCAAAATTATATGATGTGATGAAAGTGTTAAAATCAGGGTGCAAACCTCCAAGAATGAATGAAATTAGATCTCCATCCTCCACTGGTTTACTTGTAGCAACTAATTGAACTGATAGGTTCTTGGCAGCTTGAAGGTAGTTGCTAACATTCTGGTTTCCTTGGGAAATGGTCTGAAGTTGATGTGGGTAATTCGAGATCTTGATGTGCTTGAGAATCGAGTGAGCAAAGCTTGCTAAACTTGTTTAGAGATGTTGAGTCAGTAAACATTGGCACTCAACATTTATGTTATGGAAGGGAGAATGCAGCCATGAAGTGCTTGATCTTTTATGAACCAAACTTCATATACCATATTTAGAGAGTTATATGAATAAATTAAATACATGCATTAAGATATGAAGGCTTCTTATTCCACAAAAACAAAAGATATTCTTGAAAGTAGTTCTATGTGCTCGTAGCTCGCGTTTGATATCGGATAAAGTAGATCTTGCAGTGTTTTGCTGGGAATATGTTTACAACCATCCACATACCCTATGAGTTTATTGCTCTTTAAGAATGCCAAAAATAGAATTGCTAGCCAAGATAATTAGGTCCTTTTAAGTTCAAAATGTTGGTGTTGTATGCCCTATAAATTATTCGTGTTATTGATTTTATGATATTTTGTATTGAATCACATAGTAATATGTACTCTACGTTTTTAGTAATGAAGAAAATATTTCTTATTTATATGTATAAGCTGCTTTCTCTTTCTAATCATATTAATGAATGGAGTATGTATATGAATTGCTTAGATAATTTGATTATATAAACTATTTTCTATATAAGTGGTATCAACTAGATATTGATATTGCACAGTAGGCATATTGAATGTTTCCGGTGAATATCATGAGATGATGTTAATGTGGGTGACAATAAGAGTTATGTCATTAAGATATTTGTATAGATTAACAATTAAAAAATTATTTTTCGAACGTAACCAAAGAAATGATGAATTATATAAAATGTGTGCAGTCAATGATTTGTCATTTGATTGTAATAGTGTGCAAAATGGTCTTTTGATTTGATATGTCATAATCATTATCTGATATGAATACACATGGTTCATATGGTGTATAAATGCGAGACAAATCATGTCTTGTATAATAAGCCGGTTTGATCATATGTTGTTTATGTTGCGATCTGAGTGATTGTCAAGATGAGATTCATTAACTCGATGCACAAGATCTTGAATTTCTGTTGGCTCGATTCATATTTGAGTTACCAGTCGAACATCGATAAACTTTGAAATCCAAATCTTTGGCTATAGTACAAAGCGGGTCATACGAAAGAGTTTCGTAGTGACAAGTTCAGTGCGTAATGGTCATTAGTCCGAGAGGATACTAAGTTTAGGATTTTGACATCTCGTAAGCCCTAACTTAGTCGCGATTAGACAAATGAAAGGATGTTACACACATGGTACATACAATTAGATGTAAACAGTTCAATGAAGATTTTTTTTTATTATGATTTAGTAATTATAACACATTGTTATATGTTAACCATAGTCTTAAGCTTACAGATACGCTTTGAGAAAGAGTCCGGGATAGGTTTACGACTAACACCACAATAAACCTAATAGGTTACACCAATAGCTTGAGTTTAAATTTGTTAAAAGAGAGATTAAATATTATCTGCAAGAGAGCTAGCACTTTCGGAGATAACATTTAACCGAAAAGTATAAACAGTTTATATGTTAAATAGTTTAATATGCACGAGAGCTTAATAAATTGACTTAAATGTAATTAAATATAAATTACATTATTTCACTAATATTAGATAATATAAAAAAATTAAATAAAATTAGTCAAAACTTGTTTAACTAGACAAGTTTGGCATTAAAATGTTTAATGTAGATAAATTTGTCATTTTGTACTTTACTATTATAAAACTTATTTGACAAACTTTAAGACATGATTTTCCATTAAAATAATTTATAGGGACATTTAAGTAAATATTGCATTAGTATATAAATGTGTCAATTTTTAAATGAAGTGTAAACTTTTTATTTTAAGTGTTAAAATTAAAAAATTCAAGCTCTTTTTCTCTTGATACAAGGCCAAACTTATTGAAGTTAAAGTGGTAGATTTCTCTTGGAAATTTCAAGTTTTTAGGGTCAAATTATTTTTCATCAAGTCAAAAGTTAGTTCCTAACTTATTAATTTTGATTAATTTGCTTTAAAGTAACTCTAATTGTATGTTTAAAATGTTTAAATTCTAATTATATAACTAATCACCCAAACAACCTTTCATAAAGGACATGGGTGAAAGATAATGTTGATTGATATTGTTAGGAGAGCCATTGTTGTCGATGAAAATGTTGAAGGAATTGGTGTTAAGAGAGGCCATTTGTGGAAGCGTAAACTAGGATCAATTGTTAGATTAAATTTGCTGATGTAAAAAAAAAATAAAGTGATACGAGAAATTGTTTGTTGGAAATATAATATTGAGAATTGAGTTAGAAATCAAAACCACACACCTGATGTGTGTTGAGTATATTTTTACATAGAAAGTTACAATTGACAGTAATTCGTACGAGTAATATTCGTCTACACAAAATATTAAGCTAATATAATAGAGAGTATTTGAAATCTAAACAAATTATATGAGAGCTTCATTCTTAACATCAAGAGCTGAAGACTTGGCTTCTCTAACTTAATCAACAAATACTCTAACAAATACAATTAACTTTCGAGTAGAATGAGACTTGAACATGTGCCGACGATCTTTTTATCAGAGGTCGTCGCCAGTGCCGAGAGCAATTTAGATTGCCCTAGCAGCATTGCTAGCAAATTTGTTATGGGGCACAATGCCGATACTTGCTGCCAAATTTATAAAGAATCAGCATTTGAGATCTTCCATTGCTATGGTTGTAGCTTCTTTGTCCATGGTGATGCCGGGAGTAGTCGAAGCTGCACTTGGGAAAATCTTCGATTATGAGATCTTGCATAAAAGTTCTGATTGGGGGATTCATAGCAATCTCAATAATGTGAGCGAAACAAAAGTCTTAAAAGTATCTTAAATTACAGATCAATCAAGGGCTATGGTTTTGTACACAGTTGCATGATTGGATGTTGCAATGTATATAACTAATCTTTTTAAATTATGTTGGGTTATGATATTTACACGTAAGTAAAAATAACTCATGTCAATACTTTTAATTCATCTAGTTTGATTGAAAGAGTAAAATATCACCTAATAAAAGTTTTAAAAGGATTATATTTTACTTTTTTACTCAAATACAAGTTTACAAAGTTTATAAGAATCATACTTTTATAGTTTTAAGAAAAAGTTGTGAAAGTATAAATCAAGAGACCAAATAAAATAGAAAGAACTCTTATTATAACCGTTACTCTGCGGAAATTATACCAAAATCACTCCTCAAAATATTAGAAAAGATATTTTTTTTTTCTTATTCTTTTACTAATTTATTATTATTATTAATATTAAATTTGACATTCTAAATTTTTTCTTATTATGATTATAAAGTAAAGGAAAGGAAATTTCTTGGTATTACATTTATAAAGTAAAGAAAAACGCATATTATTAAAAAAAAAATAGGTATCAAAACTAGAATGGTAAAATAAATAATTATTTAATAGACAATATTATATTTTAGTACTACATACTACATTAGTTAATATATAAATTATGTATTCTAAACTTCAAAATTATTAACTTTCAAACGAGAAATCAAAGTAAAAGCTTGATATGGCTACGAAAAATTAGATTTTTAGTAGATGGATGTTTACTTTCTTGATTTAATATGATGATACAATGAACATATATATATATATATATATATATAGTAATCGAGATGGTCTAGTACTATGTAAGTATGTATTACTTGTTTTAGACAAAACGAAATAATTGTAATGAGGATTCAGGAAAGATTTTGCAAATGACCCAAAATGGAAACCCGACTTAGTCGAGGAAAATGGCCAGATTTTACCTTCAATGAATATAATCATCCCAATGTACTGTTTACATAATAAATTTATAAATAGCCTATCGGCAAGCTTTCTAATATTCTCATAAATCAAAATCAATATTATTTGCATGGATTAATCATAACTAATATCAAGAACCATATAGCCGTAGTTGTTACGGATTATTACTTACAAAGAAGGTTTGTATTAGGTTGCCTAAGCCTAAGTGTTTCATGTTTTGTGCTTTATGCCACAATTCCACAAGTCTTCTCAATTCAATTTTACTCTTAAATAATTTTTTTATTTAATAAATTATGTTAATACATATTCTAATAGAATAATTTATGTTTCATTAATCATGAGAGAGTTAGAAAAATTACAAAATTAATTAAAAATACGTAGTGGAACAGTATGAATTTTTGGAAATCCTATCTGAAATTTTAAAGTATACTCTTTATCGAGTTTAATATTAAATTAAAAAATAAATAATAATATATAATTAATATTAACTTAAATTCTAATTTTTAATTAAATTTTAGGCTTTAACCAGTTATCTATATATCACCTGTCCTCAACCCACCTTTACTCACATATCAGTTCTTAAAAATTTTGAGATTAAGATACCTAAAATAAATTAAGTAAATTCATAATGATAATAATAATAGCATTCACAAGTTAGGGCCATATTTCATAAAGGCCCAATTGCCAAACTTTGGGATGCCAACACTTGAATATGTTTACCAGTCTATACCCGACCCATCTCGAACCCAAATATCCAACATAATTATCCTCAGCCACGAAACTTGTAACATTCAAGTTACAACGAGGAAGATGAGCTCAGTGAGTTTCTCTTCAATCTTTACAAACAGTGGCCGGAGTTTGGGTCCACCCGTGTCCCTCCTGCGCACGTTAGCATCAACACATGCTTCTTGTCTTAGAAAGAACTACAACAGAAATGTTGTTGTATCTTTCTGTTCAAGTAAGAGAACTTCTGCTTGTGAATCCTGGAAACGACATGTTTTCACGCACACAACGGCTACTACAACTCCTTCGATTAATGGGTACTCTAATAATCATTTTTGCAACTGGGTGTGTCTATAAGTTAAGTTTCTTTTTTGTAGGAAAGAAAGTTGGTTGGCTAAAAGGTTGTAACTTATGTCTGGATGAATAAAAGAAATTGTGAACTTTAGGATTTACTTCATTTGGTTGCTGAGTAAAGTGAGGAAAAAGGAAAGAAAATGAAGTGTGGAATATTGTGTTTTCTTTTTTGTAGTTGTTATGTTAATGGGTACTCCGAATTATTTCTTATTGCATGTCTTCAATTGGGTGTCTATGATTTCAGTTTTCCTATTTCTGAAAGAGGTTTTGATGGAATGTCACTGGTGCTATATGATTTGAAATCTATAGATAATTTTGCTTACGGAATCTGAATGTAGGTATTTCCTATGGGTTTTTACATTAATTTTGGATTTCCAATTTGAAACTCATCTATTCTTCTATTTTTTATATTGATTAGCACCTATTCTTCTAGCTTAGTGCTCTGAGTATTATGTTATTTCAGCTACCCTGAATATCATCGCTTGCTTCCGTGTCCCTCACAAAATAGCCCACCAAGAGTTGAACACTTAGTTGTTTCAGAAGGAGGGCCTGTTCTGGAATACATCTGTGTAGCACTGGATCTTCCACCTCTGTAAGTGCTCCTCTGTTACAAATTTATTGCTTTTGGATTGATGGTGTGAAACATGATGGTTGGATTTCAATAGTTATCTGTTATTAATCAGAATGAGTAATATATACATTTCATTCTTTGAAGGTTTGTTTCAGACCTCATCCATTTTGGAGCTGTTTATTATGCTCTTGTGTGTCCAAAGCCTCCTCCAAGTGCAACACCAGAGCAAGTTAGGGTATTTAAAGAATTTACAGATCCATCAGTTCTCAGTAAGAGATCTTCTATCAAAGGGAAAACAGTACGTGAAGCACAGAAAACTTTCCGTATAACTCATGTTGATCAGTTTGTTGAAGCTGGAACATACTTGCGTGTGCATGTGCACCCAAAACGATTCCCGAGGTAGAACACATATCTTGAATGTTGTTTTCCTTGACTTTTGACAAGCATTTTATGTTGGCATTTTTTTTTTTCAGGTGCTATGAAATTGACTGGAAATCGAGAATCATTGCAGTGGCCGAATCTTATGTGGTTTTAGACAAACCTGCTGGGACATCAGTATGTTATTGATCTCTTAATATCCCATTTCTGTTATATGCTAATTTCTACATTATGCAAGATGTGAAAAAGCGTTCTGGTACTTGGGCACTTTAGTAGTTAGCTATTATTCTATCTTAGGTGAACATTTTACTGTTTTGTGCTAGAGTCAGCAGCAACATGTAAATGTCTGCCATTATGTTGTTGTCATGTGCAATCATATTGGCTGTGAATAGGTTTTCACAAACTTTTGAAATAAAAACCTCACTTCCTTCATATTTTCAAGTTTAGCCGTCGAACATTATTTCGCTTTACTCTGCTTTAAATCTTTTATTTGGTACTTTTTATTTGCTTTTCTGGCTAGTCAGCTGTTGCTTATCGAGTCTATGATTCTATGCTAACTTTTATTAGGTAGGAGGGACAATAGACAACATAGAAGAAAGTTGTGCAACATTTGCCACTCGTGGCTTGGGATTAACTATTCCACTGAGGACTACCCATCAAATTGATAATTGCACAGAGGGCTGGTATTGTTGTTAACATTTTCGTTATTGATGTTGTATCTCTTAAGCTTTTCATGTGTATAGCTTGTTCACCCTTTTGTAAATATTTACAATCAATATTATTGTTATTCATTATAAAAAAAAAAAAGATTATCGTCATTGATTTGGACAGTTCTAATGACTAATGGTTCTTCTGCAGTGTTGTGTTTGCTAGGACTAAGGAGTACTGCTCAGTTTTCCATGGAAAAATCAGAGTAAGTTTTTGATTCCGATTCTTGGCATATTTTGTTGATGTATCTTATTTTGTGCAAGTCTACAGTCTAACGACTTAGGAGCTGCATGCTGCAAATTGTATGATATCTTGCTCTATTAGGTTTTCTCCTTCAGAATCAATATGTTGAACACATACTTTTTCAATGTGGTATATCTCTGAAGTTTTGTTATTTACTTCTCTGTTCATTCCCTGAAGTTGGTTACTTTGAAGTTATAATTCTGTTTTTTATTAGGAAAAAAAGGTGAAGAAGCTTTATCTTGCTCTTGCTGCTGCTCCTTTGCCAGTTGGAATAATTACCCACTATATGCGTCCTGTTAATATTGCTCCAAGGCTTGTTTCAGAAGGTAATAACATCTTAAGCCGTGCCCCGATTATAGACAATTGGTTTGGAACTTTGAAGCATTGTGTTTTGTGACCTTGAAATTGACGGACCTCTACTGTATGTTAGTGAAGTTTTAAGTTAGTCTTTAGGTCCTTAGCATGTAAGTGTGTATTTGCAAATGTGCATCAATAAGTATTAACAAATATATGGAAAAGGAAATTAGAGGCCTCTAAATTCTTGCAATATTTTTGTTCTCAAATCTTGTCCCTCCCTTTTTTGTTTTTGTTTTTTAAAATGGAATTATAAAAATGATGTTCTCTGTTTGCTCGGAGAGCTACATTAGAAATCGGAAAAACCATTACATTCTTATTGTAAGGGTTGGTGAGGTGTCTCAACTGAATAGGGCACAAATCTTTTGCCCCTTCCCTTTTTTCTTTCCCTTCCCTTTTCTCTTTTAAGTGATGATATTGATTTGAACTCAGTTTTGGATTTATATTCCAGCACATCATATTGTTCCGCTCAAAGCTTTGTCTTACCTATTGTCATGTGATAGGTACAATTTTAAGAGAAATCATGTCAATGAAGTTGCTTGCCTAAGACATTCTTTTTGGAACTTCCGTGGTTAACCAAGAACACTTTTTGTCTTATCTGGGCATATGGGGCATTAGTTTAACCTGAAAGTTTCCTGACATGCAGATATTATTAAGGGATGGTACTTATGCCAACTTGAGGTTATGGAATGCAAGAAGGTTCCCTGGCCGGATGCTAATGTTGAAAAGGATTATTTTATTGAAGACTGTGGATGGCCCTCAAAAGATTATGCATATGAGTGTAAAATCAACCTCTTGACTGGTCGTACTCATCAGGTCCTTCGGCTGTCTTTTTGTTACCTAATTTTACCGGATTTTGGTTATTATAAATTTGATCTATCCTGATGTTGTGATTCATTCATTTTAGCATTTCCTTATGTGTTTCTTAAAATGTCATTTCTATAATTTGATGCGGAGTGAAGAGGATGATAATATGGCCATCAATTTATTTTCTCTATGCTTTTCAAAGTATGCTTCAAATATTAGTTTGTACCTTGAGAGCAGGAAATTCCATGTGTAGATTTCAAAGAATTAACCCAGAATAATTGACAAGGCTTATGTTGGGACACTGAAGAAAGTAGTGAGCTTGTTTTAAAGGCTTGATTTTCGGGCTCTTTGTTCCAAGTCAAAAAGCAAAGGGCAACATTGTACCAAAAATGACCGCAGCAATAATCACTTTTTTCTGTTATAAGATGCTAGAATGTGAGAGGACTAATAAAAATTAAGAATTCACTTACTCTTATTCAGTCGTAAGTAAGAGGAGGCTAACTCCTTTGACAATAATGTAATGTATGATGCAGGTGCGAGCACAGCTTGCTGCCTGTGGTGCACCGATAGTGGGTGACTCAATGTACATGCCAGCTGCCATAGCAGAGATGTCTAATCCTGGGCTTAATCCCTTTGGCAAATGCCAGAAACAATATGCAAGTGAGGATGATAAAGAAGTGGCTATTACAGAGTGGATTTCAGAGCATGGAAAGGAACCTAATGTTGCTATTGGTTTGCAAGCATGTCAAATTTCATGGGATAATGGTGAGCACTTTTATGAGGCTGGATCTCCTTGGTGGAGTAAGAAATTTTAATTTAGGTTCTGGAGAATGACGATCAGCAATATTCAATTATTTTTTCATAGCTGAAGGTGAAGTCTCATATAGTATGTTATAGTCCCAACTATGGCAAACTTTTTTGTTTATTTTATTTCTTAAAATTGTTTAATGATAAAATGAGAGGCATTTTATGTGTGCAGGCGTAGCTTGTCGAAAGGCAGAATCAAAAAGGAAAACAAACTAAAATTGGACTGAATTTGATAATGTTGTATAGAGGTATAGATATGACTGGTGGTTAGCAGACTCAAACTATGATGCACTATGAGGCAAGAGGAGCTTGATTTTGACACATGACCATCTCTCTCTCTCTCTCTCCCTGTCAGTAGTATGATCTATCTTATATTTACTCTTAGCTATTAATAATCATTGTGATCTGCCATGAAAACATATGATAGTGCTTTTAGGAACTACCTCTTCCTTAATATCATACGGAGCAGACTTCACATTTGGTTGCTCTTTTCTGAGTGGCAGTGGCACTGTCCTTGGTGTAATGCAGGGGAAAATTTTTTGTTGATTCAACCTGCAATTGAACCTGACTTTCTCACTGCTTTTCGTAAGCAAGCCATACAGCATTAGTTGAACAGTATAGATTCTAACTCTTGGTTGAAAAGACCCGTCTACTGTAATTCCGGTTTGAAATATAATATCCCTGTTCTTTTGTCTATAGATTGCAATTATTAAACCTCCAAAAGATCTTTGCACATGGAAAATTGTGTTAGTTAAGCTGCTTCTTAAATAACGAGTAAAACTTGCCACTAAATTTCAAACGTAATTATGATCATTGTATTCTAGAATGTTTTGCACTCATTGTCAAACATGAACACTTTTTTTTTCCCTGCATATGCTGTATATGGCCATTTATGTTGTTCCGACTCAGCACGGACGTGGGGGGAAGATTATGAATAACCTAATAATGGGGATGTTCTGAAGTTTGTTCTGGTGTCTGGGATTTTATTAGTTCATGCTTTGCGATGAACTCTTTGTACCAAGCTGCGGACAGTTTCGGAGTCCTCTTCAGTGTGGCATATTCAACATGGTGAAGACCAAATCTTACTGTGTAGCCAAATTTCCATTCGAAGTTGTCTAGCAAGGCCCAGGCAAAGTATCCCCTAACATCTGCGCCATCTCTGTTTAAATATGAAGGAAATTGGCAACTGTAATATTCATACTAGTTGACATTAAAAACTTTGCTAATTCTTGGCAGATTTGTAGTAATAGATCACCTTTTTTGCTTCAACTGTTTAACAGTATTTCATGTTAGCACATTCTTACCTCACTGCTCTTTTAAGCGCATCTAAGTAGCCAGCCATGTACTCAACTCTTTTGACATCGTTGAGAAAGTCTTCAATGGTGGAATTTGGCATTTTTGTCTCGCCGAATCCTGCAAGACATGATGCAAATCATACAAGGATAGGGAGCAAATTAATGCATTGAAAGGACAGAAATTTTTTACCATTTTCTATAATGAACATGGGTGTGTTGTTGTATCTCTCTTTCACATAGTTTACCATCTTCTCCATTCCTTGTGGGTATACACTTTGCCAATCTAATGTGGTCTGCACAGCGAAAAAGCTTCAGTAACTGGTATGACCAATAAGAAGCCACTATGATGGTGATGAAAATTAGGTTACATACAGACTCTCCAATGGGGACACCATTTTTTTGTGAACTTTGTCTGCAAAATCCTTCTGTCTTGGAAGCTCCCAATCCAGGTTCACATGCAGAGAAGATACAGTCTTCGATGTAGTAACTGGTGTAGTGATTGATGCCAATGAAGTCCAGACCCTCCTTCAGTATTTCCTTATCTTTGTTTGAGAATTCTGGTAATGTAGAACCTAAAATATTTATCATCTCTACAGGATATGTTCCATATATAATTGGGTCTAGAAACCTGCATGGAACCCAGGATTCATCAAATCTTTATACATCATGAAGACAAATTTGCTCTTCTGCATGTTGAGTGACGTAAAATGAGACCAAACCAGTTCATGAAGAAGGATTGAGCTCTTTGGGCTGCTATCGTGTCTGCTGCAGAGTTGCTGATGGGTTCAAACCACGCTGCGTGTAAGACAATCCCAATGCTTCCTCCTTGTTCTTTCTGAACTTTCACTGACATAGTAAATTAACAACTGATTGTAAATAAAGTGGGCTTGAGTTTGATATATTTTTAGAATCAGTACCTGGTATTTGGTTCGGTATATATCAACTGCAGTTGCATGTGACAAGATAATATTGTGAGCTGCTATTAAAGGTTCCTCCGAAGAATTTCCCTGACTGCAATTCCCAAATGGCCGTGAACAACGAGATGGAGGATGCAAACCTGAACGATAACCAAGGATGACTTGTAAGTTTGGCTCATTGAAAGTGACCCAATATTTCACCCTGTCTCCAAATGATTTAAAACAAATGTCTGCAAAATATCCAAAATCCTCCCTGGAATAAAAAGGAAGAACAAACAGTTATCATCATTCCATGTCCAGCAGCACGATTAAATTTATTCTCTCACCGAAAATTTAACTCACTGTGATTGAGGACTTAGCCAAGCTGCATATCTGTCCTCAATTTCTTGAGGATTATCAAAGTGAGTCAATGTGACAAATGGCTGGATCCCTACATCAGGAATGTCAAATTTAGAATACAGTTTTTGACTTCACATGGTCAATCAAAGAAGATAAAAGTGAACCTTTAAGTAACAGAGCATCAATGAGCTTGTTATAGTAGCTGATACCAGCTGAATTAACATCCCCGAATCTACCTTCTGTTAAATTTCATGAAGTTTAAGATGAAGCTCAAGCTTTTGTCACTTGTTTTCTTAGCAAAAGTAATTTACATGGAAAAATGGGAAAGAGGAACAACACCCACTAGGTAAAATTCTTGCCCATGAAATTGAGAAACGATAGCAGTTCACTCCAAGGGATTCCATTAGATTAATGTCTTCCTATTTTCATCAATGCAGCCACAGATCAGAAATTTCCAACAAATTATAAGACACATTAACTCCAAGAATTTATAAGTTTCCTTAAATATTACATGGATTGTAGCTTTTGCTTAAATTTTCCAAGAATTAAAATAAGTTTTTATAAAATATCATTGGCAAACTTTTCATGACCATTTTCTCTTCATGTGACTAATTTCGCCTCTCCGGATAAATTTTTTGGAATTTTGATCTCCATGGCATTGTTTGAATATTTGTTTGTACTTACAGAATTTAAGTAAAATAATAGGCCCTTCTATGAAAAAAAACCCTAAAATGGAAATTAAAGTTGTAGGAGGGTTGTCTCGAATCTATTTATGTATTCAATAATTGCGTAACAACTGAAGATGCCCCCTACAAAATTTCCCCATCCTAAATCTTTGGGATATGTCCGAACATCAGATTCCAACATCATAATTCATTATAATTTGTCCGAGAATCAGATTCCCTTTCAACGGCTACCATCAAATGGAAGACGAAAAGCTTACGCAGAGAAATTGTTATTATGAACTCGTTAATGCTTGCCACATCACCTATATTATCTTTATCACCAAATTAAAACTACTAAATATAAGAAATAGAAAGCCTAAATTATAATCACAGACCATTAGTGTAATATGGGCCCCTTGATTGACATTGTTTGCTTTTGCAATTCGATTTCTCAAGTTATTAAAATGAAGAGAGAAGAAAAGGCGGAGTCAATACCAGATAACGATGATAATGATCCACAGCAACATCCCCATTGCTTCCATCAATTATGTTTCCTGCAGCAAACCAAAATTTTCTTTGTGCTTGTTAAATCAAAACGTGGGTATGTATATGATGAAACAAAGGACACTGAATGTAAAAATTGCTGATCAAAGTTTGCTTGACAAGAAAATAAAATCATTAAGCTGTTTTCTTGTTTTATAGAAATATTGCAATGTTACAGATAATTTAAAATTATACAAATTCTGTTGGATCAAACAGAAAGGAATCGTTGAATCTTCTCACCAGGTAAGTGAGTGAAAACATCCCAGTTGCTCAAACCTTTACCTTCACTCAAGTATGCACCTTCATACTGCCAAAAAGCAAAGAAAACTAGCTAAATTCTTTGAGTCTGCGTAAGTTTTTTATTTTGTTTCCAGTATTGGAATGTATGAGAAATGAAAACTGTTTGAAGTATGAAAAGTAGAAAAACCAGAACGCAAACCTGATATGAAGACGAGGCAGTTCCAAAGAGAAAGTTGGAAGGAAATGGAGATCGAGATGGATCCAAGCTTTGTTGCAGAGTTGTTGGATAACAAGCTACGAAGAGAAGTAATAGTAGCATCTCTGAGAGAAAGAGAGCGTTACGCATAATGGAGTTGTTGCATCAGGTAAAACAACAGAGGATTGTAGAAAAGCTCGTGTAGTTGAAGTCAATCGTGATGGAATTATTGCATCAACTAATTGTTGAATTTTGTAACGTTGTGAGACTGGTGGATGGGTACATTAGAGACTTCTAAACTTTGAAATCATAACATATTTCTAATACTTAGAACACAAATTACTTTTTTTTTCTCTCTAAAAAGTACAAGCTTATAAATCTTAAATTTGAATGATTTCTGTATTACCACTGCTCGTCTATTTATAGATTTTATGGTGGCTATTCGCAGGCGGATGCATGACTTCGTTTTAGATACAATTGTTCTATGAACAATTGTGTCTCCTCGATGAACAATTACTTCCTTTTGGAAGCATTGTCACTCTTAACTGAATCAATGCATTTTTCTGCATGTCACCTTATCACTTTGATTATATATACAACAATCTTCCACTTGATCAAAGTGATTAGGTTTACTTCCAATAATTACATATTTTGTGCGCACAACCAATCATCTTTACTATACTATAATTAAACCGCAAAAATTATAGTATACACATTTTACAAAAGTAAAATGGCGCCACAACCGAAACTAAAAAAAACTTGTTCATACTTAGTTTTCATGGCGACTTACACACTAAACGCTTAGTATTACATGAATTCATCTTGATATTTCCATATGAACTTTTATATCCAAGATGATTTATTATAACCCTTGTTAACCTCACTATAGTGTTCTCTATCTTTTCTCCGACCAATATTTATAATTAATCAGATAGAGATGTACCATTATTTTTTTAGGTGTCTTTGATACTTAACAAATGATACCTACTTTCCACATATTTATTACACATCTAGATGATTCTCAAACCCATAGTAGTTACATATTCTCTAAACTTTTCCAGAGACAATCTCTTGATCATGGGATCGGCTACCATCTCTTCTGAGGAAACATAGTCGACTTTAATTTCACCCCTCTCCACTATATTTTGAATATAGTGATAACTAATATCAATGTGTTTCCCTTTGGAGCTATTTCCTTCACTTTTAATTAAATAGATGACAAACTTATTATCACAGAATATTTCTACAAGTTCTTTAAATAAATCTAATTGCAAATTATTAACAAACCTTTTAACCCATACAGCTGTACTTACCGCTGTATTATATAAGATATATTCTGCTTCTATAGTAGATTTCGCAACACAGCCTTGTTTCTTATTTAGCCAAGAAACAGCTGTTCCACCATATAAAAACACATTACTACTTGTTAATTTTCTATTATCCATATCTCCTACAAAATCTGCATCACAATATCTAACAAGTTTTAAATTATGTAAATCAAAATAGAGTTTCATACCTTTGGTTCCATTTAGATATCTCATGATTCTTTTAACTGTTTGCCAATGTTTTCTTCATGGATTTGATAGACATCTACTAACCACTCCCACTATATGTGATATATCTAGCCTTGTACTGGTCATTGCATATATTAGACTCCCAATAGCATGTGCATAAGGTACTTTTTGCATTTCTTTTAGTTCGACTTTATTTTGAGGACATAAATCTTTACTCAAAATAGTTGACTTGCACGTGGGTGTACTTATCGATTTACAATTTTCCATGTTAAACATTTTAAATATTTTCTCTAGATAATTCTTTTGATCTAGATATAACGTCTTTGACTTTCTTTCTTTGATAATTTTAATTCTCAGAATATAAGATGCTTCACTTATGTTTTTCATATCGAACTTCGTGCTTAGATATGACTTTATTTTATTAATCATATCTATGCAATTATTGGCCAATAAAATATCATCCACATATAGTGAGGTATAGATATTTTGTCTTGGCATTGCCAACTATAAACACAATGATATAATGGATTCATTTTGTAATCCAAATCTAAGATTGCTTGATGGAATTTTAAATACTATTGTCTAGACAACTGTTTAAGTCCATATAAAGATTTCTTTAACTTATAGACTTTCTTTTCATGTTCTTTAACCAGAAAACTCTCTGGTTGTGACATATAAATATCTTCCTTTAATTCACCATTCAAAAATGTCATTTTCACATCTAATTGATGCAATTCAAAATCCAATCTAGCAACAATTGTCATAATAATTCGAATGGATGTGAATTTAGCAACCGATGAATAAGTATCAACAAAGTATATCCTAGGTTTTTGAATATAGCTTTTAGCTACTAATCTAGTCTTATATCTGTCTAGACTTCCATCAGCCTTTAACTTTTTCTTTAATACCCATTTACAACTAATGAGCTTTCTTTCTTTAGGTAAATCAACTAATTCTCAAACTTTGTTTTTCTCAATAAATTCTAATTCATCTACCATAGCTAATTGCCACTCTCTGGAATCAAACTGCCTCATAGTATCGCTATAAGATTTGGGATCATCACTTAGTTAATTTTATTCATCAATGGTAAAGACATAATGATCTTTCAACCATTGAGGAGGTTTCATTTTCATTTTTTTCCCACTATCTTGCACATCTTTACTAGATTATACGGAAGTTGTGGGATCAACAATGTCCTTTAATTCTATGTTGAGATCATTGATATGTTGTATTGAAGTGATATGGATCTCATTTTCGTTGAATAGCTCAAGTTGATCATTAGAAATAACTGTGTTTGTTTTTTCGATAAACACAGCATCTCTACTTTCTATGAGACTCTTGTCTGGATGATAAAATCTATAACCACTTCTATTTTCAACATAACCAATGAAGTTGCATTCCTATGTTTTGGCATTAATTTTATCCCTTAATGGCTTAGGAATGAGGACATGAGCCTTGCATCCCAAACTTTTAATTTTGATAAATCTGATTTGATTCCCATCCTTATTTCATATAGAGTTAATAGCTTAACTTTTGTGTGAACTCTATTTAGTATATATGCTGCTGTAGATAATGCTTCTCCGCAAAAATATAAAGACATTTATAAGTAAGACATCATCGACCTTGTCATATCTAATAGAGTTTGATTTGTTCTTTCTGCTATGCCATTTTGTTATGGACTATAAGGTATCGCATAAATATGTCTTATACCACTTAATTTGCAGAAATCATCAAAAACTTCATATTCTTCACCTTGATCACTGTTAATGCTTTGATCGAGCGATCTAATTGTGTTTCTACTTTCATTTTATATTTCTTGAATTTTTCTAAAGCCTTGGATTTATGCTTTAGAAAATACACATATCCATATCTAGAATAATCATTAATAAAAGTGATGAAATATTCCATACTTCTATGTGTTTTTGCCTTCATAGGTCCATATAAATCCGAATGTACTACTTCAAGTAAATCTGATGATTTCCAATGATTCAAAAAAGATTTTCTCGCCATTTTTCCTTTAGCACATGATTCACATGTGTCAAATTTATTCAGATTTATTTGAGGAAGCATTCCTTTATTGCTCATTTTAAGCATTTTATTTGTATTTATGTGACCTAATCTTAAATGCCAAAGTAAAACATTATTTAAATATAACACATAGACATAATTAGAAAAAGAAGTTTTATTCATTGTAGATCCAATTGAGTACATGTCATCTATTTTTTTACCCTTTAGAAGTACAAGACCATTTAACCCTATGGTTACAGGCCCAGACTTAAATCTAATCTAAAAACCCTTTTTATCTAAAACAGATACAGAAATCAAATTTCTTCTCATTGATGGAGCATACAACACATCTTTTAAAATTATGGTGGCATCAGCAGATGAGATTTTACAATATCCTATCCCTTGAACATCAACATAGGTATTATTACCCATATATAACCAATGTTACCCTGACGCCTTTTCTTTAAAGTTGACAAATTGACTTTTGTCATTGCTTACATGTCTAGTAGCACCAGAATCCATCCACCATTGATTTTGAGATTCAGCAATCAATGCCTCAGAAATTGTCAAAATAATTTCTTTCTTTTCTATCTTCTTATTTCTTCGTTTCAGACACTTGACTTTGAAATGACCAATATCCCCACATATAAAACTCCCATTTTTTGTGTTTTTTATTTTTCAGTCCAGGCTTCCATGGTCCCTTTTTTCGTTTTCTATTCTTCTCATTGTGCTTGCTTTTATCATTTTGAGAACTCTCTGCCAAAAGAAGATTGTTAGAGTGACTCTCCTATTTTCTTCTATTCATCCTGACCTCTTCAATTGCCAATATTGCAGTCAATGTAGTCATGGACAATTCATTTTACCCATATGTTATTGAGGTCACAACATGATCCCATGTTTTTGGCAGACTATTGAGAAGAACTGAAACCTCTATCTTATCAGAAATTTCATGACCAACATTTGATAAATCTTTTACAAGAAATTCCATCTTGATAATATGATCTCCTATACTTTCATCTTCATTCATTCGAAGTCTATTAAAATATGCTAACTTTAATTGAATATATGTATTAGATTTTGGTCCATACTTATTATCTAATACATCTAAAATTTCCTTAGCAGTTTCATAGCCCTCATATAAAGGAATCAAATCATCTTGCATGTTACTAAGTATAGTTGCCTTAGCTAATTCATTATTCTGCTCCCATTTTTCTAAGGCTGTGGCTTCTATTTCTGTGGGTTTTTCTTTCCTAGTAACATACAATATTTTCTCATGTGTCATTAAATAAGAAATTTTTCTTTTCCATATACTATAATTCATATTATTTAACCTTTCTATCTTGGTTAAATCTGAACTAATTTTAGTAGCTATAATGTAAAATAATGACAAAAATAAATAGATAAAACTGTATAAATTTCAACTCATAGTTAATTAGATTTCAATAACCTAATATTATACTCGTTCAAATGTGACCGCAAATATGATTTCTTGGGATTCTTCACATTCCCTTGATCAAAAGCATGAATAATCTTCTTTTCTCTGAACAATTTTGGTGTGTACATGGTAACCGAGTATTTCAATTTTCTTGTGAGTCGAAGTGGTCTCGATTCTCAAATTTATCTTGCATCACTTATTTCTCTTATACACAAGTCAGGAATAGTAAAACTAATCTTTCTTTGATGTTTAGGCAAATCAAGATAATGCAAAGCTGATTTTTTCTTTTATTTTTTCGTGCACTTCCAAAGATTTCTGAATTTTCAGTATTTAAATCAAAATTTTGAGGCCACAGATCAATCCGGCACGTTTAAAAACCTTAGGATACCAAATTTTGCTTTAATCGGAGTTGATTTAACCCTTGAACCGAGTTTGTGAAGTTCTATTGGTTCAACCGAACCGAAAATGGATCAAGCCTGCCAGTTTGGTTGACCGGGTTTCTATGTGGACCTGGTTCTTTCTGAACCGGGCTGTCTGGTCTAATCGAACAGAGTCTGTGTTAAACCGAACCAGGTCTGGGCTGGATTGAACCGGGTTGGGTCAGGTCCGGTCTGGTGCGTGTGCTACAAGCTCCATGCACATGGTCTCCACTCGCCTTCAGTCTTCGGGTGCGTGTAATGCACGCGCCATCGGGTTTTCGGAAAATTGTCAATTTCGGCCATTTCTGACGTCGGATTTCGGCGATTCCGGCTTCTTTGGACTATTCTTGACGATTAGAACACGTTTGAATAAAAAAAAACTTCAAAAACAATGATCAAATTGATCAAAAAATGGTGATGAAGATTCGACCAATTTTTAGGCAATTTCGGTGAAAATCCCACTCTGATACCACTGTTGAATATTGTAAACACCGTCGTGAGACTGGTGGGTACATACAAAGAAGCTCAAACTTTGAAATCAGAACATGTTTCTAACACTTGAACACAAATTGCTCTCTTTCTCTCTCTAGAAAGTACAAGCATATAAACCTTGGATTTGAATGTTTTTTATACTACTACTACTTGTTTATTTATAAACTTTATGGTGGCTATTTACAGGCGGATGCATGACTTTGTTTTGGACACAATTGTTCCATGAACAATTGTGTCTCCTCTATGAACAATTGCTTCCCTTTGGAAGCATTATCACTCTTGGCTGAATCAATGCATCCTTCTGCATGTCACCTTATTACTTTGATTATATATATAACAGTAATGAAGTTCTAACTTCTCAAATCTTGACCGAGAGTACTAGATAGTTTCATGGCATGCAGCAGTGTATTTTTTCTTTTATGGAACAATTGTGTCTCTTTCATGAATAATTACTTTTCTTTAGAAGCATTGTCATTTTTGGTTGAATCAATGCATCCTTCTGCATGTTACCTTATCACTTTGATTATATATACAACAGTAATGAAGTTCTAACTTCTCAAATTTGACCGAGAGTACTAGATAATTTCATGGCATGGCATGCGGCAGTGTACTTTCTCTTCTCGACTTCCGTGGTGAAAGGAATTAAAGCTTTCCTGCACATTCATTCTATGAAAGGCAAAGGATAGTGAGAGAGTTATTATCTTCTTGCAGTTCTTTTAACTTTACCTTTGTGATATTTTCAGAGGACCCATATGTTAGTCTTAGTGACTTGTCCTATACATGTTAGACATGTCATTATATTTTATTCTTGTAAGTTAATATTGTAAGAAAGTGGAGTAAGGGTTTGTTTGGATTAGTTCATAGTTGTTCTTTAACGAAATTATTAAATATTAAGTGAGTGATTCATCGTTAAATATTAATTATTAAATAAAATAAAAATACTGGACTTCACATAGCATTAAATGGACGAATTTTGGCCCAACTTGACCTGCAAACTCGCATATGGCCCTAGCATATGAACATCCTGCACAGGTATGATTGCAGTAATGGCTGATGAATGCATAACTAAGCCGAACATTAGCCGAAAACTGCCTGGAATTTATTTGTTTACATTGCACTGTGAACAAGAAAGAAATTAGCAGCAATACATTGTCTCTCCAAGCATTTATACACCAGTATAAGATTCCTTATGCGATTTTCAGGAAAACTTGGATTCACTTGGCATTCAACATAGATTACTGCAATTTTCTTGTTCTATTAGCTTTGCGGATCATGTGGAGGCAATGAAACTTTTCCAGGCCGTATGTTTAGCAATGTATTGTTTGTACCAAGTTGCTGATAGTCTTGGAGTTCTCTTGAGCGTGGCATAATCAACATGGTGAAGTCCAAACCTTATTGTATATCCATAATTCCACTCGAAATTGTCAAGTAAGGACCAGGCAAAGTATCCTCGGACATCTGCTCCTTTTCTGGCAAAAGCATCAATCATGATTTCAGAATATGTCCATTTGTAAGGCTTGCAGGGTAATATGTTTGTAACTTGATTGCGTTAAATTTCATACGGCATCAAGATTTAATCCAAGAACAAAGAGTTAAAACTTAATGCCATACCTGACTGCAGTTGCCAGGGCATCCAAGTAGCTGCTCATGTACTTTACTCTCTTGACATCATTGACTAGAGCTTCTATGGAGGAATTGGGATTGTCCTTCTCGCCAAACCCTGTAAGACAGGCCACAATCACATAGAAGAATTTAATGAAATATGTGACCAAATGTTAAAGCAGCAGTTAGGTCTATGTTTCTACTCACCATTTTCTGTGATGTACATTGGAATGTTATTGTATCTCTCCTTTATATATGTTACTAGTTTGCTCATTCCTTGAGGATAAATGAATAGCCATTCGACATCAGTCTGCATCAATTAGAGGCTCAAGTATTCTGCCCAAAAACAGTAAACGATAGAAATGGTAATGAACCGAGATAACATACCGATTCTCCAATGAAGACACCATTTTTTCATGGATTCCGCAATATAAAGCCTTCTGTCCTGGAATTTCCTGGCCCTGGTTCACATACAGAAAAAATGCAGTATTTTACATAGAAACTGCTATAATGATTAATGCCGATGAAGTCTAATCCATTCTTTAGCTTCTCCAGATCATATCTAGAAAACACTGGTAGGGTAGATCCTAGAATTTCATGCATTTCCGTCGGATATTTCCCAAATATAATTGGATCTAAGAACCTGCATTGTACTTATATATGGAGTCAGGATGCAAAGTTCTACAACTGTCACAGTAACCATATAATGAAAATGCTTACCAGTTCATAAAGAAAGCTTGAGCTCTCTCAATTGCTAATTTGTCTTCTGTGGAATTGCTGGTAGATTCAAGCCATATGGTATTCATAACAATTCCAATGCTACCTCCTTGTTCTTTCTGAATATTTATTGAAATCATGGTTCAGAATAAAGCTCTACTTATTCAACTTTGTATAAAATTGCTGCTACAACTTACAACATCTACTTAAAATACCTGGTACTTAGTTCTGTAAATTTTGACAGCAGCTGCATGGGATAGAATGATGTTGTGAGCTGCAACGAAAGGCTCTTTCTCTGAATCCCCAGTAGTACAATTCCCAAATAAGCCTGAGCAGTGAGATGGAGGGTAAATCCCTGACTGATAACCACGAATAACTGCAACATTCGGCTCATTGAAAGTGGCCCAGTACTTCACCCTATCTCCAAAGTATTTGAAACATATGTCTGCATAATATTCAAAATCTTCCCTGAAAAATGTTTAATCCCTGTTAGTTGGTAAGATTAATTATTATAGTACCAGAGACAAGCTTAAGATAATGCTGCCACTTACTGCACTTCGCGACTTAACCAAGCTCCATATCTGTCTTCAAGTTCCTGAGGAATGTCATAATGAGTCAATGTCACAAAGGGCTGGATCCCTGAAATCAGAACCAATCAACATTTTAATTCAAGTTCTTGCCTAAATTTTCAAGTCCTGACATGTTTCTGACCGAATTTTGTGGCTAGAAAACTTTGGTAGAACTAGAGTTGATCACCTTTAAGAAGAAGAGCATTGATGAACTTGTTATAATGATCAATGCCAGCCAAATTCACGTCTCCGAATCTTCCCCCTAGTTCAAAGTTAACAAGACCATGGTGAGTCACAGATGGACAAGTACAAAGATGTTCATCCCTTTAGAAGAACTAAGGCAACTCACTGGGTAAAATTCGTGCCCACGATATAGAGAAACGATAGCAATTGACTCCAAGATCGTCCATGAGATCCAAGTCTTCCTGTTTTATCATGTTATCAAAAACTAAAATTATCATTTTTCATAGCTGTCAAATTCTCAATAAAATTCGAGAACCCATCATTTAAATTAGGACATCCTCTATTTCTTCCATCTTCACTAGAAATTAAGATACAATTTCCTTCACTGGAATTGTAACTAGGCTCAATTTACAGTTCTTGGTTCAGTTTAAGCATTTTGCCCATCCCTTAAAATGCTAAAAAAAAAACCTGACTTTCAGTGCCCTCCCTTGATTTGAGATCCCAAATATCATTTTTCCATGGATTAATATTTTTCTATTAGCCAATTCCAAATTCTTTGACTGGTGACCATTCGAGCTCAAAATGAGTCACAACAATAGAGAGATGAAAATGTCAATTCAGAGAGAAAAGAAATGCTGAAATACAGTCAGATTTAAAACTTTTAGACAATGACAAGTGGGATATGTAATCAAACAATTCATTCAATCATATTAGCAATACAAATCTAAAGTATGGGTCACACCCATAATCAGCTGTCTACGTACAAAAACTTTCAATCGATTTGACATATCGGCTACTAAAATCTCACTTAATACATCTTATATGTATTCTCTTTACAAACAAGCATATTAACATTCATAAACATATAACACATGTAATTTGCTAAAATACAAACGGTGAGGTTTCTGAAGAATTTGATTATATATGAAAAGAATAATTCCTATTCAGTTTTCGCTAATGCATGAACTGGAACAAGATTAGATTCAAAATGATAAACCAGCCATGGCAAGAAATCTGGGCAGAATCATTTTGAGAAAACAAAGAAATCAAATTAAGGGAGCCAAGAATTAGAAAGCTGACCGGATGTTTATCAAGGTGCAAACACAAATAAAGTTAAATGAATGAACTAAGTTACCAGATATCGATGGTAATGATCCACAGCAATATCTCCATTACTTCCATCCATGATGTTACCTGCGACAAGTTTCAGTTTCACATATTTCATAGACTAACAAAAAAATGCTGAAAAGAAATGAAGCATCAAAGCTAGCTGTGAAACATAAGCAAAACTATAACCAGGCTTATGAGTAAAATTATCCCAGTTGTTGAAGCCTTTGCCATCAGTCAAGAAAGCTCCCTCAAACTGCAAAAACCCAAACCGTACATAATAATGCATAGAAGCTGAAACAATCTAACTATTCTGGTGCGTGTGTTTTGTGTAAGAAAGAACCTGATATGAAGAAGATGCAGTTCCAAACAGGAAATTTCTTGGGAATGGAGATGAATTCAATCCTCCTTTCTCTGAGATAGTGGTATCACATGATACCACTAGAACTGAAAAGCACATTCCTAACACAAAGAAGACATGATATCCCAATGAAAGCTCCATGACACTGAATCTGAAGCTTTCCTCAACTTCACCAGTTAGAAAGAGTGGTCACTCTAGAAATGCCAACAGAGATTTTACATCATATTGTATAAAGAGAACGGTCATTTTGATGTCAACAGGTGTGGTTGCCAAGCATTACTTGGCAGCATGTCATGTAGACATGTAAAATGAACTCTCAGGAAAAGCCAACACCAAATTTTGTAACATGGAATCCTGACAAACCAAGCCTATAGCCCCTTGTTCAGGCAAACTGTGCTGTAAAAGTTAAGATGGCTATTTCCAAGTGGGTACATATAGATCATTAATGTAGTGTTCCTTCTTCGGAAATGGTTCTTCCTAACATGAATTAGAATTGGATCCAACATATAGAAATAGTGACATTTTATTTCTCAAATCAGTCTTATTCTGTAGTTTGTGGCCGCCAATCCACCTTTTTAATCTCCATTCTTCAATAATGATTGCAAGAGTCCAGAAAAATGAAAAATGGAAAACTGAAAATGATGGTTAAATTGACAGAAGTATAAAGGAAACCAATGAAAATTATCGATGGCCCTGAAACATCAGGAGAGTTTTCAAAATGTAATGAGACTATAATTCAGTTTGGAATCTCCAGGGGAATATGCGTGAGAAAATCGCATCATTTAGATATCCTTATTGCCATGATTAATTACCAGAATGATTACAAAATCAATCATCAGTCAGGTTGTTTGTTTGAATGGTAAAATTATGGATCATTGCACTGTAAAATATAGATTCTACGTATCATGTTTTATTCAGGAAAATCAAAAGAAAGGTGAAATTTTCCAAAGAAAACTATTGGCAGTTGAAAATGACTCTTCAATTTATTATAATGACCCAGAAAGCCAAAAATAACAGTTCTCCCCAACATTACAATTCTAATGTCCCAAAGAGTGAGCAAGAAGACAAGTCCATGTCTTATGACATAGAAATCTCAAAATCCGATGTTCACTAAAATGGTGTAGGATAATCGGTTAATTTCTATTCCAGATATTTGTATGTCGATTCGTACGACTCTTAATAATTCAGAACTGAAATGTAGCAATTCAGACTGGAGAAAAATTTGCAGGATAACCCTTTCAAAAGGGCCTGGACCTCCTTGGAGGGAGCGATCTCTCTTTAGCCTTGCAAATACATCTCAGAAATGATAATTTAAAGGATGAATGATTACTATGGTGCCAAGTGAATCACGAGGAAGGATGAATGAACAATGATGACTTTTCCTTTTTTCACAGGTTATATAGTGAGAATTATGTGTTATATTAGTCATTTGTACAACGATTATTCTAAACTTCTGGCTGAGCATGTAACCATAATTGTGGTGAATTAAAACCCAGATGTATGTGTCCATGTCCAGATGTCAGGTATGCCATGTCCAAGTCCAACCATCCCAAATTACAGTGAATTTAAATCCGCCCATCCCAATCAACAATCCATCAGTATACGCAAATTTGGCCTTCAAAACATTGACAACATAGATTCCACTTCCATCTTGGTTTTTTTTTTTTTTCGTGTGATGTCAACAAGAGGAAGAGGTCCCAAACCCAAGTGTCAATTATAATTTTAGTTTGAATCAACAAGCTCTAAATTGGAAAGTGTCAAACACCTGGGGTTTTGATCCTGGAATTGAAGTTCAGAAATGGGGAACTGTATTCTGAATTTTTGCATTTATCTTATATAAGGGAAATAAACCAACCAAGACATCTTATTAAAATTAACATAAATACAGCTCAATTGATTGCAGCCCCAACACATTATTCTTATTTACTACAAAGGCATTTACTCACAAACTGTGATCAGAGGAAACAAAACTATAGTCTACCTAGTTGCAAGTGTTATAAGATTATCATAGATACTACTCTTGATTACGAGGAACCATCCTTCAGTCCACTTGAGCAGGAACTCTTCTGTAGCCATCATCAAATCAGCCTTCATTACGAATAGTTCCGGCAGAATTCATCTCCCCATTGTCTCTCACCATTATGCTGCAAAACCACCTGGACATCTTTCTCTTCTCACAGCTTTGCCTGCTCAATGATTTTATCAGAATATTGTCAGCTACATTGCAAAGTCAGTTTAGACACTGCCGTTTATATTTTTCCCTAGGCATCTCTTGAACCAAGCAGGACATTCACAGGAAAGAACAATGATCAACTTGGTTCTTTGTCCTTCTTGTCAGTGACCCTAAAGAAGGTTGAAAGGCTGTTCTGCAGGGCTTTTGTCTTATATGAACTTGTGGGCATTAGAAAAATATGCAAACATGAAGAAAATTTGTCTGCTTATTGTAAGGCTTCTGGTCCCAGGAAAATCTTAATGACAGATTTTGAATTTGTCATACTCAACTAGAAAGATATGAGAATTTTACCTGTGAATAGAGGAAGGTGCCAAGAATTGCGATGGCAGCTCCAAGAGCATTTATGGGTTGAACTGGTGTGTGGAAGATGATGATGGAGGAGACTATGACGGAAATTCGCTTCATTGTGTTGCCGATGCTAAATGTCAGCGGAGAGATTTGATCAAGAGACATGTATGAAACCTGATTATACAAATGATAGAAGATACTTTGTGCTGCTACCCACCTGAGTCAATCCAGAGCCACGCAAATTTTTCTTATTAAGACGTCGGGAAAGATTATTTCAGCAAAATAGGAACCGCTAGAAAATTAAAACCCTCACATTTTAATTAATGCTACTTCATTTTATCAAAACCTACCAAAATAGGAAAAATAACATTCTGCTTATAGAATGAGATGTCAAACATTCAACTGCCAAAACAAGGAGATCATACACATTTTGTCACAAGACAAAAACCATTACACAAAAAATCTAGTACTCAATTTGTACTAGCACAACCAAACATCTAATCAAAGTTTACAATGTTTAAAATCAAACTAGCACTTTTTTATAATATCAAAAAAAAAAAAAAAAAAGGAACTATCTATTTTCTTCAAATCCTTGAGGTATCTCATGCAAATGCAGCTAAAATCAGATAAAATCAATTTCCAATCGATATTTTTTTTAAAGAAAAATAATGAATACAGGGCAATAAATTTCTGGAGCTTAAATTGTAATACACAAATGATGAGAAACAATTTAGTCTATCAACATTCAACACAAGCAATTTCAACTAATGAATCAGGTCAGCTTCGTTGACAAATAATAGTACCACCCTCAGATTGTCTGTCATAAATGTCATATCTCTTGGGACATTTAGTTCTATAAACTCTAAATCACCACAAGTGATTTAAGAGCAAAATTATTTTTACAATCACGCCAACCCTTGCAAAACCTTTTAAAAATCAGAAGAAGGCATAAAACTCTTACTACTTATCATCTTTTATTGTGTAATAAAAGATCGATGATAGACAAATAGGCTATAGATAAGAAAAATATCCAGCAGAAAGATAACAGTTCAAGTAAATTCAAGGTCATAGTAATTACCATACGAAGTTGGGTCCAATTTGAGCAACAGCATTTTGCCAGCCAGCAGCCCACATCTGAGGGCCCTCCACAGCAAATGCAAATGGTGTGAGAATCAAAAGAGACATCATAGACAAACAAGCATAGTAGTTCATTCCGCTAACAGACTTTCCCTGCATCCCTTTCTTGGAGAAAATGTTCCGAAATACAAATGCCAAATTTGATATCATAGCTCCCACAAATCCTAAAGAACACAGTAAACAAATTCAGCAATCAAACCAGCAATATCCACTCAAACATACTCATTTGATCATATCATTGCAATAAATCTTTTCAAATCCATGTTTAAAATCATTTAAATTAATATGTAGAACCATTCTTCTCACCAATAATGTTAAAATTGAGCTCTGTGACAGCAGCAAGCGCACAGCCTCCGATGATTGGCACCAGTGACATATAAACCGGCAATGGAAACGTCTCACCCAACAAGAACCTTGAAACCAATACACTGAAAGCAGGCTCACCACTCTTGATGATATGAGTGAATGAAACTGCAACTTTTGACATACTCACTGTTGCTGCTACATGCCCAATTGTATGTGCCACCGCAACCTGCACAGCAAATCCACCTAAATTAAGTACTACAAATCTCAATTGCTGAACTCCAAATGCTCCACTTCTCCCCCAAGAATACTTACAAAAGAAATTTACAAATTTTACAAAACCATCGAAGCAAATGAACAAAAATGCAAATTTAACTCACGGGAAATAAAGTCTTCCAAAACTGAAGATCGGTTTTTGGAGCATCAGCGATTCTCGTAGCCCAAGAAATCAACATCATGAGAGACCCGCAAGCCAGTGAAAGCGTAGAAGTAAGCCAAGGATAAGGAAAAGCATTCAACACTTTCTTGTTATAGATATTGAACACCACATTCAAGGCCCACCAAGTGGCAAAATATATGCTAATTTTGATTCTCTGGGTAGCCTCAAACCGAGTCTGCTCGTCAAGAACCTCGATGTTTATGTCCAGAGGACGTAACCTGTCTGCTTCATAGGCATTGCACAGTGTTTTAAGCTCCTTTTGGTGTTCTTTTGGCGAAAATGCAAGGTTTTGAGTCGAAGAAATATGAAGAGGCTTCTGTGAAGAGAATGAATTGTTGAAGCCTGAATTTTGGATGATGGGCAGTGGAGAAAATTTTGGTTTTGGGGTTAAAAAACGTTTCTTTGGCAAGAAATCCACGGATGTGGAAAATGATCTGTGCTTAACTGAAGAGATCATTGTGTTTGCTGAAGAATGCTAAGAGTTACGAATTAATTCGACGAATTTGTGAAGTGTTGTTACACAAACACTTCACAATGAAGAGATTAAGAAAGGAAGTTTGTTGGAGAGAAATGAGAATAGAAAGTAAATCCTGAGGGAAATGGAGGAGGGAAGCAGAGGAATTTATAGGTCGATCAAGTGAGAGTATGGGGCAACTCTCTGTGTGTGCTGTAATTGAAGTATGTAGTGACAAAATGACAGCTTGACCATTGTGATTTTTCTGAGAAAAGTTTCTGTTGCTTCCTCTTCATTTCCTTTTCATGCTTGCTTGATTTGACATTGCTGTTTCTGGTTAAAAAAAAAAAGTTATATATCATATTTGTAAATGAAGAATTACTGGAAAGTGTTGTTTAATCATGTAGTATATAGTTTTAGAAATTTAATCATGACATTAGGCGAAATTAAAGGAGTGTTATTTACTACTAGTTACAGAAAGTTTACAAAATATATGACAGCTTTTTGGGAATTGATCGTATACAGAGATTTGAGAATCTGTGCTATTTTGTAGGCAAAGTTTCGTCTTGTTCCTTCCACAAATATAGATGGTTGTTTTGAGTTTTGCTTGCTTTCAAACCCTACACTGTAGGCAATTCAAATTTGAAAAACACTTCCAAATTTGAAGAATTCAACTTGATTTCTTGAATTGCAATTAAAGATTTGAAATATTTTTCTTAGATATTCCTGGCTGGCTGTTGTTATTTGAAAGTTGACAAATCCATTTTGGTTGGCAGCAGTAACAGACTGATACTTGTTTGACACTTGCAGATTTTTTTTCTCCAGAAACCCATCATAGCATAAACATAACCTTTATTTCGTCCAATAGATTTCATGGGCACGATGTTTTCAAGAAATATTTTTATTATTTTCAGAAAATGTTTTAATATTCATACCGAGTTGCCGAACCAGACTGACGTTAGCAGAACAGAGCATGCATTCAGCTGCTGCAAATTCTCGACCGCAAATTGCTTGCAGCTACTTCCACTGTTGAACATTTCAAGACAATCTATTGGGTTTAATAATTGATCATTCTGAACCCAAAAAAATAAAAAAATAAAAATCTGAGTGTCAGAGACAGACACCTGGCTTTCATTGCTAGTGCTATTGATACTAGTTGTTAAAACACTTTGTCAAATTGAATTATTGCACGCGTTTGATGTTGAATTCCAATGTTTTCATTGTTTTTCATGCTTTGGACGGATGATAATTTTTCACAATTTAGATTTTTCATTCACGGTTGGTGCTTGTCTGCTAGAGTTTTTTAATTTTTGACAAATTGGTAATGTTAGTGCATGTTGTGAGTGTTAAGTTTGATGGGGACCTTAACGGTTTGTATACAGTGTTAGGTGGAATATATGAATATATGGACAAATTGGGAATGTTAGGGGGTACGTGAGTATCATGTGCAACTTGTAATTTGTCTTTAGGACCTTGTAGGAGGGTCATAAGTCTCAACTCTATTTAACACGTTGTGAGTTGTGACTTTTCTAACCTTCAAGTGGTGGTATTCTTCTTCCAATTTGGCTTCTCTTGCTACAATATTTTTGACTCTACACCAATAATACACCCAAAAGTCATTTTTGCCTTGCTATATTTCACGTTTCTCTTATGATCCCAAAGTAAGTTGGGACTCTTTTGAAAAAGTGAAAATCTTGTAACGTAGAGTTTGGATCTTTAATTTAAGATTTAGGAATATAAAAAGTTATGATTTTTATAACCTAAAACTTCTTTAAAAGAAAAAAAAAATGCAATTATAAAGGCTTAAACCTAGTCTTCAAGTGAAAATATAAAAACCTTAACCATTAAACCATTTTAATTTTAATAATTCTTTTATAAACAGTAATATATATCTTGTATCAAAATTATAAATAACTTTTAATCAAATTTTATAGAGGCAATATGAAATTATCTAATCAACAACAAAGTCAAACAATTAAAATTTAAATTCTTTTGTAAAAACTCATTATGAAGATAAAAATAATAAATTTTGTAATAATTTCGGTCAAATAATTGAGTAGATATTATTTGCTTCAAGAATATCAGACTTTTAACGTTAAAAATAAATTATTAATTAAATTGGATTGACTATTTTTCTTCTTTTAAAGAAAAATATGCAATTATAGAGACTTAAACATAATCTTCATGTGAAAATATAATAACCTTAACCATTAAACCATTCTCATTTTAAATAATTATTTTATAAACAATAATATATCTCTTATATCAAAATTAGAAATAACTTTTAATCAAATTTAATATATGTTATATTAAATTTAATAAATGTTTGGCAAAATGCTTAGAGCACGGATGAAATATAATGAGTTTTTGGCCCATTAGGTATAATATAGTGTTAAGGCTTTAACAACTAGTAAAGACCTTATAAAAGATAGATAGAATTTGAGACCTATTTCAGTTTACAAGATTTCAACCATGACGCAATAAAAATTTCAAGTATGGCATGGTCCGAGACTTCCTAAGTTTAATAAAAAATCTCAGATTTAGACATGGAACCCGAGACCTCTTTCCCTAATAAAGATCTTAGATATAATATGATAAGAGCTCCAGGTAAGTAATTAGAATCCGAGATCATTCCTATTAAAGAAAAATGTCTCAGATGAAATATAAGATTTTCAAGACCTCTTATCAACAGTTATGCCTGATCGTCGTGAAATTTAAGTTTTTTTTAGCATTTTTCAAAATAAAAGAGGATTTATAACCTAGTACGTGTATTATGCAAATAGAGCTCAAAATTTAGTGAATCCTGAAGTACCAATAAGTTTAGAATTATGATTCGTTGACTTCTCAGAATCCTAATGAACTTATGAGACATAATAGTAGTGGGACAAAACAACCTATAAAAGGTGAGCTAAAGGTAACCAGGTACGCAGGTACGCATGATACATTAAGACATACAATATACTAAGTTTTAGCTATTAAATTGCTGCCATTATCTTCTCTCAAACATATACAAAAACAAAACCATAACTTAAGCATCGGAGGATTTTCATAAGATCATCGATTTTACCCTTGATATCTTTGTGATTTTATGTGATTCAACGATTAAAAAAGCAAAGAAGACCATTCTGACGCATAAAATTCAAGGGAGAATTTTACTGCATCAATATCTAGCGCCATTTGTGGGGATTGAATAAAAAGCAAAAACAACAGTGATCGTTAGAAAAGTCATGGCAACAACACGAACATCAACCAGAAAATGTACGACGGTAAGAGAAAATTTGAAAGGAAATTCCCTCAAAGCAACGACTGCAGCTAACCCAAATTGCAACTATCAGTGATCATTCCCTAGTAACGTGAAGCACAATTCTCATTCAGAAGTTTTGTCTCCACATCAAAATCCCCTTAATGGGGTGATGAAGAAGCTGCTCAATAGATCAAAAGATTGAAGGACAACGAAAGAAAACATGCAGAAAAAAACCTACAGATCTAGATGTTGGCTGAGAAAATTGCAGAGATAAAGAAAATATTTCAAAGCGGTTCTTTCAGACAGAAGGTGGCTGCAACATGTGAAGCAGTAGAGAGCAACACTCTTAACATCTTGTGAACCAAAAATCATGAAGTAAATCTCTAGTAGAATATCTCAAGGAGGAGGTATAATACCGCAGAAAAAAGAAAAAAGAAGATCCTTAACTACTATCTAGAAAGGCACTCAATATGCAAATACAACAATGTTCTTTTCAAGATCATTGACAAACCTCGCCCCAAGTCCTTGTACTTGTTGAATAGCCCGGTGATAAGCAATAAACGAAGATCAGAATGCAACTTAAGCTCGGAAGACATGAGAAGAATCCTCAATCGAAAACGTTAGAAGAAAAGAGACAACTCTAAGCAAAGATATCGAAGACTATGTTAGAAGGTTAGTGAAGGATTTGGAAAGTTAGAAGTGGCGGGACCAGAGGAGTGTTAAGCAGACAATGGCAAATGTCGTTCTACCTAGAAATTTTAAGATACCTCAAATAACTCCATTCACGGGAAGAACTGATCCATCTTTCCTTATGAATTTTTTCAGGGAGATGATATTGATACATAAACTAAATAAATCTCAGATGTGCCACTTGTTTCTATTGACACTGAAAGGACATGTAAGGAAGTGATTTGCAAACTTGACCCTCAACAATATCCATAGCTTTGATCATATATATGGAGTATTTATCAATAAGTTCAGAGAAGCAGTTACAAGTAGAGATAGCAGCGGATCGGGTTTGGGACGGATATCTCTAAATTCACATCCGCATCTACAAAAAAAATTCAATACTATACATGTACCAAATCCATAGCGGATTTGATATTTTATTACCAAATCCTCTTAAATGAGTATTTAATATTTATCAAACCCGCGCAGATATTTGTGAACATTTATGGGATTTTTAGTAAAATTTTTGACATTAATTTAAAACAGAACACATTACTCGTATAAAATATAAAATATGTATAATAAAAAATAAATTTACATTCTATATTTTTTTTCTTTAGAAAATCTTCTAAAACTTTTTTTTTAAGAATAAAAAAAGAAAATAGCTGTTAATCTATTTCAATATTAGAATTGAAAGTAATGAGATAACATCTTCCTTATATATCCAAGAAGATATTGCAAATTTTGAAGAATTTAAAAAGAATAAATAAGAAATAATAATGTTAAATACAAGTAGCAGATGTGTAACTTACAAATCTTTAAGAAGAAAAATATTAAAACAATGAATAAAACAAACATGTCAATTTTACATAAGAAATCTCAACAAACATGTCAATTTTACATAAGAAATCTCAACAAACATGTTAATCTTATACCTTACTTAAATGAATAAAACAATATTTATGTTGAGTGTGGTATTGCAATGTTGTTTAGAGATATTTAGATTTAATATTAAAATGACGTCGTTTTGCTAATCCGCGAATATACCGTAGATATTTATTCGTACTCGTATCCTTCTCAAACCCATTGCAAGTTTTAAATTTATTTCCCAAATCCTTCCTAAACCCGCTTAGAGGTATACCAAACTCGTCCCATAAGAATCAAGTAAGAACGGGTTTGCGGGCAAAATTGCCTTCCCTAGTTACAAGTATAAAAACTCCGAGCTCATTGTTGTTGATGACTTGGGAAAGAGGAGAAAGTATTAAAAATTTCATTAAGAGATGTCATGATGAGGTGATAGAGTTAGAAACTTATCATCATCCCCTAACATTGGAAGATTTTAGGAAGGGTCTACGAGTAGACCGAGGATAAAATGTTGTTCGTAAGTCGTACATCACCACTTATGAAATAGCTCGAAGGAATTTGTTAGATGAAATTGAGATTAAGGATCAAGTTATCCTCAAGATGAAAAAAGAAAAGAAAATGGGGTCATCCTCATGTGACAAAATGCTTTGCCTAAAATTTGACAACAAAAGAAGACAGGGTGACAAAAAAAATTGCTGAGACTTTAACAGAAAAAAAAAAAAGTCAAATGCTGAAACAAGTTAAGTCGGGGAATAAAAGGGATAATGTCCCCCAAGGGGACAACACTCTCTAAGAAAGGATGATATGAGAAGGGTGGCCCAGGTCTATTAAGCAAAGTGGTTCACACCACTGAATGTACATCTCTCATAAATCCTCTGAGAAGTCAAAAGGTAGGGAATTTTATTGATGAAGTCTTATCCAATAAAAATGAAACTAAGTGGAAGCACAAGGAATAAGCTTTTCAAATTTCACCAGAACACCGAGTATCAGATAGATGAATGTTTTGACCTTAAGGATTTGATTGAAGTCTTTGTTAAGAATAATTACCTAATAAATTTTGTGGCAGATAATGTAGAAGGGATTGAAGCTCCAGATCAAAGGGTTGGACGAGAAAAAGAACATAAGCATCAAATAATTGTGATCTTAGGCAGGTTCATGTTGGTAGAAAACTCAAATAAGGCAAGGAAAAACTTTTCAAGATATTCTTTGCTGAATTCTACCTCGAATGCATATGTTATGGACATAAGGGTCGAAAAGAAGCAAAAAACCGCTTTATACCCCATCATGTTCGTGGATGAAGATGAGGTCTGAGTACATTATCCTCATGATGATGCCTTGATGGTATCCTTGGCAGTTGGAATAGTTCATTTTAATAGAATATTGGTTGATATAAAAAGCTTGGTTGATATTATTTTCAAGAAAACTCTAGATTCTTTAGGTATTGAAAACCTGCGATTAAGACCAATAGAAATGGCTTTACACAGCTTCGGCGAATCATGTATCTACCTGTTGAGCACATTACAACTGTTGATTACAATAGGAGACATGTCCTATCATAAAACTACAATGGTTGAGTTCCAGGTGGTAGATCTTAAAATGCCATATTTAATGATTATTGGAAGACCTTTCGTCAAGTTTACAAGAATGGTAGAGAGTATCTATTACCTGAAACTACAGTTAGGGCAGGAGAAGATATCGGCATAGTCAGAAGAAGGCAAAAAAAGGCTCGATCATGTTTTTCCACCTCGTCAAAAAGCTTTTACTGCATATTAAAGCATCCCTTAGAGGAAGGTTTGTAGACCAAGGACGAGAATGTAGAGTAAGGATAGATAATGGAGAGCTTAAGTAAGAAATTGGGTTAGGGTAGTATGTCATTAGTAGTAGAGCCCATTGAACAATTAGAGTCTATAGTCTTGAATGATGAGACCCTAGAAAGAATAGTTAAAATTGGGTCTCATACATGAACATGTTTGCATGGATGCATGAAAACATGCTAAGGATTAATCTTTGAATAATCTTCTATTGACTAGAAACTAATCTCAAGTTCAAACAAGTGAAGTAGAAGAGTCAGATGTTTAACGTAGAAAGAAGAGAAACAGTTCTTGTCAAGATGAAGAAGTTAATGAATGCCAAGTTTATCAGGGAAGTACATTACCTTGAATAGATATTAAACGTGATCTTGGTAAAGAAGTCAAATAGAATATGGAGGATGTGTGTGGACTTTACAAACTTGAACAAAGCCTATCCAAAAGATAGCTTTCTCTTTTCTAAAATAGACCAGTTGGTAGATTTAACGGTTGGGCATGAACTTTTGAGCTTCATGGATGAATTCTCAAGGTATAATCAAATCAGAATGCATGAATTAGATTAAGAGAAGACCACATTCATAATTAACCAGGGGCTATATTACTATAAAATTATGCCTTTTAGATTGAAGAATGTAAAGGCTATATTTAAAAGATTGGTTAATTTGGTTTTCAAACCTTTGATTGGGACTACTATGGAAGTCTAAGTTGATGACATGATTACTAAATCATTGAAGGCTCAAGACTATTCAAAACATCTAAAAGAGACATTTTCTTATTTGTGGAGATATAACATAAAGTTGAACCTTGAGAAGTGTGCATTTAGAGTCAAGATAGATAAATTCCTAAGGTTTATAGTCAATGAACTGGGTATCGAAGTTAATCTACAGAAAATAAAGGCAATACTGGAACTTAAGTCTTTAATCACGCTCAAAGAATTACAAAGCTTAACATAGCAAATATGTGTCCAAAAATACAAATAGATGATTCCATTCTTTTATATCATGAAGAAAGGAAAAAAATTTGAGTGGACAGAAGAATATACGAATAGCTTTTAAGAGCTGAAGCGGTATCTTATGTTGGCACCACACCTAAAAAGCCTTGAGGTTAGAGATATGTTATATCTTTACTTAGCAATAAGCGACCATTTTATGAGCTCAGTTCTAGTAAAGGAAGACTTGTATAAAGTTCATCAACTTATTTATTATACCAACAAGGTAATGCTAGATGTAGAGACTAAATACTCTCCCTATGAAAAATTGGCATTAGCATTGGTAGTGGTTGTAAAGAAGTTACGACCCTACTTCCAAGCTCATTAGGTGATAGTTTTGATAAATCAACCTCTGAGACAAGTCCTCCACCGACCTGACTTGTAAGAGCAATTGATAAAGTGGTTAATTAAGCTTAGCAAGTATGACATCTACTACAAGTCGATAAAGGGTATAAAACATCAAACCTTGACATATTTTATGACAAAAAGGTTAATATTTGAACATCTCTTCATTCACCAAATAGCGAAAAGTTGCCTAAATCAAGCTCAAGAAAATCCACCTAAGCCAGATGTGATAGGTTAAGTGTGGTAACTTTTTATTGATAGAGCCTCAAATGCACAAGGAAGGGGTATATAGATCATTTTGGTCAACCCAGATAGAGCTGAAGTGATGTACTCATTGAGATTTGACTTTAAGGTAACCAATAACGAGGTAGAGTGTGAGGCATTGATTGTTGGGATTAACCTAGCTCAAATGTTAGGGGTCACATGCCTGAACATTAACAATGACTCTCGATTGATTGCAAATAAGAATAATGAGCACTTCCAAACACATGAAAGCAACATGCAAGTCTATTTAGACAAGGCAAAATAGCTCTGAAAATGGTTACGTTGAAACAAATTCTAAGATCAGAAAATTTAAGAGCTGACATCTTAACCAAATTAGCTTCTACGTTTAAAGGAAAAGTTTTGCCTCTGTTCCTATTAAAGCTTTGCAATAAAAAAAACACCAAAGTAAGAAGTGACCAACTCATCATAGCCGAGCTTAATTCCTAACCTACTTGGATGAACGAAATAAAGTCTTATATCCAAGAAAGAAAACTTGTAGAGGATAAAGATGAAACAAAAAAAATTAAAAACAGGTTTGCAAGGTATACTATCATCGATGGAGAACTGAATAAACAAGGATTTAGTATTTCTTATCTGATGTGCCTGAGACTTGAGGAAGCTGTACGAGTTCTAGAAGAAATCTATCACAAAGCATGTGGTGGCCATAAGGGAGCATGTTTCCTAACACACAAGGTCTTAAGGCAAATGTACTACTTGTTCACTTTATTACAAGATGCAACTCAAGTTGTGAAAACTTGTCACAAATGCTAGATACATGATTATATACTAAGACAACCTTCTAAGCAGTTAATTTATTTGTCAAGCCCTTGGCCATTTGCTCAATAAGAGCTGGATCTCATTGACTCATTGCCTACTACCTGGCTTAATACAAAGTACAGGGTAGTGGCAATTGACTACTTTACTAAATGAGTAGAAGCCGAGCCACTGGTTAGTATCATTAAGAAGAAGATTAAGGCCTTCGTTAAGTAGAATATTATTTATTGGTTTATGATACCTCAATGTTGATTGTAGACAACGAAAAAAAGTTTGACAACTTGAATTTTAGGAATTTTTGTTCAAATTTCTCAATTAACCTTAGATTTATGCGTTAACCCATCTGAAGGCTAATGGACAAGTAGAAGCTACAAATAAGGTGATCAAGAAAGCACTTAAGAAGAAGCTCAAGGAGCATAAAGATGTTTAGATTGATAAGCTTTCAAAGGTGCTTTAGACTTATAGGACAACCCTAAAAGTGGTCTTGAGGGAAACTTTCTACCTCATAGCTTTTAGATATAAAGCAGTAATTTCAATCAAGGTCAGCTTATCAACTTTCTGAATCGACAACTATAATGAAAAAGAGAATGATTGAAACATATGTTTAGATCTGAATCTGCTTGAAGATATTAGGTGGTGATAAAGACAAGGACGTATTAGCAAAGAGTGACCATGTATTACAACAAAAATGTTCAATGCTGCACCCTCCAAGTTGGAGACTTATTCTTGAGATAGGTTACCTTGAACACTAGAACGCCAAAAGAAGATGTTCTCAAAGTTAATTGAGAAGGGTTTTATAATGTCACTCAAATTCTGAAACCTGAAGTATACAAGTTAGAGTATCCTAGTGGAAGCTGGGTTAAGAAGCCATGGAATGTAGAACGACTTAAGTTGTATTACCCTTAAAAATTATGTAGGACTTGTAAAATTTTTTTTCCTAAACGTAATATAATAATCTCATTTGTATACAATTTTATAAAATCTACAAGATTTTTAATGATGAGGATACATTAACAATAAAGTGGTCCTTGAAGTACAAGGAAAAAGAATCTCATTCATTTCGGAGTTATATTATCCAAAAAAACTTGAATAAGTTTTGAGTTTGACCTCAGAACTTATAAGAGTAAAAAAATGGTTCCCAGATGACTACATTTCATTCTTCTCAGCATAACATAAGCCTTAAGCTTGGGACGTGCTGAGGTCTATGTGGTTCATGTATGAAGATGTTTTATTCTAAGAAAAGAAGTCTAGAAAACTGGCTTGTGGAGCTCAAGTTTTACATTGTCAGCTCAGCTTAAATTAAATCTTTCAAGTTATTTATGTTAAAATTTTCAAAATTATTGATCAAGTCTAAGTATTAAAAAATGACTTGTGAGGCTCAAGTTTTACGTTAAGTTCTCGGTACATGTTAGATCTCTTAGGTCATCTATTTGCATTAACTGGATTTTTCTAAGTTATGCAAAGAAATTAAGTATGGAAAACAACTGTTAAGTGAAGATACAAAAAGATCAACAGTAGTTATCAAGAAGAAAAGCACGGATTTATGAATTGTATTTTCAATTACATCTATTTTCAAAAAGAAAAAAGAAAAAAAAGTATAAATATCTATTAAAAGTATAAATATCTATTCATTTTCTTTGCTGGTCTGGTTGTTTGTTAAATTTGAGGAAGTAACCTTTGAACTGTTAGGGGGGACTTCATCCTCAGAAATGACATCATTAAATAAGTCTTTATTATGGGATGGAGGCTCACGTTCCAAGACCTCATATAGCCATTTCAGGTCAAGATAAGGATATCGACCTTGGAAAGTTCTATAGGTCAGATCAATTTCTTTATTGACCAGATCGGCAATAGTGGCCTTAACAATCCCCTCAGCCTCTTCCAATTTGGTAGCCAAAGACGTGAACTTTTCTTTTTTAACTTCTAAACTTAGCTGAAGTCTCTAGTATTTCTCCTCAAAACCTAGTTAAAGCCCTTGACACTTCGCCATGGACTTACTTAGATAAAATTTAAGAGTGTTTATCCTCTTGTTTGATTTTACCTGAGTATACTCAGCAGTTGCAACTCTAACATGAAGCTTTTCCATTTTCTGGGCCCATTTTTCTTCTCAACTTCAAACTGAGTTCACTTTATGGCCAGCTGCTTTTTAGTCTTTTCGTTTTTGTCCATCTACCAGGCATTTTGGGCTTCCACCATCAAAACGATATTATTCTCGACATCCCTCTTCACTGAGCCTCGGTGCAAAGTCATGGCATACTGGATTTAAGAAGAATATGAGAATTAACCAGACATTCAACAAAAGGGAGAGAACTCATCATCATATAAAGAAAGTGTTCATTAACTTACACGGTAGAGCTATTTTTACATGTAGTCTTGTAATGTATCGATGTTAACAAAAAAGAGGGCTTTTGAGTAGTCAGAAGAGATGCATATCGTTTACTTATTGATGGCAGGAAGGAGTTGGGCATAGAACTTCTTTTTTTCCTCAGAGAGGTCTTCGATAGTGAGCTCAAGGTGATCCCCCATAGTAGTTGCTCTTGCCAATCTTGTTGGCCAACGGTCCCTTTTTCTTTTTCTGCTCCTCCTTCTTTATGTCCACCTCATTCCTCTTGCGCTTCCCCTTATCCAATATAAGGCCAGAATAAGGTGGCAGACTGCTTTTAGAGATCACTATTTCAGTGGAAGGAGGAGGAAGGGTGCCCTTAGGGACTAAAGCTCTTGCTCTGGTCTTCGAGACCTTGGAAACTTCTTCAACTTTTTTACCTTGAGCTAGCTTTTTCAAGGGATCGGGAGCCATCTCTCTTGTTAAAAGAAAGAATAAGACAAGGGTTAATTATTATAACCTGAGATGAAAAGTAGAGAAAGTAAACTACTTACTAGCTTGGGTTTAACACTGAAGGCCTAATTACCTCAACCTTCCCTAAGTTGAGTTGAAAGTTTTAGCTCATCAATCCAGGTGATTGAGTCCCAAAATAATCTAGGCACCTGGACAGTGTTGTTAGAGTTTCACTCTATTACGCCCTGAACTTGGGGTCCACCCTATGAAAATTGCCACAGACCCTCATAATAAATCTTCTATACCAAACTGTATCAAAAGAACTTGTAAAGCTTTCTTGTTAACCCATTTTATCCTGAAAATAATTTATAAATAATAGATTTCATCCATGGGATCACCATCAAAAAATTGATTTTATGATCAATTCATCCATAATAATTATTCATTAATAAAAATAATATTATGGAAATCATTTTCCATTCAGGTTGAACAAAACATAAACTTTACAAAATCATTTACTTTATAAATATTTAACAATTTTCCAAATAAAAATATATCACCAAAATAAATATATCCAGTGGACCCAAGTACATAATGAGTCAAGAGGAAAACCTACAAAGTGCGTCGTGGGTTCTCTGTTACTACCAATAACCCTGCAAGCCTGTTATACATAAAATTCATATGCAATGCAATCTTTATAAATAGAAAACCTTAAATCATTTGTCATGTTTTACAAAATCGTTCATTTCTTTGTAAAACATACATATTTGAAAATATATAGCCCGTCTCACTGATGTTGGCTCGAGTAGTCACTTGGTGATAAAGTGACTGTTCTCGTCATCCATTAAATTCATAAGATCCCTATAAAGTTGTTAGGATTTCTCATAGGGTCTCTATATAATAGCGCATTCACGCAACGGCTCACAGTGGGCTTACCACAGCTTAACCTTCCTTATACAGCCCCAATGTGACACCAATAACCTCTGCGGCCTTTTATAGGTCCGTCCATTATTACTACCCTGTATATTCAGTAAATATCTTAGTCCACTAGCCATATAATTATATCCGGTCTTAACGGCCTCACATCACCAATATACATGTATTAAAAACATTTCATTTTCAAATCAATAGTAAACCTATGAAAATCAAAATCCGGCCTCCCCGGCTTTAACATATTCAAATAATGTTTACAAACTTAAATCCAAGTTTTGGTCTCTCCAGTCGTTACATGGATGTATATTAAAACATAATTTAACGGCAGACCACAGTATACAAATCATTTTCCAATATCATACAAAAATAACAGTAACAATTTCATTTCACAATTTAACACACATACGTATATATAGATATCACATGCATTTTTATTTACATAAATATGTATGTTTAAATTTATTTACAACAAGGGGCGGGTAATCACCCCACTAAGGTTCATCACGCCTATTTGATTTTTCTCAAAACCTATTACTACACATGTATAATACAGTAAATTCCACAATTCCATAAAGTTAAACATATATGCACTAAATGCAATGTTTGTGAAAAATATGTCTAAAAACTTCTTAATTGACACATATCATTTATAGAGGCTTAACTAACGACGGCCATTTATCCGATCTCCAAAAATAAAATCCTATAGCCAACTTATTCTAATTCACATTTTTCAAGTTATATTTCCTCCATAATACTTTAATTAACACTAATTAACATCATTTAATATTTCTTACGCACAAATTATCGAAATTCTCAATTACTCAAAACTCATTATACTCATATCATGAGTTGACTTAGTTCACCTAAGCCTCGTTAATTTGTCAATTAATCATGAACAATTCATGTGTGAAATCGAATATTGTGAAATGACTATTTTATCATTTAGTTCGAAGAACAGGGTTTACACACTCACCACCGGCAAAAAATCATTTATTCTTTTTATTTTTTGTTACAAGATGAATTACTTGAGATATGATTGCATTTTTCAAGTTGGGTCTGGAGGTAGTACTACCCTGGATTTTTCATTGGGTTAGTCTTCAATAGGTATATATATTCTATCTCTTCAATCATGGGAGCTAAATCTGAGATCTTGCTTTAGGGAACATATTGATCTGACATGATTTTTCAACTATTAAGGTTTAGTTGGTAAGGGGCAATCTCAAAAGACTTAAAAATCCCAACAAAATAGCTTTGGAGGGGAAGTTTGATGCCGAGGTAAAACAATTCTTTGTTAAAAGAAATTTTATCATCAAGGGGACAGTTATGAAGCTTATCAACCTTAAGAACCCTAAGGTATATGTCCTCTGGTATGTCATGGCAATGGATATAAGCTTTTAGGTTTGACTCTGTAATTATGAATGCGAACCAATCTGCTTCAAAAACTGTCTTCATTTTCCTCACTTCAAGAATTGGGGAAGAAATAGGGATGATGGCCAACTCTTCATTTAATTGTTTCCTCTGAAAGCAGCTTAATTATCACTTGAAACAAAATTCATTTCTGTTCACAAGATTAGAAAAAATAAACTATTAGGGGTTGCTTAGGATCATCAACAATGCAGGAAAAATTCTACAATAGTTTAAAACCTAGGAAGCTATCCAATACCCATCTCAATAATAAATATCCAAATCAATAAAGAAGTTAAAGAAATGTGAAAGCTTACTAGTTTGTTATCGAAACAAAAGGAAAGATTGGATGAAGAATAGTTGTTTAGGAGTCACAAAAAATCTTGTTCTTAGTAGGATTGTCTAGAGAGTTACAATCCTAAACAAATACGGAACTAAAGTTGAATACAGAGTTTGGAATCTTTTTTCGCTTCAAATTAGCTGTTAACATTCTCAAATGGTGTTAATAATAGATGGATTAAACCTGATGCTCGATTCCTCTACCTTGGTGCTGCTTCTATTGCAATTGTCATAAAATTTAAAAAAGGCTTAGAAACAAAGAAAATGAAAATAAAAGCAATAAAAGGTGACGAAAATAGGCTATTTATAAGAGTAAGAAAATCCAACCCCAACCATTAATATGATGAAAGGTTGAGAGAAAGCACGTCAGATGGAAGATTAAAGAGATGATCGTTGGAATTCAAAATATGAGGCAGTTATGATGAGTAAATGAGCGATCGTTGTGAGTCGAAACATTTTTACCTTGTGGTCTACTAGAAAGCAGACATGTGGATGAGGATTTATGAGATTTGGGTCAGCATTTAAAGTTGGTGTGTGAAGGATGGTTGTACGAGTCTTTTCAAATTAAAACTTTTAGTTTTTGTCAAAAATTAATTTTTGACCAAAAATTGGAGGGCTTAATGTTTAGAAAAATGTTTAGAGCATGGATGAAACCTAATTTGCCTTAGGCTTATTAGGTACATCACAATGTCAAGGTATTAGCCATTAGCAAAGATCTCACAAAAGACAGATGAAATTCAAGGCCTATCTTAGTCTATAAGATCTCAACCATGATGTAATAAAAATCGCGGGCGTGACGTAGGCCCAAGACTTTCTAAGTTCAATAAAAGGTATCAGACCTAAACCCAAAATCTCCTTCCTTAATAAAGGTCTCAAGTATAATATGACAAAAGTCTCGGGTAAATCATCAGAACCCGAGGCCATTCCTATTAAAGAAAAAAGTCTCAGATGAAATGTAAGAATTTTGAAACCTCTTATGGCTATGTCTAGTCGTAGAAAAGTTAAAGTTTTTCGAACTTTTTCAAAATAGGAGAGAATTTGTAGTCTAGTAGACGTATTATGCAAATAGAGTTCAAAATCTCGTAATTTTCAGAATACCAATAAATTTAAGATTATAATTCCTTAATTTCTTAGAATCCTAATGAATTTGGGAGACATAATGGTAGTGGGATAAAACAGTCTATAAAAAGTAAGCCGAAGGTACCCAAGTACACATGATATATTGAGACATACAAGCTAAGTTTTGGCTATTAAATTGCTGTCATTATCTTTTCTTAAATACATACAAAAGCAAAACCCTAACTTAAGTATCAGAGAGCTTTCATCGGATCATCGACTTTACACTTGATATCTTCAGTGATTTCAAGTGATACAGTTATTGAATAAGTAAGAAAACCGTTCTGGTGCATAAAATTCCAAAGAGAATTTTACTGCATCAAGAAACAATAATATATATCTTACATCAAAATTAGAAATAACTTTTAATCAAATTTAATAGATGTTATATTAAATAGATGTAGATTTAAAAAAAAAAAACTAAACAATAATGCGTATGAAATTATATAATCAACAACAAAGCCAAACAAATAAAATTTAATTTCTTTTATAAAAACTTATTATGAAAATAAAAATAATGAGTTTTGTAAAAGTTTGAGCTTAACAACCAAGTATATATTGTTCGTTTTGGGTACACAACCATCTTATATTTATTCTTGGATTTTTTAATCCAAAATGCGTCTAATTAATTAGGAGGACTCAAACTATATAATTTACAATCCAGACTCACTTGCTAGTGATGTTGGATGTAATAATCTCTCATCGCCTATTTGAAAATCGCGTCTTCGTAAATGAGCCAAAACAAACATATCATAAAGCAGAACATTCACTCATTGGGTCGCAAGTCAATTCTGATACTAAATGTAATAATATTAACCCAACATTCAAGTAAATATTGTTCACTTAGAACACATAGTCTATTACAGGTATTTTATTGGGTTTACAACCTCAAACACATCTACTTAATTTGGAGGATTTAAGCTATATAACTTATAGTTAAAACTCAACTATTAACGATGTGGGATATGATAATACTATAAAATTCTAATTGAAACAACCCACTACCATTGTAATATAAGTTAAACAAAATATGGTTCCTCGTGATATAATACCAATTCACAAACAATAATTTAAAGAATTCTATTTGACCTATACAAAATAATGTCAACAGATTCTAAATACAACTAAAATAAACAAAGACAACATAACTATAACATATAATTAAAAGTATTATCTTCGCTAACTGTGAGTCTAAATAAATTCTTTATTTTTTCCTTTGACTTTACTATTGATCATATAATTTCTTACTCATTATCATTTAGTTTATTTGGAATCAACATTTATTATCTAATTTTTATATAGGATATATATTATTGTTTACAAAAATAAAAATAAAAATAAAAATAATTAAAGATGAGTATAGTTCAATAGTTAAGGTTATTATGTTTTTATACGAAGTTTAGGGTTTAAGTTTTCACAAAAAAAGGGGGTGTCAATCCAATTTAGGCTTAATTTATATTTGGATATCTTAAGGATATTAAATGATAAAATTATTAACTTTTAGTGATAAAGTTCAATTACTTGTATTTTTGAAAAATTAAGGACATAAATAATAAATAAGTGGTAATTATGCTATACTTTTAAAAAAGTATAAAATTAACGATATAAGTAGACTTCTACTTTTAAAGTTTGAACCACGGAATGGATAAAAAATTTAGTTACTCGGGAATAAATTAGATGATGTGGTATTATAATTTAAATTTTATTTAAAATGTAAATTAGTTTTAAATTTTATTTGGTATTATGATAAAAGAATTTTTAAAAAAAGTATACGTTAACATCAAATTTTTGTGTGACTCACTTATTTTTATAATAATATATATTAATGCAGTAAAATTTTTCTTGGAATTCTATGCACCAGAATGGTCTTTTTCGCTTAGCTTGATTGCTATATTGCCTGAAACAACATAAAATATTAAGGGTAAAATCAGTTGTTCAACGAAAACTCTTAAATGCTTAAATTAGAGTTTTGTTTTTGTGTGAATTTGAGAGAAAGATAATGACAGCTCTTCACTTAGTATATTTTATGAAGAATTATTGGTCGCATCATGCGTACTTAATTGCCTTCGACTTATCTTTTATAGGCTACTTTGTCACACTATTATTATGTCTTCTATGTTAATTAAGATTCTAAAAACCAAAGAATCATAATTTTAAACTTATTAATATTCCGAAAATCATGAAACCATAACTTCGAAGGCATTGATATTTTGAGAATTTCGGGATTTTGAATCATTTTTGCAGAATAATTCTATTAGGTCACAAATTCTCCCTTATTTAGAATAAGTCTGGAAAATGTGAACTTTGTGACTGCTAAACGTATCCGTTGGTATGAGGTCTCAGAAATCTTATACTGTATCCGAGACGTTCTTCTTCAACATGAATGGCCTCATATTCTGATGACTTATTTAAGACCCCTGTCATATTATACATTAGACCTTTATTAAAAAAGATATCTCAAGTTTTCTCGTTTATACCCGAGACCTTTATTTAACTTAAAAAGTCTCGAATTACATTACACCTAGGTTCTTTATTACATCACAGTCAAGATCTTGTTGACCGAAATAAGCTTCGGATTATATATATATTTTGTTAGACCTTTAGTAGTAGTTAAAGTTTCCGTACTATTATTCTTAATGGACCCAAGGCCTCTTGAGCTTTATCAATATCCTTGGCCTTTCTACTAAACAATATATAATATTTAATACATTTATCTCATAACACAATTTTTCAAAAGTTAACACACTTAAATGCCAAATGAAAATTTTAATCTATTTAAAAAAGTCCAAGAGAGAATTGTGGATTATGATAGGTTTTGTTGATGATTTGAAAAAAGATTAAGGGCATAATTTTTTTTTTACAAGTTTTAAAACAAATTTTTTAATGGAGTTAACAATTTTATAATTGGTGATACTTTTTATATATACAATTCAATACTTGACGTATTCATTGAGAATAGTAAAATAATTCTATAATAAATAACTACTTTTGACAAGTCTGGGCTACGTGATGTTTATTGAGCCTGGTCAGTATTAAATTGGTGTCAGTACGCTCAATTCTCGCCTTGATTTATAATCAGGCCAGAAGCCCATCTAATCTGGGCCGAAGTTTTCATATTTCCCTAGCCTAAGTAGGCAAATATCGTTCACCTCGCTCAAAGTTTAGCCTTGTATTAACAACACCAGCCCCTTTTCACATCCAGAGAGTATTGGGTCGGAGAGTTCCGTCGTGTCATTGTATTCATATGGTAAAATTGTCTTAAAATAAATATAAATTATAAATTTATAATAGATAAAAAAATAAAAAAATAAAAAATTATTTATTTTCTTTCTTATTTATTTATTTTTTAATTTTATTTATTTATTTATTACTAAATTATAAAAAAATTTCACATTAATTAAATAATTCTACCGGTCAGTTGTATGACGATACAACGAGATTGTATAAATACCTCGTCAATAATTGTAATTTCGAATTAAACTGTTCAACCATCATGCTTGACTTTCTGAAAACGTGGCTACCAAATCAAGCAACAGTCTCCATAGACGGTGAAACAAAGATTTAAGACCAAATGAAACTGTGATTGTCAACGTGCCAATTTGACTCTTGTACTGTTGGAGTCCACTAGAACATTCTTTAAACAGTTAAAAGCCGTTCGATTCTCAAACCTATAATCTAAAACGTTGCGATCAGATTTCCATATGCATACTCGTAGGAATTAAAAGGAGTAAGCTTGTCAATCAACGTACACGTACTTTACATTGGACAAAAATTCAGTTATTTGTCTAGACAAGATCCAGTGGACCCCACCTCAACCAGTATATTAACCGTTGATCTAATCCAGATAGTCCCAATTATTACACTCGTCTCCTTCGATATATATATAATTAAAAAAAAATAAACACTTCATCGTCTCACGATAATAGCACGAAATTTTGAATCACGCTAAAAAGAAGACACAAGAAAAACGCGACAGAGACGAGCTTTTCTTTAAACTTGTTCGATGCTAGTAACAGAGCAGACTGAAGACTGAAGACTTGAGACTTGAGACTTGAGATTTCTCATGTTGTTTGAAAGCCCAAACCCTAATTCATTATTGATACTATTGTTTTTTTTTCTGTGAAGTTGAATGGAATTTGGGAAAATCTTACAAAACCCTAGAACATCACCTTCACTTGCATTCACTGACATCAACAACAAGGCGATGCCAAATGAGCTGGCGCAGAGGCCTCCACAGCCGATGATTGACAGGTTTCGTGTGCTTTTGAAGCAACGAGAGGAGGAGGCTGGGGTTGGGGATGGTGGCGTTGGGCCGCTGAGTACGGACAAGGTTGTGCAGCTGTACGACTCGCAACTGGCGGAGCTTACTTTCAATTCGAAGCCGATTATTACTGATCTCACAATAATTGCGGGCGAACAGAAAGCGCATGGCGAAGGCATTGCCAACGCAATTTGTGCTAGAATTGTCAAGGTTTGTTGAAGTATTTGTTGCTTTTGTTTGTTATTTGTACTACTCTGCTGCTTCAATTTTGATGAAAAAATTGAACTTGTAATTGTGTTGGGACATTTATAGGTTTTCGAGTTGCTTGTATTCGGCTTAGTGGTGTTTAGTTTATTAAGGTTTTTGGACTGTTGAACTGTGTGTTTCCCTATTTTGCAATCTTGCAATTGCTGCATTTTGAGTTTCGTTCTGCGTTATATTCAGCATCAAATTGGATAATGAAAAAAAAAATCACTATTTGTGGACTGGAAATTCGAACTTTATGGTTGATTACGAAAAAGTTGTACAATTATTTGGTTTTTAACCTTGCATTTTGACGTGTTAGCTTGATTGGAAATGTGGGAAATTGAATGAAATCAAATTTGGATTATTTTTTACTTTTTATTTTTTCCTTTGAGCGATGGAGATGGCTGCGAACTAAGTTTTATAATTGCATTCTACTGTCTGTGTTTAGGTCCCAGTTGAGCAAAAACTGCCTTTGTTATATCTTTTGGACAGTATAGTTAAAAACATCGGCAAAGAATATGTTAGGTACTTCTCTTCCCATTTACCTGAGGTAAGTGCATTATAGGTTATATTGCCCTGAATTTCTGATTATATTCAGAAAATTTATGCACATTGCTTATTGAGGCACATGGTTCTAATAATTTTAAGAATTTATAACATTTATAGGTATTTTGTGAGGCATACAGACAAGTTCATCCTAATCTGTATCCTGCTTTGCGGCACCTCTTTGGAACATGGTCTACAGTACTTCCATCTTCAGTCCTCCACAAGATCGAGACAGAACTGCAGTTTACTTCTCAAGTTAACAAACAATCATCAAGTGTTAATTCTCTGCCGGCTTCTGAGTCACCTCGACCAACTCATGGCATTCATGTTAACCCTAAATACATACGTCAGATAGAGCATTCGAACCCGGATAGTGTAAGATATTTCTCTTTCTCTCTACCCTCTCTTCCCAATGCACACAATGGTTAAGACTACAGTTTACATTTATTACTGTGGATAAAATATATGATTTATCCGTTTGGAGTATTCCATAGGCATATATGTCACCATTTTATATACAGCATGTTGCAATCGCCATATTTGGGACTATTGCCAGTGGATTTTGTAACAAAAATGTGATGCTAGTAAAGTGTATGAACATCAGCTTGTTCTTGTTTCTGGCATTGTTTGTGTTAGGCATAACCACGAAATTATAAGTTCTTCTATAGAGAATTTGTTTTAACAGTGATAATTACAATAGTAAATGCTACTGGCCTGCTGCCGAGTGCAACTGGACAAGTGTGTCTACAGGGCGAACATTTCATGTTGACTTGTTGAGGGTTATCACCATGTCTAGATCACCCTTCCCTGATGTTGCTTTGGCTGGACCAGCACAGCTTAGGGACAAATAGTGTAAAAAAAGGTAAAATGCAGATGACATTGATGTGGTTTCGAAAGGAATCATTCATTTGAGAATCTGCATATGTTGAAAATGGTCCCACAATTGAAGATGGCACTTTTTGGTTTTTGACTATTGGAAAGTTGATGCAAGGTTGCATGATATCTCCTTTTTGCAAGTTGATATGCATATTGCTGACTGTTATTTTTGTTTTCCTGTTCATTAATCTCCTCATACATTGGGGCTGTCATGTGGATAGGTTTTTAGATGTACTTTTCAATTATGTGTGAGTTGCCTGGTACGAATCTGGTTACCAGTTATTTAGTACCATTTAGCGGGCTTTATTGGCTTGGAGTTTACGTGTCTTTTTGCAACATATGCCAGAGATTGGATGGCTATCTTGTCATTGTATCTGCTGATGATTATATTGGCATTGAACAAATGTGGTTCCAAGATACTAGTGTATTATAAAGATGGGGATAGGATGACGAGCTGACTGTTGAGTAAATTATCATGGACTTTGAAGCATATTTTTATCGCACTGTTTTGGTGTTTGGTCTACGAATGTACAAGATACTGGGTTTTTTTTTTTTTTTTTTTGTCAAGGAAGTCATGATTCTAGCCTGTTTTCATTTTGACAAAGGATGTCTTAATCATGTATTTGTTTACTTGATATGCTGTTATGCTTTTCGGCCATGTTCTCATTTGCTTGCTTGCTTGCTTTACATTCTTAAATAGTGTCATATGTGGAAAATTCTTGTTCGAATTAGGAAGTGATGATGTGTTATGAAGATACGTTTAACATCTGAATTATTGCAATGAATTTAACTTGTCAGAATTCTTATTTTTAATTTTTTTTATTGGTTATTTTTCTTGCCATCCTTATTACAGTAACCTTGGGGGAAGAATAAGTTTAATTTGTGTTTGTGCATGGGCTGGGGTAGGTGAAATTGGTGTCAACAATCTGTGCTTATGGATGCATGTAAGTTCCAAATCAAGACAAAACTGTGGCAGTCTGTCTCCAACTGGGAAAGTCAAATTAGTGCTCAAGGAAGCTAGAAGGATGGATTGGATCTTTATTTGGAATTTATTGTGTGCATTTTCTTAACTGTCTTTCTATACGAGTATCTTTTTATTCTATGCTTTTTCTTTTTGTGGTTGAAGGGGTACTTGTGAACTTCATCTTTTCCCTGTCAGTGATTTTATGACTTTTAGTGTGAGTGTGCGTGTATCGGTGCACATGTGCTTGAGATAGAGAATATTGACATCTAAAACGTGAAAATTGTTTATAACCCTTGCAGAACATTCAGCAAGTAAGAAGAACATCTTCAAATCTAAAAACATATGGTCAGAAACCTGTCATAGGATATGATGAGTTTGATTCTGATCATGCAGAGGTTACATCCTCACAGGTTGGGGCTCAAAGATTGAATCCAGCAGGTAGTGTCGGTCGTGCATCTTTTGCCCTTGGAACTAATAAGCTGCATACATCTTCAACTGCCAGACTTGCAAGACCTTCATCACCTTTGAGAATTGAATCAGAAGTTGATGAATTTGACATGGAGAATTCTCCCAGAAGGCTTGAGGTGGTCTCTCCATCTCATTCAGTGTTTGATTATGGACTAGGCAGAGCAATCAGCAGAAATGGGGAGATGAATGATAGGCGGAGCAGCAACAGATTTGAAACTACTTCTACTTCTTATAATCTTAGCAATGGACGTGATCATCAAGGACCCAGAGCTTTGATAGACGCCTATGGAAGTGACAAAAGAGCTTCTAACAATAAGTCTCTGCTGGTTGGACACCTGGGTATGAATGGAATGGGCAATAAGGTAGCATCACGATCATGGCAGAATACTGAAGAGGAGGAGTTTGATTGGGAAGATATGAGCCCTACTTTAGCAGACTGTGGCAGGAAAAATGATTTCTTGCCATCATCTGTTCCACCATATGGAAACATTGGAGCAAGGCCTGAATTCAGAAAGTTGAATGCTGCCCCCTTGGAGTCTGATATCAGGAGCAACCATTCTAGTCGGGCACAGCTACGTCTGTTGGATGATTCTTCTATAACTGCTGAAGATTCAGTTTCTTCACTGGGTGTATGTTTCTCAACTTTGTTTACTTTGCCTTTCTTGTTGTTTAATCATTTCTCTCTGTTGATTTGGCCAAAGTTTTTCTTATTCTTTTATAAGTTGGTTTGATTGTACAAGTTTGCTTCCTGTCATTATAGTTAAAGCATGAGATATTAGAAAAATGAATCTCGAATTTCCAACTTGTATCTTACATTTTAAAATTTTAATATGTTTTCTGCAGTCTGGACGCGGAACTGGTATAGTATCTGGGTTCCAATCTGAGTCAAATCAAAATCTGGGTTCTTATTATCCTCAAGAAGGCTGGAATTTACCGCATCACTTCTCTCAATCATCACATCCTGTTAATGCCCGGGGAAGAGGAAGGGATTTGCAAACGCCCGTTTCAGGTTGTGCTGTACCTTCATTGGGAGGTGATACAGTGGCTCCTCTCATTGACAAGTTTCTGGATTCTGATTCACAATTAGTCAGGCCCCAGGCAGTTGTGTCAAGAATGGGTTCTTCTGGTCCTGACTCAGTTAATTCTGGGCCTTGGTCAGCTGCTACACCATCATCAACTGGGTCTTGGGCTCCTGTGAATGTGCATAAACCTAACCTGCCTCCTATGCAACCTGTTTATCCACCACAGAAACAGACTAGGGCTCAGTTTGATTCAATAAACACTGCTGGTAACATCATGAATCAGGGACCAAGTAAATCATTGTATATGCCTGAAAAACAGCTTTATAATTCTGAGAGCAAGGAGCATAGTTTTATGAAGCCACCACAAGTGCAGAATCAACATGCTACTCCAAATCAGCAAAACCAGGCCCCCCCACATTTTCTTCCTTCTCAGGAGGCTCGAAATAATTTTCTTCCTTCTGTTACTGCTTCGTTGCAACCTCACCTACTGGCACCGCCCTTGAATCATGGGTATGCCCAACAAGGGCGCAATGCTGTCATGAGCATGGTCCCATCAAATCCGGTGCCTGCTGTACAACTATCTTTACCAATGTCCAGTATCTCGAACAGTTCCTTGTATTTACAAGGGGGAGCCATGCCACCACTTCCTCCAGGTCCCCCTCCCCCTTCTTCCCATATGATACCTGGGTCTCAAAGTGCAGGCCTAGTTAACCCTAGCCAACCATCAGGCATTGCATTTTCTGGTTTGATTAGTTCCCTCATGGCACAAGGTTTGATCTCATTGACAAATCAAACCCCTGTACAGGTATTATTTGAATGCCGTTCTCTTGTTTTTTTCTATTGTTTCTTTTCCTTCTTGGATCAGTTGTCTTTGTTATGCAATGTAAGATTGTATCTGAACCAAGTAATTTAATGTGTAGGATTCTGTGGGACTTGAGTTTAATGCTGATCTACTTAAGGTGCGTCATGAGTCTGCAATAAGTGCTTTATATGCCAATCTTCCAAGACAGTGCACCACATGTGGCCTACGGTTCAAGTGCCAAGAAGAGCACAGTAGTCATATGGATTGGCATGTGACTAAGAACCGGATGTCCAAGAACCGTAAGCAGAAACCTTCTCGCAAGTGGTTTGTAAGTGCTAGTATGTGGCTTTGTGGTGCAGAGGCATTGGGAACTGATGCAGTTCCCGGGTTTTTACCTGCTGAGACCATTGTGGAAAAGAAAGATGATGAAGAAATGGCTGTTCCTGCTGATGAAGACCAGAATGCATGCGCATTATGTGGAGAGCCATTTGATGATTTTTTTAGCGATGAGACTGAGGAATGGATGTATAAAGGAGCTGTCTACATGAACACACCTAATGGGTCAACAACAGGCATGGATAGATTTCAGTTAGGTCCTATAGTGCATGCTAAATGCAGGTCAGAGTCTACTGTGGCTCCTTCTGAAGATTTTAGACGCGATGAAGGGGTATGCATTTATATTTTATCTCTTTACTGGCTTTTCTCATTTGTTTTCATTTAGCGACCATTGTTGTCTTCTATAGACCATTATTAGTATATAACATGTTATTTCTGTTTGAAGTTATCTGGACCAAAAGATGATTATGCTTGGCACGTCCTCACTCCAATTGTCTGTTCTCTGCTAGCTTATGACATTTAGTTGGTCAATGCTTTCTACTGTCTTCATCGCAAAAAGGGAAAATTATAAATGCATGATGTGTGCTGGAACCTAGCTTCAACACCCAAAAATTATGAAAATGTGAATGTGGATGAGAATGGTTATGGTATTTAGTTCAGGATGAGTACGGATGAGAATAGTTATGGCTTTAGTTCAGGATGAGTACGGATGAGAATAGTTATGTCATTTAGTTCAGGATGAGTACTTCTTTCATTGTCTAAAAACTATTTTCCCATTGAACTGAATTTTGAAATACAAAGTTTACAGATGCATTTCTGGGTAAGGATATATAAGATGTTGGCTGTGACATTTTTCCTGTTAGAAATTGATTATTTATTGACACATCCACTGAAACTGAGAGCACTTTAATGGAAGAAAGGTTTCTGGACTACCTAGTTGTTAGTTTTGTCATCTAATTTTAAGAAAGAAAAAACGAGAGATATCCAATGCAATTGATGTTTTAAGGTGTGTAAATATTAGACGGTGGTAAATATATTTTATGCTTTTGGTTCTGTAATAGTATAATCATGTTGAAACAGTTCAGTAGTCTGCTCAGCTAAAAAAGTTCTTTTGGGTCTATTGTATGCCTTCAGAGACTTGTGGCTAAATGCTGAGTCATTTGAACTTGAATCTTATTCTGACATTAATTTTTTTCACTTGTGACTTGCAGGGAAGTACTGAAGAGGGTAGTCAAAGAAAAAGATTACGGAGTTAACCTTTTTAGAAGGCTTCAGAGTATTTTGTAACAAGAGTTGCTTCTTCTTTTATTGGTATGCTCTTACGTATTTTTCACATTAGTGTTGGAGCTTGCAGTTCCTTGGCTTGAAGGCTAGAATCATGTACATGTATAGTTCGATTTGTATCATGCAAACACGTTCTGTTGCAGCAGCATAAGATAAAAGCGTTTCTCTTGCAGTCTTACCTTTCTAAGCATTCTTGTCCCTTGTGTCAAAATTTCCTAGCAAACAATATTATTAGCCATTCTTTAATAACAGTGAAATTGCGACCAATGGAAAACCCTTGGTTCATTTTGCGTGATCGATAAATTGATAATGGCTGGCTTATCAATAAATTGACACAAGAGTAATGAAACTGAAACCTTCGAGGTCTAGAATTAGATTTATATGTCTTGGTGAATTTTGTATCACATATACATGGCTCATTTTGGTCCATGGACTAATAATAATATAATAAATTTGAATAAGCTTGATGGAATCGTTCTGAACTTGTATCAAATTCGAAAGCAAAATAAAATTAATTTGTATGTTGCTTCAATTTGTGCCATTTGTTTAATACCTTTAAAGGGTGTAATTGAAAAAAATTTAGTGCTTGAGCTCTATACAGATCAATTTGTCACAATGATGTAAATGTTGATACTTAAAATATCATAGACAGTATATATATTTTAAATAAAATGATGGACAAATATAATTCATTTTGTGACTATATAATTAAGAAATAAGAATATATATAAATAAATTAGAAATAATAAAGTATTTTCAGTATCATAGTTAATTTCTTATTAAAAAAAATTGACACTAATTGAGTATCATAATTAAGTTCTTATAGAAAAATTAACACTCATTCATAATAATAATAATTTTAATGTTCTTATAGAAACATTAACACTCATTTATAATAATAATAATTTTAATTTAAACTCTAAATAGAAGTGGTGTGTTTTAAAAAACTATTTTCTTTTATTAATGTTATAAAATGTCACAGGATTGTGACATATCAATTTCAATGATATTACTCCACCTCATAGGATTGTGACATATCAATTTCTATGATATTACACCATCATTTACGATGCTAAATTTCATAAAAACAATTAGAAATTCTGGTGCATATAGTATTAGAAGTTCCTTCTCTTATTAAAATTATTTGCCCTTAAAATTCCTTTAAAGCTTTTAATTATTTTATTTTTTAGTACAAATATTAATCAAGAAAAAAGTTTTCTTGTACACTAAACTTTAATATTTAATTTCCTCTAATATTTTAACTTAAAATATTTTTAGGAGAAAATTATGGATTCAAATCTTAAATAAGTAAGTTTTTAATGAATTTTGAGTTTTGACATACATTAATATTATATGTTAAGTTTGTTAAAATACAATATTTTCATGACACATAGAATCCCTCATAACTTTTATGTTTGACAATATGGACCAAAAAATAGTTTAGTAAAATAAATTATAAAATATAATTTATTTAAACAAAAAATAAATAAATTCAAATGTAAAAAAATTATAGTAAGCTTATATATATATATATATATTTTTTTTCATAATAAAATAGAATAGATTTATATTTAATTTCCCTTATACTTTATGACTAAGCACTTGTAAATGAACTTACTACTTACAACTCTTTAAAAAACAAGTTTGATTTATATATTTTTTAATCGATTCTATTTAAAATTTACTTTAATTGTTATCCATTGAATTAAGAATGTAAAAAAGGTGAATTACTTTCACATATTTTAGGAATGTACTAATTTTCCTCTTGAAGTTCTATGTAATTACCATTTATATCCTTAATTTTTTAAAATATATCATTAATCCTTCTATTGTCACAATTTTATCGTTAAATGCTAATATTTTTTTATTATTTGACAAATTTACTCTTAAGTATTCGAATTTAAATTGGGTCGACCCAATTTTATTGGGTTTTTTTAAAAAAAAAAAACCTTAAGTGTGACTTGAATTAGGTTGACTCAATTTTATTCGGTTAAAAAAAAGTACAAAAATGAAAACTTAAACTTTTAACCTCAAAGGTGAAATTCTTAACCATTTAATCACAATTGCTATATATTATAAAAATGTAAAGTATGATATATATATATATATATATCTCGTACTAACATTAGATAAATAACTAAACATTCTATTCAATAAATGTTCAAAAAAATCTAAATAATAACAAGAATGAAATTATCTAACCAATAATAAAGTCAAACAAAAAGAATAAAAAGAATAAATTTTAACTTTTTGTAAAATAAATTGTTAAGCTAACTATTATTTATTTATTTATAATTTTTACATTTATTTTAAAAATAAATAAATATTAACAATTTTTTCAATTATGAAAAATTAAAAATAATTAATTTATTTTCATATATATAATTATAGTAATAATGTAGAAAAAAAATTGCAATTTTTTTTTTTTGTAAAAACTCTTTATGCACGTGATTTGTGTAATTTTTTAAATAATTTTTTTACATTAAATTTAAAAAATAAGATATGCTATTTAATAGCTATTTTGATAATAAAAAAAAGTAAAATTAGTTACACTCATATATATCCTCATTATTTTAATTTTGAAAACGAGTTATTAAAAATAATTAAAGTTTATTTTTAATTAGATAATTTTATACTCATTATTATTTAATTTTTTTTGAATCAACAAATTAAATATTAAAAGACATTTATCTAATGCACATATAGGATATATATTATAGCGTAAAAATAAATATTAAAAATAATTATGGTCCAACGGTTAAGACTCCATATTTTTCATGGTCAGAGGTATATTTAAAAAATTAAAGATGCATTGTAATTACCCTATAAGTTCTCGTGTTTGCATTTTTTTTTCTTTTACTCAATAAAATTCAGTTAAGGATGTAACTGATAATTACGCTATAAGTTTTTATATTTGTATTTTTTTCCTTTTAACTCAATAAAATTAGGTCGACCCAATTCAGACTCAATTTAAATTTGGATACCTAAGAGTAAGTCTGCCTATCAAATGAAAAAAAATATATATTAATATTTAACGGTAAAATTGTAATGGTAAGGAGTTAATGGTGTATTTGAAAAATTAGAGATGTAAGTGGTAACATAAGGGAATCTATAATAATACAGTGTCAGGAATCTCAAAAATTAAGGGCTCATATGATATTGATTTTAAATTAATGCTTTTACAAAATAAAAATAAAAATAAAAATAATATTTTTTAGTTATTGGTCTTTAAATATGTTAACGCATTCTGTATCATATTTTGAAAATTGTATTATAAAAATTAGAGAATTTGATTTGGGTGAGAAAATTTAATTTGAGTGCAAAAAAATATTTTATGATATATTTTATAAAATAAATAAAATAATTTTAAATTATTTTATGATTTTAGGTTATAAATATATAATTTATATTTTTTATTTTATAAATTTAATTTTAACAAAATAATAAATAAAATATTTTATATTTGAATTCATAAAACAAAAATAATTACAAAAAATGATATGGAACGAACCTACGTTATCGCAAAAGTTATCTACATTGTGTGGCTGCCAGAGAGCCGGGACCCTGCTCTGGCACATAAATTTGGCAGTGATCACATCCACAATGGAGCTTATTGATGTCATATCATTAGAGCCCCGGAAATATCAAAAATTCATTGTGACGTCTGTAATATCTTATGTCTTTAGAACTCCAGTATGTCTCATGGTTTCTGGTAATACAAGTCATAACATCAAATTGGCATACGGAAAGTTTTTATCAGATTAGCCAGATAGCTAGAAAATTGTTTGAATACACACACACACACACACACACACACACGAGTCCCAGCCACACTGTGAGTTTTATACTGCTAATAATTACCATCAAATTCGTTTTCATATCTCATAATCTTACAGACAATTTCAAAATTTTCAAGTACATTACTATTGGGTTGTAAGCATAGATTTCGGACAGTATATAGATTCAGTTGCAACAGAAAATTATTTTATTTCTATTTTGGAATAACTGACACCACTTATTTTTGTTGTCTGGCAGGATATCAATACAATGCATGAGTACGGATCCTAACACATTTGGTTTATATAAAATTACTAGTGATTATAGGCCTCTATATATTTCTACACTACGAAGTCTTAAGTGTTGTTTAAGTATTTGAAGACTGTTGCAGCATCCTTATCTCCACGCCCACTAATGTTTACAACAACTTTTGCACCATCAGGTAAAGTAGGGCAAAGTTTCTCAAGAAATGCCAAAGCATGGGATGCTTCCAGGGCTGGAAATATGCCTTCTAATCTGCATAGCCGCTGGTATGCTGCAAAAACAGACAGAAAAATAATTAATTAATTCTCAAAATTTAATGAATAAATCGCCTGATCTCGTTTATATAATTGTTTTGTTTCAGTGACATATATATACCATCAACAGCTTCTCGGTCAGTCGCGCTGTAGAACTCTGCACGCCCTGTGTCTCTGAGATAGCTTACTTCCGGACCAACCCCTGGATACTCTAGCCTGTATGTATATATCAATGTGATTCTCAATTAGTCACAAATCTTGCTAACTTCGAATTACAAAGTATACATGAAATACAGGTTTCCAAATTATAGGTTAGCATAACCTTCAGATACATATATTTTTTTTTGGGTCATGGAGATTCTATTTGCATAATAATTCAATTTTCTTTGCTTTGAAAATGACACAAAATGAATTTTAAAAGTGACCCAAAGGAGTTTGTTATTCGAACACGACAAATAAAAAATATTTAACCCTAACATTGCTTTCCTCTTTCGCTTTTTCCTTTGTTTATTTGACTAAAACATACCAGGGAGAGTATTTCCTAAAATACCTCGTTACGTCATCATTATATGGCGTTCAATTATTGAAATTGGTGTGACCATCCAATTATAAATTTCATTATTATTTTCTTTTTCTTTCACATTTATAACTGTACGTTTATTTTTGGAGGATTCCATGACGATATTATAACGATGGACCGTCCAATTATAAACGTTCAATGAGAAAGAAAGAAAAAATGATAAAATTTATAATTTATAATTTATAATTTATAATTAAATGATCCCACAAATTATTTTTTCCTTCCTTTTACGTGGTGGGTTAGGAAGAGTCTATCATAGCCAACCAGTGTTACAGAACAGCCTTATCCCCGCCTATTGTACGAAGCAAAGCCATGAACCGGAGAAAAAAAATTTAAGAATATCAATAATTTCTGTTTGAAATTTTCGCTTACCCCACACCAACGGAATGTGTCCCTAATATCTGTCCTTCTTCATCCTGCAACAAGTAGCTCATAGCTCCATGATAAACGCCAACTTCTCCTTTTGCCAGAGTTGCAGCATGTCTTCCACTGTCCAACCCAAACCCAGCTGCCTCGATTCCAATCAATCTCACTTCTTCATCGTTCATGAATTCGTGAAACAATCCCAACGCATTTGATCCACTGCCCACACAAGCGACCAACACGTCTGGCTTGCTCCCCCACTTCTCCAATGCTTGTTTTCTTGTTTCTTTTCCTATGATCGATTGAAATTCTCGTACCATTATCGGGCAGGGATGAGGCCCTACCACCGTACCGGTTAAATAATAGCTCGTTCCTAAATTCCCCACCCATTCCCTTATGGCTTCTGAACTTGCTTCTTTGAATGTTCCATCGACCGGTTTAACCTAAATCCACAACAAAAATTTACACAAGAGTCAATAAATTGTTAAAGCAGAATAAATCCACGCAAGCTTTAATTATAAAACACGATACCTGGGCGCCGAGTAGTTTCATTAGGAGAACTTGAGAGGATTGTTTCTCCATATCAGCGGTGCCCATGAACACAGTGCATTCTAAAGAAAGTTTGGCGCAAGCAGCAGCTGTTGCAACGCCGTGTTGGCCAGCACCGGTGGCTGCCACGATACTTTTCCGGCCCAAGCGTTTGGCTATCATTGCCTGCGCTATGGCGTTGTTGATCTTGTGTGCGCCCACATGGTTGAGATCCTCTCTTTTTAGATAAATCTCCGGTCCTTCTCCGTTTTCGTTCTTGTAGTGATCTGTGAGCCTCTGCGCATGATATAGAGGTGTCTCCCGTCCGACGTAGTCTCTTAATGCTGTTGACAGCTCCTCCTGTACAAAAAGAAATAATAGCTATTACATGTCATGGATTCATTGCAATTTCATTGACAATTTCTCAAAATTTGTCTTAATTACAAACCTGAAACTTAGAATCCTGCAGAACAAGGTTGAATTCAGCTTCAAGTTGGCTCAAACAAGTCATTAAAGTCTCAGGCACAAACTTTCCCCCAAACCTACCAAATTTTCCTGGATTTACTTTCCACTCGTGCTTAGTTTCCGTTTCAGGTAGTCTCTTTATCAACGGCGTTCTCATGATCAGATTGGTCAATCCCGGTAAATTTGTAGTGTGCGTTTTGTGTGTGGTCAATCCAGGACCAATTTTACTACTCGTGCTTGTCGATAATTGCATAATATCTGGACGTAATTTATGAACATGGATAGAAGTTTTCATACTGCAAACTACATCCATATGAGCATAAGACATGATTTATATGTGCTTTGTACGGAGATTGAGACTTGAGAGAGGATTTTGGCTCCTGATTTCTGAAGAAAATTGCAGTCTATGGTTACATATATATAACAAAAATTTTGTTGTGACTGTTAGCTGTTGAGATATCTTCTTTCATCGAAGCTGCAACTTGCGTGTAAAATGAAATAACGAGTTTCATTCATATTTAACACGTTCAAGTTTAGTTGATTTCTTCTGCGTTCCCACTGACGAAATAATTTTCAGAGTACGTGTTGGGGTACTTTCCGATAAAAGTTACCGTAAAAAAAATTAATAATTTAAGATAAAATATCATAAAATAAAATATAATAAAATAAAATTATACGTAATTATTATACTGTATTTAGCATATAAAATTTTATTTTTAAAATTATTAAAAATTAAATTAAATAATTAATTATTTAAAATAATATAATATAATATTATGTTAAATATATATTTTAAAATATTTATAAATTATTTTTTGAATTTAAATACATCCAAACATTTTTATAAAATAAAAATTTTTATCATTACTTTATTAACAAGTTGACTTATATTAATTTATTTGATCCCATAGAATTTATTATAAACATTATTGATTGGCCTCTAATTAAATAAAATGATCATATCTTATCTCTTATTTCATATATCAAACGGCCGAATGATATAGTTATCACACATGTTAAATTTTAAATAATAATTTTATCATTTTTATTAATCAATATTAGTAATCATTTTAATTTTTTTTTCTTTACATTAACTAATTTAGTTTTATTTATTAATGTTACTAATATTTTTATAATACTTATTCAATGTTATAATCTTTTAAGATACCGGATTTGTATTGGATAAAGCTATATATAATATATTTGGTTGGATGTACTCGGTATTGTGTTAAATAATACAATTTTTTATACCATACGATACAACTTCTTATTTGTTATATTTATTCAATATTTAATGAGTATTTTAAGTTCTTTAATTTTTATATAGCTGTCTTCATTTATCCTCAATTTGGTTATATATATAACAAATTTTTAACCAAAATAATAATCTAATTTTGTGATAGGCGATGTAATAATTGAAAATAATAATTTAATTTTGTGACAGGTACAATATAGTGCTTTAAATAATCTCAATTTAAACTTGAAAGGACTGGTGTATTACAATTGCCATTCCCTATTTTCAATTTTGTGATAGCTGATATAAAGATGTGGGGATTAGTTAGGATGCATTAGATGTACCATACATTTAATTTAATTTAATTTTTTTGTTATTTGTAACTTGAAACAATATATGTAAAAAATTAAAATATTAAAATTTTGATCATGCTTTAAAATTTTTGTTCTTTATTTTAAGTTGCACGTAATATAATTTTTTAAATATAAGTTATATCCAATGTATCATAACTAAATTTAAATGTGAGTCTATTATAAAATGATATGAAAGGATAATAACAAAAATTAAAAAAAAAAAAAAAAAAAAAGTAATACGTGGTTGTATTATTGTATATTATTTTTTGACAAAGTAATTAAATCTCTATCCAATAATATTTTAATGTGAAATTATTGATTAAGTTAAATAATTAATACTTTAAAATTTATCCATTCCTTTATGGTCAATATTTTTATTTATTAATTAAAATTCAATGATGATCTCTAACATTAATTATAAAGAGGACAATGAACAACGCAACTCAAAGTCTACCACCCCCACCAAACAAATATTTAAGAAGCAACTATGAAAAGGACTCTAACCTAAATAAATAAATAATGGTATAATAGTGACAGTTTTTAGCACTATTTTTATAAATTAAATTAAAAATATGGATGTTTAAGAAATTTTTCCTATTTTGAATTGTCTTTTTCTTCATTCCTCTAGTAATTTATATCCACATTCTTATCTAAAAATAAATCTCCTTGGTTTCTAAATATCTATTATAAAGTAAGTTTGGATAATTCCATTTCCCAAATAATGTAGGGAAATAATATTAAATTTTTACCATATGTATATAGTCACTTCTCCCTCTTCCTTCATTTGTCACCACTGTACGCCATTCCATCGTCGACCCATCAAAGTGCACCACCATACTCATAACATCTCACTGATCAAACTCTAGACATTCTTACCATCATATGTGTCCGATGATGGATCTACCGTTATTTATTTTTTTTTATTATTATTATCTTTTTGTCTTTGACAGAAATTCAATTGATGTTGACGACATTGACTTAAGACCGAGTCGGTTGATAAGTTGAAGCTGGAGATGCGTGCAAGTGTGAAATGCACGGATGGTTTTCTGAATCACATGGTATGAATCTCGCACGTTATAATTGTAACGTAGACAACTGAAAAGCAACTACCCATCCAAAATACTTCACGAGGATATCTATCCTGTGGATAACTTTAATTTGTTTCTAAATATCTATTATATAATAAGTTTGATTAATTCCATTTCCCAAATAATGTAAGGAAATAATATTAAATTTTATGTGAAAAACTAATTTAATTACTTAAATATTATTCACTTCAATCTCTTGTACTCCAAATACAACAGTCCGAAAGTATCCATTCAATTGAACGATTGTTCGAATATAAAAAAAAATGAAAAACAAGAAGAGAAAATTAATGGAAAGCAGGAGAGTTAATTGTAATATTTGGACTCGGTGAGTTTAATTTATAATATATATATATATATATATATATTATATATATAAAAAGAATAGTGTCATTCAAGCATAGAGTGGGTGGGTATCTATAAATTCTATTACTATCAAATAATTTGACTGAGTATATTTAACCATAAAGTTAATCAAATAATTAGATAATTAATTACAATGCATCACTATCATAAAATTTATATTCATTGACTAATATATCCAAAAAAGCATTAATATATTTTTTTAATGTTGATATTATTAAAAGAGCATTACAACCCTAATTGAATCAAACTCAATTATAACAAAATATGAGTGGTTTCATAATTGAAACCCTAGCATTCTATTCATTTATTCACTCCACGAGACACGCAAATAAGAGATGGTTCCCAACAAAATTAATTAAAACATTACAAATTTTGATTGGAAGACAAGCGATTTTATCGGAAAAATTACCATTTTTCTTTAATTTATAGCCTAATACTTTAATATTTCTCTTCTTCTTTATTTATTTATTTATTTATTTAAAAAAAATACTCAAGACCTCCCTAACGTTTGATGAATTTAGAGATTTGAGATTTTTGTAATGGTGAGCCAATTTAACTTGTCTAACTCGCCATTTTTTTTTTCGTCTGCAGACGACATAGAATTAAGAGTGTGAATCATTTGAAGCTGGAGATGTATGCACGTGAAAAATGAATGGATGGTTTTCTGAATCACATGGAATGAATCTCATGCGTTGTAATTGTAATGTAGACATCTGAAGAGCAACCGCCCACAAAATGTTAATAAACTCATATTTCACGAGGATATTTATCCTGTGGATATCTTTAATTTGTTCGTGATTAGGTCACCCATCACTTCTTAATTCTGATACTTTTTGTGTTTCTTTTCGATTCTCCTGACAAACCATCGTATTGTATCTTAAAATAGTCTATCAAAAAATTAAAAAAATTTAAGTTAAAATATAATTAAAATTTTAATATTTTAATTTTTTTAATTTAAATTTTTATATAGATTATTTCTGTCGTGATCACATAATTAGACATATAAATAATATATAAAACAAGCTTATAAAAGTAGTACGTATGATAACACTACAAGTAGTAAAATGATATATATATATATATCGTATACATACCGTAAATATATACATGATATTCAAACCAATATCAATACACGTTGATATACATATAGTATTTGTGTGGCATATATGTACAATAGTTAAAACAATACCAATATATATATATATATATAATGTTTATACCATATACATGCGTATTATATAAATTTGTAACAATACATCAATATGTGTGTGTATGTGTGTGTATATATATATATATATATATATAATGCTAATATTATGCTTATGTACATTATTTAAATTTATGACAATATATGGATATATATAATGTGTGTACCAAACCTATACAAATTATTTAAGCTTAAGGTAACTGTAATATCCTAAAATTTAAATTAAGGGTATTTTAGTCATTTTACACACAAAGGGTAATTTGATCATTTTATAAATTATGTCGGGGTAATGAAAACCGAGTAAATAACTTTGTATTAATATTTACTTAGCCATTGGGAGTGATTTGATAACAATTTACTAAGTTTAGAAAAATTTCTTAAAACTCTATTCGTGCACCCGACCTTAAAACGAAAATTGGCGTTGATAAAAAATTTCGATTAATAAACGGTTTGGTTCTACGGAAAGAAGACTTGATAAAAATCGATATGAATTAAATTTGAGTTAAATCGGAGGTCAGACGAGAGAGAATTAAAGCCTAGAATATAGAAAATTTCTAAATGACATATTTACCCTTATAATTAAATTTCTTCTTATTTTTTTTCAAGGGTAAAATGGTAATTTTATTAAAAATTTAATTTCAATTTAACATGAAGAGGATGCAAACCCAAGGAAGAGACTCTTCGTTCCAGTAGCTTCCTTGCCAACATTTCATTTAATTTTTTTTTATCAAATCTCTCAAATTACTCGATTTCTGACCGATTAAAGTTCCGTTTCTTACTACAAATCACATCTACACGACACGATCTACACGACACGATCTACACTTTAGGAGCTTCGTTTAAGCGATTCGGTTAACGATTGAGCCGGAAAAAGAATAGTATTACTATTCATAAATTTGGAATTTTCAAAATTACTTGCAATTCGAACATCTTAGGGCTAAATTGACCCCTCAGTATGGTTCCTAGCTTCATTATTATCGTATTTATGCATTTTTAAATAATTAACTGTTCATGACGGACATTGTTTACGCCAAAAATTACTATTCACGCCAAAAAATACTGTTCATACCGAAAATTACTGTTCATCTCAGACAATTTTTGTAAATTATACTGGTTTAGGCTAGAATTAAATCAATTAGTTATTAGATTAAGTAAAATTAAATTTTATCGGTAAATATGAATATTGATTGTATCTTTGCGCTGAATTTAAATTTTGAAATAATGTGTTATCGTGCGGAATTAGTTAGTGAGAGAGAATTAAGTATAATCGATAACTCATGTATTAATCATTAGATTCAAATTGTAGAATAAAAGAGAATTCAGAAAAGGGGAAAAAACTTGTTGTATATCGATATCGTAGTTAAATTGTAAGTATGTGTACTTAAATTATTACATTAATAATTGGTATAAATGTGTTATAGATACGCCGAGGGAGCGACCATCCAGCCCCCAATAATCGAGCTTCTGTTCCGTTTTTGGCGACACTTGTGAGTGAATTTTTATATGTTTTTCATTTTTTTTTATATAAAACTTAATGTTTTCCGAAACAAGAAATAATTTATATATAAATTGATTTACATTCTGTTTTATATGGAAAATGAGATCTGCTTTGAGTTATATTTGTATATTGTTGAAGAGGGGTTGTTGAGATATTGTTTTGAGACCAGGAGGAGGCCATTGTGTTTTGAATTGTATTTTATCGCTGTTTTCTGTACTTATGACAGTATACTAGCCATTACTTTAATTTTTATTCAACCTTAGCCGGGAGACATAAGGGGGGGAGTTTATGTGCTTTCAAAGCACATTCTGATTTGTGTTATATGAGGGT